>CM076582.1:1576639273-1577148133 GCA_034641835.2 Pinus albicaulis | reverse complement strand
AAGGAAGATGGTAGAATGAGAGTAGCTGTAATTGTTTTGATATATTATATGTCATTGGAGATATGTATACAAAATGTATAATGTTTGATATAGACATTGCATTTTCATAGTTGAAAAGAAAGTTATATTATAATGTCATTGGAGATATGTATATAGAATGTATAATGTTTGAAATGGAGATTGCATTTTCATATTTGAAAAGAAATATGGCAATTTATTTATAATACGTGAAATTTTAAGAATGTACAATGTTTGAAATGTAATTTTGAAGAGTGTGCAATTGGAGAACTGTACATTGCATGTTAGTATTTTGCAAAGAAATTGTATTTTTTGTAAAATATTACAAGTATAGAATGAAGAGGAGGATGATTGACGCTGATGTTGGTGAAGAGGCAAGAGATATGCTGATGTAGTAAGGAACCTGCAAAGGAATTTTTTTTTTTAGAGAAATTAGAGGAATATATATTTATTTGAAAATGTAGAAGAATTTGTTCAAGTTGACTTCAATGAGGTGTTGTGTGAATTCTATTGTAAAGAAGTTATATTGATTGAAATTTAAGTTACATGTAATATGTGATTGGAAACGTTCAGTCGTAGATGCAGGTCGATCGATGGCAGACTGAACACCATTGGAGATTTATTCGGAATTGTAGATGCCTATTTCTGGATTGCCATTCTGCTCTTGCTTTTCTCAATTTATCTCGTTCGTGTATGTGGATTATAAGTTTGATAGTGGATTTTATTTTGAGTAATAAATCTATTGTTGGTCGCAGTCTGTATAGTGGCACATTTGGATTTCGGACTGGCAGGAATCTTTTATGTATCTCCTGCAATGAATGAATTGTTGCATCTATCTGTGTGTTGTAGTTATGTAGTTGCGATATCAGGGAGTCCATCTGTTCTGTTTCAAAACAAAGAAACTGTTAGATGCAAATAGGTAAGCATTATATCAAGAATATATATTTTGAACCAGTTATTAATACTCAGTAAATCAGGTTAATGTTAGTAGGTAGAAATGTTGTGTGCTTAAAATTTTATGGAGTTGATAATATTTGGAAACCTTTAAGAGATGCTATATATGGAATGCAGTGGTTTTGTAGCTGTGATATCTTTGAGTCGATATGTTCTGTGTCAAAAGATAGAAAATGTTAGAAGCAAATAGTTAAGAAATATAAAACAAATGTAATAATTTAAACTATTTATTGATAATGACTGAATTAAGTTTTGGTAATAGGTAGAAATGATACGCTATGAAAGAAATATGGAGTTGATGATATGGAAACCTTTTGGAGATGTTAACATATGGAATGGAGTTGGTCTTTTGCAGCAGACATTGAATGGAGATGTTCTTCTGCTTGTTTTCTACTAGCAATATTTTTGTTGTCTTTTAGTTTCATGAAACGGTCGAAACTAAATGCAGGGAAAATTTGGAGATTCTGTAGTGAAGGGACTCTTGAAATTGCTGTAAACATGAGGCCTTGTCATTCAGTTTTTCCAATGTCTATCGTTGCTTGTGGCAGAGTCATACCTTGAGATTTATGTATAGTTAAAGCCCAAGCCATTTTGAGTGGGATTTGCGTGCGACCATTTATTTTTATTGCAGGAATCGACAAGTGAGTGGGCTTTGTTCATCCCAAGCAGGGCCGATGTATTTTGGAAATTCAACTACTACAAATGTTGGAAGCTGTGGAGGTGAAGTTGCTTCTTTGTAGAAGATGGATATGATTTCCCCGAGGGAACCATTAACAAGCCCTGCTGAAACCCAAAGGTTGGAATTCAACATTACTTTTTGCCTTTTGCAAAGGTAGACAATTCGCTGTAATTGCTCTTCGTCTGAAGAGAATGTAGAGTATGTGGTGTCGTCCTCTGCGATTGATCTTGCAACTGGAGTGTTTAAAGATTTGATCATTTGCTTGTTATGGTCCAATGTTTGAGCGTTTGTTGGAAATAGATGTATAGAATCATGGAAGGACTGTATTTCAGCTGCAGACAAGAAAGAGTCTGTTCGCGTCATAAGGATGTTGTAGTCCTCAATTGTTGGATTTGCATTTCTAATGTTTTGGAGGACGTTTCTGAAAAGAACTTGAGCACTGCTTTGACCTTGTTGACCAAATATTTTGTCCAATGTGATGACTGTTGTGAATGTGTTCCACAATGCGGTTCCATGACTTGTCCCTGCATATAGTGGTATTTCTTGGACAGGTGGTAACTGGCCGAGATCACCAACTAATATAATCGAACAACCGCTGAATGGTAAGTTTCTTTTTAATGGAAATGCCTCACGAAGTCGTTGATCAACCTGGTGAAGAAGCTTAGGTCCGATGAAGCTCATTTCATCGATTAATATGTACCTAATATGCTTAAGCTCTTCTTGAAATTTTGCAAGAGCACTGCCTTGTAATGGTGTAAGATATTTTATTGGAAGATGGAGAGCAGAATGGATTGTCGATGCTTGTATGTTGAATGCTGCAACACCTGTAGGGGCTAGGAGCATGATTGGTGAAGGTTCTGAGCTAGCAAGTGCTATGAGCATTTCTCTGATGCAATTTATAAGAAGGGATTTCCCAGTTCCAGCAGTGCCTTGTATTATCATTCGCAGAGCAGGTAAGATATCCTTCTTAATGGAGTGAGCACGAATAATATCCAGAGCTTTTTTTGCATTGAAGATAATGAGCTAAGGAACATTAGAGTATTTGTATTTTTTTGAATAATGCGATGGACATAGCGATTATTCTCAATGAAATGTGCGTCTATTTCTTGAAGATGCAATGGAATAGTTGTATCATTCCAGTTATGGCTGTCATCAAAACCACGAAGACCAAGCATTTGAATGTCATTTATGAGCAGTTCATCTGTAGGGTACAACTGAGAGAGTAATTCCCATTCGTTTAGGCCCATGGTTTTTGGAGGATGGAATTATTCAGTAGTTGTGTTATCATTTTCAGGAGGATCGATATCAGATAGTGTCCGGTGTTGATGCCATGGTTTGTAAAATGGACGAAATGCTTGCCAATTTCTGATAAATTCTTCAGCAGAATTTCCTATGTCACTCGCGATATGGCGAAATGGTTTGTAAAGCATAAGTTCAACTCTACAGAATTCAGCATAAGAAGAGTTGGTGGTTGATGGTATTGAGGAATAGCGTGGTATGATACAAAGAATTTCTTGTTCGAGTCTTTGTTTCCATTTGTTTGTCTTACGACGGGGATCATATGACCATGATCTTGCTATTTCTATAAGTGATGTGGATTCTAAGGGAGATGGTCGATGGATGTATGTATCTATGAAGTGTGGTGATGGAGGAGCGGTGGTGTTATTATGTGGAAGGCGCATATAGATTTGTTGGCTTACATTTAAAGGGAAGAAGGAGCGACTGCACAATGTTAGTGGTAATTTCTGTATCATATGACAGGTTTCTTGTGCTCCTATGTCACGATCAACAAGAGTTTCTGAAAGGAATTTTCTGAATGCAGATGTTGCTGGGTCAAGATTGGGTGAAGTGAGTACAATTCTACGTAGCATGTCATGGAATGTTTCGGATTTTTTTTCTGCTTTGGATGCATATTTCGCAATATATTTCTAAACAGCATGGATTGAGAGTACTGGTTGGCAATCAATGTTCGCACGCCAGATAGATAGGATGGTAGGGTTATGGGTATTTAGTCGATCATCATTGCGTGCGGGAGTGTATGTTTTTTGGCCATTGGAGTCAATGAACAAGGAGGAATGTGCATGTAATTCCCAAGGTGCTTTATATCGGCATTCGAATGACGAGCCTTTTTTCCTCAAGCATGTGTTTTCGGTGCATTTTGTGTGCCTTTCAATGCAATTGATAAGTTGGACATAATCATTGAAAGGATTATTTCTAAGAATATCTGACGTAGACAATAAGCAAGGGTCTTCTACATTTGTTTGAGAAAATGATTGGCTGGAAATTGTAGAAAGCCGAGGGTTCCAAGCTGATATGTATTTGTCAAAGAATTGTTTAGCACGATCAACTGCTTCTATGTTATCCCAATTAAGAGTCTCCATATCAGGTGCATTTTGTATCCAGAGGAAGCCATGGATGTGCGCTGATCCTCTATGTTGCCATTCATACCTGCGAAGGATGTTTTTTTTTTAGAAAATTTTGAAATAGAAGGAGCTTGATGTATAGGGAACTATGGAAGTCATGTGGTAAAGTGGATACCTTTACCAGTAGTCTTTTTTTTGCAAGTGTTTCTCCAATATAACTTCACGAAATATTGTGAATCTGTGGTGCATATATAGCGATGTTAAGTGGGGGTTAGAGATAATGTTATCATTTCTCCATTTGTGTTGTACTGAAACATCAGGAGGTGGAATCCCAGGCATGATTGCATGAAGATCTGGCCATTTTGTATCAGCTGCACTTAATGTGAAGAAGAACGTTGGGCAATCGAGTTGAGATATCATGTCTGTTACTTCATTTTTAGCTTTGTGCCAAAAATATCTTGTGCCACGTAGAAAGCTACTGAAGCGCATCACTTGTTCTGCCAATTTGTCGTCTGGAAATTGTTGTAATCGAATGTTCAATTCTTGGATTGATGTTGGGAATCCATCTCCAATGTTTTTTTTTACAAATAAGGATGCTGTTGCTTGACTGCGATGACACATCATCAGATTGTATATGTAGTAGCGGAAGCGAGGGTGCTTGCCGAATCTGTTATCGTGGTAATGCAGTAGATGAAGTGCGTATTCATGTAATTGCATTGTCTTTATTCTTGGTTGATTAGGTAGTGCAATTCCTGTGGGGAATAGTGTTGGGAAAGCCATAGAGAGTAGACCTTCTGTGTTGTATTCATTGATTGGAGATAAGCTTATTGGTGGCCATTGGATTGTAGTAGCAGAATTGTGGTTGTATGATTGTAAATAATGTCGTATTTCTTGGATTTCTGCATTTCTATTAGGTATAGTTGGAATGAATGATGATGTATGGTGTGGGTATTGCTCTATGGAATCTTCAGTAAGGGAAATTGGTGTTTCGATTGACAGTTGGGAAGTTGGATCTGTGGTATTGGAATGGTGAAGGGAGGAGGAGATATCGGTAGGGAGTTCTGGTAAGGATGATAGTGCATTGTTATCAATGCAAGCATTCCTATAGTAAGGATCATTTCTCAATTTGTATTCTAATGCGGCGAGAACTTGATGTCTAATTACAATGCAGTCATAAGCTTGACGGTCATTACTTTGACGGGTAACGATTAAAATATCCAAGTCTTCAACACGTCGTGGCAACATGCATGCTATTTCTGTAATGTCTTACGGAAAGAAAATTGTGTGTCCAGTGTATTTATACTGGCCACCACGTGCATGTGTTACTTGGAGGATAGGGTTAACCCTAGCAATAAGCATTTCTTCTATTTGTGAAAGAGAAGCCAGGACAGGTGGTTGAGGACCAGGGTCCATGTTGTTTGCTAATGAGAAACGGTGAATTTTTTTTTCAGCCATGCATCTATAGCAACAATAGATTTGGTTTGACATGCGGATATGGATTCCAGGATAGGATTCAAGACAAATGGAGCATGGTGATTTTGGTGCAAGCCTATCAATTCTTGCATGGAATTCATGTTGTGCAGCATTAGTATGAATGTTGTTGAAAGCATGTGTAATGGATGGAGGGGTTGAATGAGGTATGGATGAATTTGTTTGAGCATCATTATCATGAGCGTCGTTGAAAGCATGTGGAATGGAGGCTGGTGGCGAATGATCATTGGATGAATTTGGTGGAGTGGTTTGCTGAGAAGATGGTCGATTTGTAAAATGGGAAAGAGAATTGCTTTCGGAGTGAGAATGGTTTGATGGTAATTGTGAATTTCCATCGTATGTTGTTGATGATAAATTTTGACTTTTCTTTTGCCTTTTGTTTGTTTCGGAATCTTTGAGGGCTTTCTTAGCATGGTAAGCTGCACGTTGACGTGCATTTATTTATTCTTTATTTGATGCATAGTATCTTCGTGCACGTTCATCATTAGAAGTTGTAGACATTCCGATAAGTTAATGCACCTATAGGAAAGAGAGATGGAGTGACGATGTTAGTTGGGAAGACATCAACCATGATATTTTATGGAAGGGGAAAAAAGAAATTGAAGTTTACATTTTATTTTTGTTAATATATTATTAGCACAATGTGTTTGAAATGAAGTTTTAGTAATTTCTAGCTGTAGAGGGAGATAATAAGATGTGTAACAAGTTGATAACAATATGTTTGAGATTATATTTAAGCATTTTAAAGATGTATATGAATGTAATTGGACATGTAATGTTTAAAGTTGGTTGATTTGTTAATAGGGAAGAAGTTAAAGTATTTTGAATTATCTTAAATGAAATTATATACAATTAGATGTTTTGTTCGAAGATATATGAGTAAACAGTAAGAGATATGTTTCGAAAGGCATATGAAAGAATATTGTTTATAAACCTATTTTTAGAATAAGATAATACAAATTATAAATAAGGCAAGAGTACTTGTAATCATATTTATCTATGATATTGAGATTTTATTGATTGCTTGAATGATGTTGTTGCATTCTGTTGAGAATTGCAAGCTCTCTTCTTTGATGATAACACATTTCAAGCATGGTATGTCTCTAAATGTTTCTGTCTTCACTGATAGTGTGAAGATGTGGTTTTTCCACAGTGCTTTGGAGACAATTTCCTTTATTACATCAAGATCCTCAGATAACAAATAGAAGTCCTTTGCATTAACTCCAAGAATTGTAGATGCTGCGTCTTCAAAAGAAACTGTTGAAAGCAACTGACCAGTGTGATCTTGTACATCTATCTTTAGTAAGTATCTGTAATCACAGTCAGTTACTTCGGTCTTGCATTTAGGGAAATACCATGTCTTTGCATTCTTTGGAATAAGTTTCTTCATGCATTTTTTCTTATCAACAATAGATGGGCATGATAGGTAGTACAAATTGTCCATGTATACTTTTGTTATTGTCCCCTTGACTTGGTAGAATGCAGGTATATCTGAGGGGATGATATTGTGAATATCCGCAATCGTTATTTTGTTGGGTTGATGGCCAAAATAGGGTGAATATTTTTTTGTCAGTGGTGTAGAAATTGTAGTGGAACCTTCTTTTCTAAACCATGACTTTAGGATATTAGCCTCTTCGATGTCAGGATCTACAAGAATAATTGATCTTGTTGTAGTACCGACATTTTTCCCATTGAATTCAGCAATACGAGCGGACTTGATTGCTATGATGGGATTATTTCCTGTAGCACATAAGTTGGAAATTTCTTTTGATACTCCATCAAAATTATCTCCCCAAAAGATTGCATCCATGTTATATCCAGACATGTCTTCAAGATTTACTGTTTGTTTCATAACTTCTGAGTCGTCTTTTCTATGTATGGTGCATGGATTGGAAATGCTAGTAACAATACCAAGAACATCAACAACTGAGTTGACGTTTGTTGTTCTGATATCATTGATTGATTTTATATTGAAATGCACCATTGGCTTGGATCTTCTTTCATTCGCAACATGATCAACTGTAGATGTAGCATTTAACAAAATTTCCCACTCATTGTTTAAGTGGTTGTATTGTTTATTAGCCATTTTCACATTGCCTTTTGAGACAATGTACATATTTCCAACTTGGATCTTATCAAAGAAAGAATCAACAACATTGTTGAAACATGTAATGTGTATTTCCCCACCTTCTGCATCGTAGAGGTCGAAGCCAAACACTTTACCAGGACCATATTGATTTTGGAATTGTCGAAGAGGTGTCTTTCTTTGAACATATCCTTTTATGCACCAGTTTGAATGGTAAGGGTTTATTGCTTTGATTGGAATTTGGACTGGTGTAATGGATGCAGTAGGAATGTCTGAAACGGTGCAGTGCCTTTTCGACGAAGGTTGTTGTTTCGATGACGACGAATCTTCTTCTTCAGAAGTGATGGGGATACTCAGATTTTTTGGAATACCAAATAAAGGTGCAGATGTAGTACAAATTTCAAAGTCTAGTAGCGTTATAGACCTACATGGTAAATGATAGTAATAAGAGGAATTGTTAGAGTGAAAAGTGATATGAAGGAAATATGTAAAGTTTAAGTAAAAATTTTGTAACAAACTTACATTGATGGACCAATAGTTGACGTAGTCCAATTTTTGACATGTATAATTGAACCTTTCTGAAGCAAGCTTCTTTCAACGAGGTCATTGTAGGTTATCAGAAGCATAAGGCGCTTCATATGTGTGCCATCAGAGATGGCAGTGCGGTATCGTACTGTTGAACTTTGCATTGATGCAATACGTTCAAGTTCAACGATTTGTAAAAATGGTTGAATATCAGTTTTCCCCGAGAGCATGGAGGAAATAGCATTTTCAGTAAGCTTCGTTGCCATTTTCTGAAAAGGAATATAAAAGAATAATTAAAATTGTTTATATGTCGTTTTTAGTTAGATGTATAATTACGATTCCTATAGAACTACATGAGAAGTTAAAGAGAGCCGAAGTGGACCATTATTAGGTAGATGTAAGTTAAAAATTAATAATGTATGTGATTTAAAAGAATATGCCTATATGTAAAACTAATGTTTTTCCTAGAAATCATGGATGAAGCTATATTTATTGCTTGAAAAGTTAGTTTCTGTAAATTAATCTAAATTTTAATATATAAAAATTATGGATAATTTGTATATAAATATTAGTTAAATTAAAACTAATGATTATGTTGAATATAAAAACTAAATCACAAAAATGTTGATGGTGTTAGAAAGAATGTTGTACAATACATAGGAAAATAGTATTTCTTCAGTTTATTAATATGAAACTGTAATTATTATTCAAAGTGTCAAAATAAAATTTAGATTAAGTAATTCAACTAACAATGGACCTTAAGGATAACCTAAAACTTAATCCAAATCTTAAGTTGTAATAAAGATAATGTTAAAGCTATATTTTAAAATGATAGCTTATTTTCTGAATTTGGCATATAAAATGTTGAAACAATGAAAACAAAACTTAGGTTTTTGACATTATAAAAATGTATGAAATTGATGTTTTGTCATCAATTCATGTAATACTGAAATGTCATACCAACTATCATGTCTATATATAAAATTGAAATTTTGACCAAACTATCATATTTTTTCTCTCAAATATAGTATTCTCTCTAATGTAGTAATGGTTATTTAAGGATGGCAGTAGGCAGCCAAAGCCCATTGAAATAGGATACATTACTCTTTAACAATATAGAGACAAAATCCATAATTCATAAATATAGAAGTCATTATTGGTTTTCAAAATCCATAAATATGGAAGACATTATTTGTTTTCAAATTCCCTAAATATGGAAGACATTATTGGTTTTCAATAAAGATAAATGATACCACAAAATTCCCAGCATCCTTCCTTTTCTTTTCATCTCATAAAAAGTTGATCAATTGTAAAATGGCTTTGGAGAATTGGGAAGGTTAAATCTATGGAAGCATAAGTAAGCCAAGGTGTCTTATATCAGTTTTACTGAACTATAAAAGTGGCACTCAAAGGAAAGGTTCCAAAGTACAACACTTCCTAATAACTTGGTTTAAAAGAATTGATCTGATTCACTACTGTCTTAATGTTCACTTACTTGAACCTCAGAAGAATATTGTTTAGCTTGCATTCTACAAGGATCATTCCCACTTAAGAATTTATAAAGTTATTGCAAAGGAATTTGTCCTAAACTGGACAGTTGTAACTCAAAATGGAGGGAACTAAAGGCTACTTGTCAAAAACCAGAAACTCTGTTTTCTAAACAGTTTTGAGGCACAGGTATTCTGTAACACATGGTGTTACATTTAATAGGCCTTGTAGGCCTTGTAGGTATGGAAAGATATGGATCCCCTGTTTTAATACCCTGCAGGTGGAATAGTCCTTTTGCATGTAGACAAGTAATTAAATCAGTGAAGAACTTGTAGACTCGGGCACTGCCTATGAATGTGTATTTTCCAACTACCACCTACTTGCCATCTCTGATTTTCCATTTCAAGAGGAAATGGAATGAAGCAGTGAGAGATTCCAAACAATGTAGGATTTTTTATCAGGTTTCTCCAAATAAAATTAGTTCATTTTGTCAGAGTTCAACTAATTTTAAAGAGATTAACATTACAGTTGTTTAAAACTATAGTAAACTGTAAATATAAACTGCCACATACTTCGGATAGTGATAGTATCCTTTGAACTAACAACTGTTTGATCCAATGAATCCTTTTTTTTTGGAGGTTCTCCCAAGTCAATAGTTCTTGGAGGACATATATGGATCCCCTGTTTTAATACCCTGCAGGTGGAATAGTCCTTTTGCATGTACACAACTAATTAAATCAGTGAAGAACTTGTCGACTCAGGAACTGCCTATGAATGTGTCTTCCCAAAACAAATGAAGTTGGCAAAAACCCCATAGAATTTCTAGCATGTCGACTTATACAATTTGTAGCATAAAAAATAGTTGGAATTCCCACAATTAAAACCCTTATATACCTTACAATTTGTAGCTACTGAAACACATTTTTCACTTGAAAAATTATGTATAATTTAACCAATGTATAACGAAGAAGACCGTTGGAAAAATCGACAATCAACTTTGAAAATCATGCAGACATTGAGGAGAATTTTCTGTGGGAGGTATGATCATTCAACTCTGGTAATCAGATCATTCAACTCTGGTAATCGGTTAAGACATTACCATCACATTGAAAGTGTGGAAAAGGGAGATAATATTCACATGAATTAGAACCAGTAATGTAATTATACTAACCCTCTCTGCAAATTAGAATGCCTCAAGCATTCCTAGTAGACCTGTTGTTGTAGACCACTTAACCAAGGGGGATTCAAATAGGGTACCTACTAGCATGGAATGTTTTACACATTCATGATGGCATTCCTAATAAATATTTTGACTTAAACCAATGGACCTAACCAAGGGGATTCAAAGTAGACACCTGCTAGCATGGAACTAAGTAAATGCTTAACAACATTGTTGACAATTGGTTAAGCTAAATGCTTAATAACATTGATAACAACATTTACTTAATAGCCCTTAATAGCTTGCCACCACAACATTTACTTAATCATAGCACCTTATGCATAACAAAAAATAGACTTTGCAACATCTCTTGTGCCCTTAATAAATTGCAACCAACATATTCAACAAACTAATAGAAAAATGAAAAGGAAGAATAAAAAAGCATAGGCAGGTATAATGAACACAAATTTATTTGCGGAAACCCCTCTTGGTTACTTATCTGTGTACATATGGGTTGAATGATGAATCGTCCATGATATATTTCAGAAAACATTCCCTGTTGTTACAGAACTACAATGCTCAATATTGAAGTTGGAAAAAACCCCATACAATTTCTAGCATGTCGACTCATACAATTTATAGCATAACAAATAGTTGGAATTCCCACAATTAAAACCCTTCTATACCATACAATTTGTAGCTACTGTTCAGTAGATTCCTACACCCACATTGGGGATAATTTCTATGATAAGACAACAGTCTTTAGAGCTACAAATTTGTGCATTTGTATCACTAACCTCGCCATACAAAACAATGAAATCTTCTAGTTGTTGGAATGGCAGAAATGAGACTTCACAGAAGAAATGAGAATGTAAATTTGAGCATACATGTAGCAAAAATATGTCCTCTGTATGAAAATATGCAGTCAACTTTGAAAGGGCTTGTAGGCTTTCTGCCTGCGTAGCTAAATCTCCAACCACAGTTTGAATCCTTCCTCTAACTGGAAATGGAGGGAAATAAAGGCTACTTGTCATTAAGATTGTTTGGAACTTACAAACCTCGTTGATGATTTTTGGACTTGGAAGGCATTTGGCACGCTTAGGGAAATTAGAAGTGAAATATTGGGCTAAAAAGTTGACATAAGAGGTGATTGATACTTGCCATAATTTGGCACTCCCATGCCACTGACCCATCTACTGGTTGAACCACAAGATGAAAGATGGTGAATTTATGAACAATCCACAATTCAATCAAAATAGTACAAAGTGGTAAAGAGGAGGAGTTAAATTTGTATAGAAAATAGTAGATAATACGTAAGTTTTTCAAAAAAACATTGTGGGAGCAAGGATTATGTTCAATTTTCACCTACGAAAGAGACACGAACCTAGTACTTAGTCATTTCTACATTACTTCATTTGTCCTAAACTGGACAACTCTAACTGGAAATGGAGGGAACTAAAGGCCACTTGTCAAAAACCACAAACTTTGTTTTGTAAAGAGTTTTGAGGTACAGGTATTCTGTAACATATGGTGTTACATTTAATAGGCCTTGTAGGCCTTGTAGGTATGGCTCCTGGCACAAAGATTATTGCAGTCTGCAACACTATACATTGACCAAATAGATAAAATTAAAGTATGTACCAACAGCCTTTAATTAATTTGACATATTGTGTGGGTACCTCATGATACTTGAAAATTGTCTTCAGTAGATTCCTACACCCACATTGGGGATCATTTTTATGATAAGACAACACTCTTTATAGCTACAAATTTGTGCATTTGTTTTCACGACTTCGCCATACAAAACTCACTCCAATTCTAGTTGTTGGAATGGCGAAATGACTGCATCGAGAGAAAGAGCTGATACTCATTAGACATGCAATAACCAGCAAAAATATATCTCTTGTATGAAAATCTGCAATCAACTTTGAAAGGGCTGAAACACATTTTTCACTTGAAAAATTATGTATAATTTAACCAATGTATAATGAAGAAGACCTTTGGAAAAATCTGCAATCAACTTTGAAAATCATGCAGACACGGAGGAGAAGTTTATGTGGGAGGTATGATCATTCAACTCTGGTAATCGGTTAAGACATTACCATCACATTGAAAGTGTGGGAAAGGGAAACAATATTCACATGAATTAGCAGTAAGGTAATTATATTAATCCTCTCTTCAAATTAGAATGCCTCGGGCATTCCTAGTAGACCGGTTGTTGTAGAAAAGTTAACCAAGGGGGATTAAAATAGGGTACCTACTGGCATGGAATGTTTTCCACATTCATGATGGCATTCTTAATAAATCTGTTGACTTAAACCATTGCACCTAACCAAGGGCATTCAAAGTAGACACCTACTAGCATGGAACTAAGTAAATGCTTAACAACATTGTTGACAATTGGTTAAGCTAAATGCTTCTAGGATACTTGAAAATTATCTTTCAATAGATTCCTACACCCACAATGGGGATCATTTCTATGATAAGGCAACACTCTTTAGAGCTACAAATTTGTGCATTTGTATCACTAACCTCGCCATACAAAACAATGAAATCTTCTAGTTGTTGGAATGGTAGAAATGAGACTTCACAGAAGAACTGAGATTGTAAATTCGAGCATACATGTAGCAAAAATATGTCCTCTGTATGAAAATCTGCAATCAACTTTGAAAGGGCAAAAACATTTTTCACTTGAAAAATTATGTATAATTTAACCAATGTATAATGAAGAGATAATTGAGAAAAATACGCAATCAAATTTGAAAATCATGCGGACATTGAGAAAGTTTACGTAAGGAGGTATGATCATTCAACTGCACCTAATCGGATCATTCAACTCTGGTAATCGGTTAAGACATTACCATCACATTGAAAGTGTGGGAAAAGGAAACAATATTCACATGAATTAGAAGTAGTAATGTAATTATATTAATCCTCTCTGCAAATTAGAATGCCTCGGGCATTCCTAATAAACTTGTTGTAGATCACTTAACTAAGGGGGATTCAAATAGGGTGCCCTATTTGGAATGGAATGTTTTCCACATTCATGATGGGTAAGTTTTTTCAAAAAACATTGTTGGGAGTAAGGATTATGTTCAATTTTCACCTCCCCAGAAAGAGACACAAACCTAGTACTTAGTCTCATTTGCTACATTACTTCATTTGTCCTCACATGGACAACTCTAACTAGAAATGGAGGGAACTAAAGGCTACTTGTCAAAAACCACAAACTCTGTTTTGTAAATAGTTTTGAGGTACAGGTATTCTGTAACACATGGTGTTACATTTAATAGGCCTTGTAGGCCTTGTAGGTATGGCTCCCGGCACAAATATTATTGCAGTCTACAACACTTTACCTTGACAAAATAGATAAAATTAAAGCATGTACCAGCAACCTTTAATTAATTTGACATATTGTGTGGGTATCTCAGGATACTTGAAAATTGTCTTCAGTAGATTCCTACACCCACATTGGGGATCATTTCTACGATAAGAAAACACTCTTTAGAGCTAAAAATTTGTGCATTTGTATCACTAACCTCGCCATACAAAACAATGAAATATTCTAGTTGTTGGAATGGCAGAAATGAGACTTCAGAGAAGAACTCAGAATGTAAATTCGAGCATACATGTAGCAAACATATGTCCTCTGTATGAAAATCTGCAATCAACTTTGAAAGGGCTTGTAGCCTTTCTGCCTACGTAGCTAAATCTCCAACTAGATTTTGAATCCTTCCTCTAACTGGAAATGGAGGGAAATAAAGGCTACTTGTCATTAATATTGTTTGGATCTTGCAAACCTCGTTGATGATTTTTGGACTTGGAAGGCACTTGGCACGCTTAGGGAAATTAGAAGTGAGATATTGGGCCAAAAACTTGACATAAGAGGTCACTGATACTTGCCATAATTTGGCACTCCCATGCCACTGACCCATCTACTGGTTGAACCACAAGATGACAAATGGTGAATTTATGAACAATCCACAATTCAATCAAAATAGTACAAAGTGGTAAAGAGGAGGAGTTAAATTTGTATAGAAAATAGTAGATAATTCATATTTTTTTCAAAAAAACATTCTGGGAGCAAGGATCATGTTCAATTTTCACCTACGAAAGAGACACAAAGCTAGTACTTAGTCATTGCTACATTACTTCATTTGTCCTAAACTGGACAGATCTAACTGGAAATGGAGGGAACTAAAGGCTACTTGTCAAAAACCACAAACTCTGTTTTCTAAAGAGTTTTTAGGTACAGGTATTCTATAACACATGGTGTTACATTTAATAGGCCTTGTAGGCCTTGTAGGTATGGCTCCTGGAACAAAGATTATTGCAGTCTGCAGCACTGTACCTTGACAAAATAGATAAAATTAAAGCATGTACCAGCAGCCTTTAATTAATTTGACATATTGTCTGGGTACCTCAGGATACTTGAAAATTGTCTTCAGTAGATTCCTACACCCACATTGGGGATCATTTCTATGATAAGACAACACTCTTTAGGCCTATAAATTTGTGCATTTGTATCACTAACCTTGCCATTACAGTACGAGAAACTGTCATGAGAGATGCAAATGGTTTTCATCATTTCAAACATGGATCGTGTTCTTGTAATGACTATTGGTCTATTGGTGAAGAGAAAGCGGCATCATGCATGTTGATTTCTTTCTTCAACCAAAAACAGATCTCTATCATAATTTAAAAAAAAAAAAATGTGAACAGCAATTAGCACAATCTACAATGCTTCTTTTTAGTTTACCAAAACTTCAGAAGTTTTTAATTTCAAAATTTCAGTTTCAGGAAATGGATCTACGGATTCATGTGAATTTAATAAGGGATAATCACTGACAATTGGACAGACCAGAAATAAGATTTCAAACTCATCATTATTATTAAATGAAAATCTTGGAGGAATTTTTACACAAAAATGCCCAGATGAAACCTGGTGTAAATATTCAAGAAAAACACACCCAACAACGCTTCTAACAATTTTTACAGAATTATATATTTATTTTTAGGTCATGAGCTTATGTTATACAACAACCAAACAGATTTTTCTCCTCATGTTGTTTGCTATCACTTAAGTTGTTATTATTTACTTCTATATTCAGTGTGTGGAGTATACAAGACAATCCATTTTTGCATGAAAAGCAGCAAGTTTTGCCATAGCTGAAAATGCAGAGACATTACAAGATGCAGACTGCTTACCTTGCAGTAAGAAATCCCCAGCTAGTAAAGAAGAGGCCTCTGATAACTTAGAGAGAGGTATTGATTATATGGGAATTTATAGTTCCAAGTACAAGCTTCCAGGGTCATTTGAAAATGCCCCAGCTTCAACATTTGAAGGCATACAAGCAGCTAAGGTGGAAGAATTGGTGGAAAAAATTCCCACTGTAAGATTGGAGAGTCCATTTGAGTGTATTGAGGAGGAGAAAGTTCCCATAGTAGAATTGGGGAGTTCATTTGAGTGTATTGAGGAGGAGAAAGTTCCCATAGTAGAAGTGGGGAGTTCATTTGAGTGTATTAAGGAGGAGGATGGTCTTGTTAAAAATGCTCATGTTGATTCAAGAGAGACTTCTTCTGTTATTGATGTCTCCAGGCAACATCATACTAAAATTTTTGCTGCCTCTGGGAAATAACATAATTCTGAAAAAAAAATTGTTGTCTCATCACCAAAGGAGACTCAGAAAAGTATAATTGCATCAATGCAAGTTTTTACCTTGCAGTAAGAAATCCTCAGCTGGTAAAGAAGAGGCCTCTAATAACTTAGAGAGAGGTATTGATTATATGGGAATTTATAGTTCCAAGTACAAGCTTCCAGGGTCATTTTAAAATGCCCCAGCTTCAAAATTTGATGGCATATAAGCAGCTAAGGTGGAAGAATTGGTGGAAAAAATTCCCACTGTAAGATTGGAGAGTCCATTTGAGTGTATTGAGGAGGAGAAAGTTCCCATAGTAGAATTGGGGAGTTCATTTGAGTGTATTGAGGAGGAGAAAGTTCCCATAGTAGAATTGGGGAGTTCATTTGAGTGTATTAAGGAGGAGGATGGTCTTGTTAAAAATGCTCATGCTGATTCAAGAGAGACTTCTTCTGTTATTGATGTCTCTGGGCAACATCATACTAAAAGTTTTGCTACCTCTGGGCAACAACATAATTCTGAAAATTTTTCTGTTGTCTCATCACCAAAGGAGACTCATAAAAGTATAATTGCATCAATGCAATTTTTTACCTTGCAGTAAGAAATCCCCAGCTGGTAAAGAAGAGGCCTCTGAAAACTTAGACAAAGGTACTGATTATATGGGAATTTATAGTTCCAAGTACAAGCTTCCAGGGTCATTTGAAAATGCCCCAACTTCAACATTTGAAGGCATACAAGCAGCTAAGGTGGAAGAATTGGTGGACAAAATTCCCACTGTAAGATTGGAGAGTCCATTTGAGTGAATTGAGGAGGATAAAGCTCCCATAGTAGAATTGGGGAGTTCATTTGAGTGTATTGAGGAGGAGAAAGTTCCCATAGTAGAATTGGGGAGTTCATTTGAGTGTATTAAGGAGGAGTATGGTCTTGTTAAAAATGCTCATGCTGATTCAAGAGAGAATTCTTCTATTATTGATGTCTCCGGGCAACATCATACTAAAGGTTTTTCTACCTCTGGGCAACAACATAATTCTGAAAATTTTTCTGTTGTCTCATCACCAAAGGAGACTCAGAAAAGTATAATTGCATCAATGAAAGTTTTTACCTTGCAGTAAGAAATCCCCTGCTGGTAAAGAAGAGGCCTCTGATAACTTAGACAAAGGTATTGATTATATGGGAATTTATAGTTCCAAGTACAAGCTTCAAGGGTCATTTGAAAATTCCCCAGCTTCAACATTTGAAGGCATACAAGCAGCTAAGGTGGAAGAATTGGTAGAAAAAATTCCCACTGTAAGATTGGAGAGTCCATTTGAGTGTATTGAGGAGGAGAAATTTCCCATAGTAGAATTGGGGAGTTCATTTGAGTGTATTGAGGAGGAGAAAGTTCCCATAGTAGAATTGGGGAGTTCATTTGAGTGTATTAAGGAGCAGGATGGTCTTGTTAAAAATTCTCATGCTGATTCAAGAGATACTTCTTCTGTTATTGATGTATCTAGGCAACATCATACTAAAAGTTTTGCTACCTCTGGGAAAAAACATAATTCTGAAATTTTTTTTGTTGTCTCATCACCAAAGGAGACTCAGAAAAGTATAATTGCATCAATGCAAGTTCTTGGGAAGGCAAGCCGTTTGGATTCCTTAAAGAGCTAGCGTTCAGTGCCACTGGAAACATGTCAAGCATATGTTAGTTCATAGGATGTGTTTGATAAACCATCAGATCAAAGTATAATTGCATCAATGCAAGTTTTTGGGAAGGAAAATTGTAGGGATTCTTTAAAGAGCCAGATTCTAGTGCCTCTGGAAGTATGTCAAAAATCTGTTAGTTCACAGGATGTGTTGGATAAGCCATCAGATCAAAGTATAATTGCATCAATGCATGTTTTTGGGAAGGAAAATAGTAGGGATTCTTTAAAGAGCCAGAGTCCAGTGCCTCTGGAAGCATGTCAAGCATCTATTAGTTCACAGGATGTGTTGGATAAACCATCCGATCAAAGTATAATTGCATCAATGCAAGTTTTTGGTAAGGCAGATTGTAGGGATTCTTTAAAGTGCCAGATTTCAGTGCCACTGGAAGCATGTCAGGCATCTGTTAGTTCACAGGATGTGTTGGATAAATCATCAGATCATGCTCCAAGAAGGCTTGACTGCTTGCATAGGTATGCTCATGCAATCTCTGAGCTAGAAAAGGAGAAACTTAAGGTAGGGAAACAGCTAGAGGCATTGGCACTCCAGATAGTAATGCAACAACATTATATTTCAAATCCATAAATTTACTGTCATTTATTTTGGTTGAAGCATCATCTCTGGAACTTAACCCGCCATTTAGTCTGAGTATTTTTTATCAGCAACGACTTCATCGATACATTAATCGCCTGACACACCATAAGCAGTCTATAGCACACAACAGTGCTCTTGTTAAGCGGGTAGAGAAGCAAACCCTGTAAATATTTTGGCACACAGAAGGGCCTTTGTAAGCATGCAGGCCAGCAAAGTCTCTAACCAAAACATTTGAAATTATTCTAGAAGTTGGTTGTGTTGATTTAATTTCTCAGAAAAATTGAACACTAAAGCAGAGGATATGAATGATGGTTTTAGCACCTTTAAAGTATAATAACTCAAACACACAGTAGTTATAACATCAAAACCCACAGTTTAAACATTAAACTTATAACCATAAGGAATATCCTCAATAAACCTCAATCGAAACTGAAGCCAAAAGCTAGGTTTGACTGAACAACGACCTTTAAAGCGGGAATACCCATTGTTACAGGGGTTATGAACGCCATACCTAACAGCGGTGACCAGCAGTAGAGGCAAAATGGAACAGACTGCAGCACTCACACTCACAGGAAACGCAGCAGTCAGCAGCACTCACAGGCAATGCAGCAGTCAGCAACACTCGCTCAGCAGCAAGTTTCTTCAGTTCAGTTCTTCACTGTAATAGACAACAGGAAATCAGATAGAAAACAATGAATAAACGAAAGAGATTTAAAAGAAAATCTCAAAACTACCAGAACAAACTAATAACTACCACTATGGCTGGTTCTTCCAACTGTGGTTGCAGCTCTCCCTCCTCATTCTTCCAGCTGCCCCTTCTCTGTAGAAAATGCGGCTCTGTAGCGAATGACTGACTGATTAATGTTGAAAATTCCATATTAAGGTTTTGGGTTATGTTTGTTTTTTTAACTGTTTTATATCTATGGCTCACATTTCATTAATCATCTAACAACACATCTGATGATCACCAATTGTACACATAGGCAGGTAGCAAAGTTGTTTTCAAATAAATATGCCTTACGGTGTAATTATGTTCTATTAATCCCATCACATAAGTTTCACAAAATTATTATTAAAAATAAATTTTCTTTGTTAATTATCCACCACCTTTTTCTAATATATGGAATTTAGATTAAGTATATGAGAACTTTAATCCATGAAGTAGAAAGGGGCTAGTAATAAAGAATAGAAGTATAAAATAGAATAAAGTAGGGTTCAATAATATTAAAAATACAAAGGAATTCATTTTAATTATAAAATCAATATCGATTTGTTAAGAGTATGTGTGTCACTATTCTCAATCCTAGGACATAGATGCATATTGTATCACTGGCCCACAACTATTGTGTTTTCATGGTTGGTTGGTGGAATCTTAAAGTGGGAATGGAAATGCTCATTGTTCGGCATGTGATGAAGTGTACATGCACCTAGTTATGTTTAAGTGCAGGAGACTGAATGTGCGCATTGATGCCGAACTGTTCGCACATAGTTGGAGCATGTAATAGTCTGGAAAAATTCCAAAGAGATTTACAAGTTCACACATCAAACACTTTGTCATGGATGCATGGGGTTTAGGCATCTTATCTTTCTATATTTGTACAACTAAATCGGCTTCGTAATAGTATATTTGACCTTTTCATAATACCTCATAATACCTTTGTATTTGATTTTTCTCAAAACTATGAAGTTTCAGTGTTGTAAATATTCTTGATCATGATGTCATTCAATTGGGGATTGTCATGGATTATGAATAGAGTTACTCATTATTGTTGGAAATACTCCCAACCGCTACCATGAATAAAGTGGTAGAAGCTCACACCTTCAATTGAATTTTTGTGCAGGGAAGGACAAGATTAGGATTTTCAAATCCGAAGGCATTCACGCAAAAAACCAAAACAGAGTATCGACAGCCTTACTTTGCGTTTAATTTCCTTCCACCGTTGACTTACCTGTTTTACCGCACTTCACAGCCCACAACATTTTTGGTTTACCCTTTAAGCCTTCCACTGAAAGTTATCTCCCCACTGATGCGATATCGGTGGGACCCACCATGTACCTTTACCAAATTACCCAAACCATGAAAACCTTTGTTATTTCGTCTTCTTGCCTTATCACACTTCCCGGTGTTTAACATCCCACATATCGCAGCCCGCAACATTTAGCATTTACCTCTTAGCGCTTCGCCGAAGTTATGTTTCCGCCGATGTGATATCGGCGGGACCCACCTTATCTCTGTTGTATTGTAAACTCCAAAAACCTTCGTACTTCACTTTATTCCTTAAATTTTTCATTTCACATTTCCCGCGGCTTACCGCGTCACAGCCCGCACTTCGCACATTTAATGTTTAACTTTAAAGCCACCTGCAAGATTGTTTTATTTATTTTTGATGCGATCACAAAGGGAACATATCAAGCTCAGAAGGATAGTGCACATGAAGCACCCACAAGCTGAGGAGTCTAACAGATAAGTACCCACAAGATAAATGGTTTATGTTGCGATGCGATATGTGCCACAACACATCGTACATCGCAAGTCTTATGTTTTTCCCGTATATGACCCGATTAAAAGTTAAGATTATCGATCTGCATTTTTTGATGGAGGGCTAGAAGTGATGTGGTCTCACAGTTGAAACCAATAAAATTTAAGGTCCGATGTTATATTTTTTATACGCTGTTTTGTGTGTAAATAGAAAACTAGAAAGGGCGGACCTTTTTGGTTGTTAACAGTCCAATCTGACATTGAATTTCCTTAACTATTCAGGCTCCGACCAATTTTGTATAAACCTATGTAATTTCTCATATGTTTAGTGAGAGAGAGTTGAATCAAATTTAGAGAAGAGTTGAATAAATTTCAAAAAGTATTCCTTTCTTGCGTTTCTTGTTTTCTGTATTTGAATTATGAACTATTATTTTCTGCATTTGTACATTGTCTGTGTTGAAAGGGTAACACATTCGTCTGTGTTTTTTTTATTCATAATTTCCAGCATCGTACCAGAGCAGGTCTAGGCTCTCAGTAAAAGAAAGTGTTCTTTACTGAAGAAGCTGAAATATTATTTTTTGAGAAGCTGATTCTCCAGCAGTGGGAAGGTTTGTTTATACAGTCAAGATGGCAGCAACAAGAAAAATCGTGACTAATCCCCAACTAATACAATTCAATGGGAAGAATTATGATTATTGAGCTATTAGAATGAAGGCCTTGTTCTCCTCACAAAATATTTGGGAGCTGGTGGAAAATGGTTTCCAAGAACCAGTAGATGTAGCAGCATATAATGCTTTGACACAAGCACAAAGAGATTTGTTAAGAGAAAATTGGAATAATGACTCCAAAACCCTCTTCTATATTTTCCAAGAAGTAAATGAGAGTATTTTCCAAAGTATTGTAGCAGCAAAAGAGTCTAAGGAGGCATGGGATACCCTCCAGACAGCCTATCAAGGAATTGAAAAGGTGAAGACAACAAAACTTCAAATGCTTAGGAGAGATTTTGAGACTCTTTTTATGAAGGAGTCTGATAACATAGACTCATTCTTCACACATGTGATTAGGTTGGCTACCGAAATTAGGTCTCATGGAGAGACATTTGAAGAAAGGAGAATAGTTGAGAAAGTCTTAAGAATTCTACCTTCAAGGTTTAATGCCATAGTAGTGGCTATAAGAGAGACAAAGGATCTCCCATAGTTTTTATTGGATGAGCTTCATGCATCATTGATGTCTCATGAGGATAGAAAGAACAGAGAAAAAAAATCCTCATTGGAGCATGCATTAAAGATACAAACGTCTTTTGGTCAAGGTAGAGGTCAAGGAAGATCAAACTGCCAAGGAAGAAGAATAAGTCCACACAGAGGTGGAAGAAGCAGCCCTGAAAACATAGGTGGAAGGAGCAGCAATCATAATCCAAGCCAAGGCTCAAGCCAGAATCAAGCACAAGGACAGATGTATGATAAATCTCATGTCTAATGTCATTATTGTAAAAAATATGGTCATTATGAAAATGAATGTAGAAAGAAGAAAAAAAGCATGGGTGGTAAACCTAGTGTAACTTCTACAAAAGAAAATCAGAACCAAGGAAGTGTAATTTTAACTTGTAATGTAGCACAAGAAAAACAAGAATATGTATGGTTCTTAGATTCAGGTTGTAGTAAACATATGATTGGAAACATAGCAATGTTTTCCTATCTAAATTAAAGTATAAAATATGAAGTGAGAACGGGGAATAATAGCAAGGTCTCTGTCATGGGGAAAGGAAGAGTAAACATACTGACAAATAAGGGAGAGAAGAAGTTCATTCCAGATGTCTATTATGTCCCTGGTCTGAAATGTAACCTTCTAAGCATTGGAAAACTCATAAAAAATGGCTACAATATGTTTTTGAAGAATGATGTGTGCACAATCATCGACAAACCTCCAAGTAAACATCTCATTGAAAAAGTGCATATGCAAATAAATAAAATGTTTTCTCTCAAAATCAAATCAAACATGAAGGAAGGAGGTGTTGTAGCAGCTATCACACAAGAAATCTTTCAAGAAGAAGTGAAAGATGAGAACTAGTTATGTAATTTGAGATTTGGACATCTAAATTTCAGAGGTTTCAATTTGTTGCATAGAAAAGGCATGGTAAAGGGGTTACCACTCGTAGGGAAACTAGACAACCTATGTGAAGGCTGCATCTTGGGTAAACAACATAGAGAATAATTTCCAGTAAGAAAGAGTATAAGGGAAAAGGCATCTTTGGAGATTGTCCACTCAGATTTATGTGGACCAATGCAAACGCCATCATTAGCTGGCGGTCATTATTTTTTGACATTTATAGATGATTACACAAGGAAGACATGGGTCTATTTTCTAAAACAAAATAGTGAAATGTTTGAATATTTTTACTACTTAAAAGCTCTTTTTGAGGAGCAAAGTGGAGACTACATAAAAGTGTTGAGAACTGACAGAGGTGAGGAATATATCTCCAAAGACTTTCTACGTTTCTGCAGGGAGCATGGAATACACAAGAAGTTTACCACAAGGTATACACCTCAGAAAAATGGTGTTGCAAAAATAAAGAATAGGACCGTCATGTACATGGTAAGAATTATGTTGAAGGCAAAGAATTTTCCAAATGCGTTTGGGCAGAAGCTGTCAATTGTGCACCATATATATTAAATACATGTCCAACCAAGGATGTTATAAACATAGTTCTAGAAGAAGCATGGAGTGGAAAAAGAAAAATTTTCACTCACATGAAAGTGTTTGGATGTGTGGCATATGCACACGTCCAAGATCAGTTAAGGAAGAAGAAGTGGCATATGCATACAATGATGAATACAAGGCCTACAAACTCTATAATGCATCAACCAATAATGTTATAACTAGCAGAGATGTTCAGTTCATTGAAATAAGATTGGGATGAAAGTTTATAGAAGACAGTGAATGTGAAGACATGTATTTCACATGAAGATAAAGAGGAATTGATTGCAGAAAATAATTCCTCCATGGTAGCTCCTCGTCCACCCACACAAGCACAACAAACCACACCGCAAGCAAGCAATAGAACAACCTCAAGAAATAAAGGAAGTGCTTCTCCAAGCACACCACGGGGATGAAAAAATCCCTCAAGTTCAAGTGCAACTCCAAGCACATATTCAGCAAATACAAGAAGACCAAGATTCATAAATTTAAGTGAAATTTATGAGCAAGAATAAGTTGATAATAATGCCTGTCTGAATTCTTTATTTTCTTTAGTTTGTCATGTTGATGAACCAATCCATTTTGAATATGCAATAAAATAAGAGAAATGGATTGAATAAATGAATGAAGAAACAGGAGAAATAGAAGATAATGACACATGGGAGTTAGTGGACCTCCCATAAGAAAAAGAAGTTATTGGAGTGAAATTGGTCAATAAGACCAAGATAAACATTGAAGGCAAGATAGAAATACACAAAGCAAGGTTAGTTGTCAAAGTCTACAAGTAGAAAAAAGGAAGAGACTATGAGGAAACCTTTGCACCAGTTGCAAGGATGGAGACAGTGCAGATAGTGTTGTCTATAGCAGCACAACAAAAATGTAAAGTTTATCAAATGGATGTGAAGTCAACATTATTGAATGGAGTGTTGAAAGAGGAGGTGTATGTTTAACAACCTCCTAGTTATGAGATAGAAGGCCAAGAACAAAAAGTGTGCAAGTTGAAGAAAGTTGTTTATGGGCTGAAGCAAGCACCAAGAGCATAGTACAACAACATTGATGCTTAGCTAGTGGACAATGGGTTTCCCAAGTGTGATGGTGAACCCAAACTCTACATCAAAGAAAATGATGGTAAAATTATTATTGTTGCTCTGTATGTAGATGATTTAATTTTTTTAGGAAATGATGTTTATCTCGTTGTTTATTTCAAATAAGTCATGAAAAGTGAGTTTTCAATGACTGACTTGGGTTTGTTAAGATACCTTTTGGGCGTAGAAGTAAAGAAAATAGCAAAGGGAATTTTTATCTCCCAAGAAAAGTGTGTTGCAAAAGTTTTAAAGAGGTTCAAAATGCAGAAAACACAAGCCATCATCAACTCCAATTGTCATAGGGTTGAAGTTGAGCAAAGAATATTGTAGCAAGAAGGTCGATCTGACATTGTACAAAATCATCATTGGTAGTCTAATGTATTTGACTGCAACAAGGCCTGATATAATGTATGTAGTAAGTCATATATCCATATTCATGGAGACACCCAAGGAGACACATTGACAAGTAGGCAAGATAATTTTAAGGTATGCAAATGGAACAAAGGAGTATGGTGTTCTATACTCAAAAAATGATGATTTTAAGCTGATTGGTTACACTGACAGTGATTGGGTTGGAAGTGGAGATGACAGAAACAACACATCAGGGTATGTTTTTCATTTGGGATCGGGAGCCATTTCATGGGCTTCCAAGAAGCAACCAATAGTTTCATTACCAACAACAAAAGTTGAATATGTAGCAGCAACATCAACAACATGTCAAGAAGTTTGGATGAGAAGGATGCTGAGAGATTTATGTCATGAACAAGACAAAGCAGCCACAATTTTTTGTGATAACAACTCAACAATTGCATTATCAAAGAATTATTTTTTCCATAAGAGAAAAAATAATATAGATTCTAAATAACGTTTCATAAGGGAATTAGTTAAAAATGGTGAAATTCTTTTGCAACATTGCAGGTCAGAGGAACAGTTTGTTGATATCCTCACAAAGCCATTGGGACTAAAAAGTTTTTTTTATCTCAAACAGTGTTTGGGAATGATTAATTGCGGAAATTTTGATTAAAGGGGAGTGTTGGAAATACTCCCATCCACCACCATGAATAAAGTGGCAGCATCCCACACCTTCAATTGAATTTTTGTGCAGGGTAGGACAAGCCTAGGCTTTTCAAATCCGAAGGAATTTACACAAAAATCTGAAATAGAGTACTCGCAGCCATACTCTGCATTTAATTTTCTTCTTTCATTGACTTACCTATTTTCTCACACTTCGTAGCCCGCAAAATTTTTGGCTTACCCTCTAAGCCTTCCACCAAAAGTTATTTCCTCGCTGATGTGATATCGGTGGGACCCACCATATGCCTTTACCGCATTACCCAAACTATGCAAACCTTTTTTATTTCATCTTCTCGCCTTATCGCACTTCCCACTATTTAACTTCTCGCATACTGCAACCCACAAAATTTAGCATTTACCTCTTAGCGCTTCGCCGAAGTTATCTTTCTACTAATGCTATATCGATGGGACACACCTTACCTCTGTCGTATTGCAAATTGCACAAACCTTTGTACTTCACTTTATTCCTTACCTTTTTCATTTCGCATTTCCTGTAGCTTACTGTGTCGCAACCCGCCGTTTGCAAGTTTTAATTTTTAACTTTAAAGCCACATGTAATATTTTTTTATTTGATTTGCGATGCGATCACAAGGGGCACGTGTCAAGCTCAAGAGGATAGCGCACATAAAGCACCCGTAAGCTCGTGAGTCTAACAGATAAGCGCCTACAAGTTAAATGGTTTACATTGCGATGTGATATGTGCCACGTCACATCAAACATCACAAGTATTATGTTTTTCTCGTAAACGCGTCGGTTAAAATTTAAGATCGTCGATCGACAATTTTCAATGGAGGGCCGGATGCGATGTCATTTCATAGTTGAAACAAATAAAATTTCAAGTTCGTTGTTATGTGTTTTGTACGTTGTTTCATGTGTAAACAACAAAATAGAGTAGGAGGACATTTTTGGTTGTTAACAGTCTGATCCGACATTATATTGCCTTAACTGTTAAGGATCCAGACGATTTTGGATAAACCTATACAATTTATCATATGTTTAGTGAGAGATATTTGAATCAAATTTAGAGAAGAGTTGAATAAATTTCAAAAAGTATTCCTCTCCCTTGTTTCTCGTTGTCTGCCTATGAATTATGAGTTGTTATTTTCCGCATTTGTGCATTATCTGTGTTGAAAGGGGAACACATTCCTTTGTGTTTGTTTTATTCATAATTTTCAACAATTACATTGTTTTTTCCCCTGAAAATCATGAAAATTCAGGTAAGATTTTTAAAAAATCTGGTAGGGATTTTTGTAAATCCGGGTTTTAGCTATCAAACTTCAATATTTTCAGTGCCCTAGAGGTTTTTGATGGTGCTGAATCGATTTCCACCATCAAAAACATGATTCAAGAATTTCTATTACAATATTTATTATTATTTTTTTCCTGGATTCTGACCACTTTTGACCGTCGGGCAATTCCTCTGCCTTAATAGACAACTCCTTATGAATATTCGTTGTTGATTACTGTGATTTTTATTTTTTCAAAAGGATTTTGTGTCATTTTCTCTCGCCTAACTCTTAGATGCAATTTTAAATATAGGTCTTCAAATAATCAACCGACCGAAATTATTCATCATATTTTACCAGCCAAGCCCATATTTTATCAATTTTAAAGATGTATGGGTTGTAGATTTTGATATTGAATAGACATAGATGGAATAATGAAATCTTTACTACTCGTTATTCAGAACTTATAATTGAAATAATTACTTTTCTCTTACAAATTTTAGTAACCGAGACACATATAATGTTTTAAGAAGAAATCAATTAATTGTTTACTTTTCTCGATATTCATTAAATCTACAATTAAAATAAGGTTATGCCAAGTGAAACCTTTCTTTCACCATCATGGACTTTGATTTTCGTGGAATTTTGTGATGGCTTCCAATGGAACTAAATTTTGAGTCATTCAACTTATGAGATAATTTTATTTTCCCAAAACACAGTTGGATACATGATCCACATCCAATTTATAGTTTGAGCAAAACTTTTTTGAATTAATTATGGTTAACATTTGAGTAAGAATATCAAATAAGGAATGAAACAATTGGAAACACATAAGTTGAAGGAAATGGAGTTGTTTATTGATGCAACAGAATAGCCCAGACGATAGTTTTTTGTCGGAATACAGTAATTTTTTTTTCAAAAAATCAGGTAGTTGGAATGTATGAATTGCATTTTTTATGGTGGAAATGGATTAAGCACCATCAAAAACCCTTAGGGCACCCAAAATACTGAATTTTAACAACTGTAAGGAAAATTTTCAAAAATCTTTGCAAATAGTAAGAAATTATAATGTCAAAGTTGGATTGGAACAATTAGCTCAACTCAATGAAGACAATTACTATTCTTTTATATGCATTTACTATGAGGTGGGGATGATTCAGAGGCATGTTGTATAGAGTGCTAAATTGAAAATAGCTTAGTGTGTAATTTATCATTGGACTCATGATTTTGATTTCTCATGTAGAAATAGAATTTTTATTATAGCTCGAGATTGCAGCATAGAGAATGTGAAACTGCAATCGATGGAAAGAACGGGTAGAGCGAGTGCCCCTTATCCTCCCATGCTAGGTTTGGATGACTGATAAGGCACGTGCTTCACTTTGAAATATCTCTTGACAACCGAAAGCAAGGTGGATAAGATTTTAATATTAATATAAAATTTAACTTTTCAGACAAATTTGAAGTCACATTATGTTTGGTCAGAAGAGTTGTACCTTACGTATGTTAAATTATCACAAACCTCGAAGAGGACATGCGGAACATCGTCTCTACGACCATGTGAATATCCAATGTTATAGAGTCACTTTTCATGGTTGCCACACCTTCGTTGTTAGAGAGTTGATCCATAATCATATCCTTAGACATAATGAAAATTTTGATGGCTCTTGACGTCACAAACTCAAATGGGATCAGGATTTCATATTAAATATTTTACCTTACATTTATTTCATCTGAAGGTCGATGATGGCTGGATTAAGTTTGATTGGAAGTGATTTTTATTGGGTGAAATATTTTACTTACATTATTTTATTTATGAGTAATATCTGTCACACATATTTTTATTGAGACTTGTAATCCATATGGTGTTCAATATGCTTAAGGCATATCAAGCAACTATTTTCTTACTTAGTAGCTCAATTGTTGCATTTTAAATAGATCTGAACCAAGGACTGGTCATTGTATAACTGGTCATTTTTATGCATGTTAAACAAATATGATCAATACTTTCTCATCCATGTGCGCATCATCAATTATCATCACAGAACATCAATATCGCAGTTAATTGATATATCACAAATACAATCGCAACTTATTCAAATAATACAAAGGTAATCTAGTAATAAAAAAAACTAGTTCAAATAACATATAGATACTTCAATAGATTCTGCATTCATTAATATTCAAAACCAACTTACAAACCCCAGTTAGCCCGCGCACACAACCATTGGGGTCGGCACACAGTAGGAATAAGGATCTTCGCGCACACAACCAACAAGAGTCCTTAACCAAAACTATCGAAAATAGATCTCAACAGCTCGTTCGTAGCATCAATATTACTTTCTTACTTTCTCTTATACTCAAACTACCCATCTATTTATATCATCATAGCCAGCATTATCCTGTGGTCCTCAAACCATGGTTTGTGGACTCTAGGTCTACCCTTTGACCCATTACAACACATTCGAGGCTTTGACCCACCCCAAATCCCCTAGTTAAGACCAATTAATACCAAAATATATCAAAAATGCAGCTTTGGAACATATCAAAATGTAGCTAGGGGACGTTGTTCCAACATGTCCCCAACACAATCTTGTGACTCATCCTGAGTCACAACAGCCGTGGGGTTTGCATCTTCTCCTGAAGTTGCTTGATGGAATCGACCAGAGGGGGCAGCACTCTTTAACTCTATACGAAAGTATTCTACGTAATTTCCAACAACTTCTGTAAAGTTGGGCCTTCAGTGGTAGCAGTGACACTTTCCAGTGTCTGATTCAGCTATTTTACTACAACATCGACGTCCTAAGATATCCTGAGGGCTTCATTAGCCCACGGCTTGAGGTGGTCACTCAGAATATTCTTCTTGTGGCGGAGATCTTCTAGGTCATCTCTGAGTTCATGGCTGGCAGGCAGACATACTAGGCATTGCGCTAGGATCATAGTGGTCATTGTAGCTTCCAGTTGCTCGAACTCTTCTTCCTTCTGGCGCAATTCTTGAGAAAATTCGTGTAACAGAGGGTTGCGCAACAGCTTAGACCAAAATTGCACAGTTGTTTCAAGCAATTCTGTGCCCTGAGCAATCTAAGCTCTAATGGTATTCGTGGATTTCGTGACCAGTGCAGCTCTCTGGGCTTGTACCTCAGGTGGAGTTTCCGGCTGCAACGTGGCCTGCAACGCAACAATCTCCTACTCCATCTTAGTTTTGAGATTTTGGATCTAGGTCGTAGAAGCCTTCAAGGCAGCGAAAAGTCCCTCAATCTCGGACTGGGGGGTGGCAGAGGCCAGGATGTCTTCAGTTACATCTGAGCAGAGTCTCCTGATCAGACGTTCCAACTTGGTCTACTACACAGCGACAAGGATACACATAGCCTGCTCCTGGGACACCTCAGTAATTTTTTCAACAATTTTCTACTCAGCTATTGTTGAGATTTTAACAAGATGACGAGCTTAGTGGAAAGGAGTCACCTTCACTAAGTGGGCCCGCAGGGTATTTTTGGCGCAAAGTCTATTTTTAGACATATGGATCATGTTCTATGAGTTGCAGGATGCTATTTATGGATGGTTGGTCAAGTCGGAAGAAATAGATGGACTTCTATTTTTAGACATACTGGGCGAAATCTATTTTTAGATTGCCAGTCTAAAAATAGATATGTCAAATATTATTAGCTCTTAATAATATTTGGACTCTAAACATTATCTTATCCTCTTGGAGCACTTCAGTTTGATGCTTGGATGTGGCACATGCAGCTGACAGAAGGAATTACACTATTCCTAGAGTTTAGTGGAGCTATTGCATGGTTGACTTCAGTTAGAACTCATGGGACAGAGTTTGGTGAGTTGATGAGACAGTTAATGGAGTTGTTTTCAGTTTAACTTAGTTGAGCTAGTTGTATCTAGTCTAACTGATTGATACAATTAGTGAGAGTGGTGTGAATTAATTATTAATTAATTCACTAATTATTAACTCATAAATCAACTAAAGAATACATCAGTTAACTGTCGTGCATGGACAGTTTCAGTGAAGACCAGTGAAGAGGTAGGTGAAAGAGCAAGTGTGACTATCAGTTGTGACTATACTGGTGCATGAGATTTTGCACACACATTGATGGAGAAGCCAATGAGGATTGCACAGTACATACCAGTGGGATTTGAACCTAGATATGGTAACTATCCATATTGGATTGCGCAGTAGAGGCTGGCTAACAGGTGGAGTAGATTGGAGCATGTGTTTTGTATGATCTAAGCTTGTGTAGTGTGTAACAATTGGAGATTGTACTGAGAGCTTGTGAGGAGTTTGTACAATGATTTTTACATGATCTCTATCATTATAATATACGTATATTTGGCGGTTTTCAGCTTTAAGCTTTCCCATAAATACTGTGTTTATATGTGTGATTGTTTATGGTTTTAATGTGCGCATGTGATTTTTTATATTTCCGCAAATTGATGATCAATAGTAGAAGAGGTTATGTATTATGCATGAAGCTCAAATAGTGTGTGATTAGGATAATCTCGGTGAATAATTTACTAGTTATTCAAATTTATACATGGTATCATAGCAGTATTGATCATTGGAGAAATTGCAAAACATTGAAGTGGTTAATTTTTTTGCTGGTGGAATTCGAATTTGCAGCAGTGTTTTCTTGGTGTTGAAGTTGAGATGTCTTTCAACGGATTGCGATTGGAGTATGCCCTTGAAGGCAGCTTGAATTATATTGCATGGAAGGATAGGATGGAGGCGGTGCTAGATGAAAATGGGTTGAAGGAGTTCATAGATGCTGAAGTCCCAAAGCCTACTTCTAGAGATGCTGTCGTAATTGAGGCTTGGAAAAAGAAGACAGAAAAGTGTCGAAGGATTTTGTTGGAGGGCGTGAAGGATCACATAATGTCCAGCCTGCATGGTAAGGCTTCTCCATTCTTGATGTGGAAAGCCTTGACAGATTTATTCCCAAGCAAGAGTGACCAGAGGAAGTTGGCACTCAAGGATAAACTCAAAAACATAAAGATGGAGAAAGGCGACAGTATGCCCAAGTACCTCACGAAGTTCATCCAATGCAGGGGTGAGCTGGGAAGTGTGGGGGTGACTATTGATGATGATGACTTAGTGAGCTTGGCTCTTCTTGGGCTTCTGAAGAGTTGGCATTCCTATCAGGACTCTGTCAATGGTTGGGAGAAATTGCTAGGATGGGAGCGACTTTGGTCGGATCTTGTGCAAGAGGAGATAAGGCAGAGTACCAGGGACGGATCTTCATCAAGGAACTCTGATGAAGAGAATTGCACTTTGGCTGCCAAAGAAAAGAAGGGGAAGAGAAAGAAAGCTTCTCATTCTAGTGCGAAAGGAAATAAGTAGGACATGTCCAAGGTGAAGTGTTTTCACTGTCACCAACACGAACATTACGCCACTAATTGTCCACAGAAGAAGAAAAATAAGTAGGCTGCTGGGACTGCAGCTGGAGAGGCCTTAGCCTCGTAGTTTGAGCTGAATTTTTTGCTGATCGCATGCTTGGTTTCAAGTGTGATGGGTTCAGTGTGGTTTTTGGGCAGTGGTGCGTCTTTTCACATGACAGGAGATCGAGATTTGTTTACTGATCTGGATGAGAAAGATCTTGGAGTGCACATCAAGATGGGAAATGATGGTAGATACAGTGCGACCAGTATTGGTACCATTTCCTTTGAGAGGGAGTCTAGTAAACCCTTCATATTGAAGGAAGTGATGCATGTTCTAGGATTGAATAAGAATCTTATCTCTGTGGCAATGTTAGAAGACAAGGGATATGATGTTATCTTTAGCGAGGGAAAGGCTTTCCTGTGCAGTAAGGCAACTGGTGAGACCCGGATCATAGGGGTCTGAGTTAAGAACCTTTATCAATTTTAGGTAGATGGTTGCACAGCAATGGTAGGCAAGGCAGAAGGAGTGGTGAGCCGGGATGATGGCGAGTTGTGGCACTGGAGATTGGGCCACCTTCACCATGGAGCTTTGAAGATACTGTAGCAGATTTCTACTGGGCTTCCTAAAAGCACTCTTGCGTAGTCATATCGATTGAGGGTGTGCAACAGGAAAATTTTTTTGACCACCATCCACGAAGAAGGATAATCTGCAGGGTTCGATCACGGGGGGTACACGGAACGTATGGACCTTTCTCGGTGGCCAGCGACAAAGCACGGTGCTAATACGGTATTTTTTGATAGTTTTCTGGTAAGTGCGCGGATCTTCTTCATGTAGAGAAGAAGAGCGAGGGCTGCTCAAAGTTACGTGAGTTCAAGGCTGTGGTTGAGAAAGAATCGGGGAAACGGGTGAAGGCTCTAAGAGAGAATAGTAGTGGTGAATTCATCCCTGGCGAATTCAAGGACTTTTGCAGTGCATAAGGAATTCGAAGAGAGCTCATAGCACCTCATAACCCACAGCAGAACGGGGTTGCTGAGCGGAAGAACAGAACGATTGTGGGTGTTGCACGGGAGATGTTGCATGATCAGGGCCTACCCATTCACTTGTGGGAGGAGGCATGCAATACTGCAGTATATGTGCAGAACCGTTGTCCTCATAGGATACTTGGCATGAGTACACCTGAGGAGGCGTTTTCTAGAAAGAAGCCTGATATTTCCCATTTGAGGATTTTTGGTTCACCTGTTTACATTCATGTGACTAAGGATTCCAGGAAGAAACTAGAGCCGATCACCGAGGTTGGGATATTTTTGGGGTACACTGATACGCCCCACAACTATTGTGTGTATTTTCCAGACAGTCGCAAGACTATTGTGCGACGGGATATCAAATTTCAGGAGGAGAAAGCCATGAAGTGTTTGATTGAGAGGGAGCTACACTTGCATGCAGATGAGGAGCTATTAGTTCCTAAGGCTAAGTCTCAAGATGTGGATTAGCCACAAGATGAGGTTCATGGAGTGGAAGAAACCACTCAGGTAGCGCCAACCATCAGATGGTGAAAGCGCACTACAGAAGCTGAGCGACTGGCTCAAGATGTAGAGAAGGTTGTAGGAGCACCTACATCACAATGCAGACAGAGATAGTCACTTGACCGGTATACTGGATACATGGCTCTTGTGAGTAAGTGTATCATGACAGAGCCATCCTCTTTCGAGGAAGATGTGGAGGATCTCGCATGGGTAGATGCCATGGTGGAAGAGTATGATTCGATTGTCAGAAACAGTGCATGGGAGATTGTCCTGAGGCTAGAGGGGAAATCAGTGGTGGGTTCGAGATGGATTTACAAATGGAAGCAGGCAGCTGACGGGAGTGTGGAGAAGTACAAGGCAAGATTTTTTGCCCGAGGCTTTTCACAGATAGAGGGGATTGATTATGAGGATACCTTTGCACCTGTCGCAAGGTATTCTTCCATATGGACGATTCTTGCTCTCTCAGCGCAGATGGGATGGCACATTCATCAGATGGATGTGAAGACTGTGTTCCTCAATGGAGTCATTGAGGAGGAGGTGTACATAGAGTAGCCTTAAGGTTTCGAGATCTTCAGTAGTGAGTTGCATGTGTGTAGGCTCAAGAGAGTGCTGTATGTGTTGAAACAAGCACCTCTTGCTCGGTACACACAGATAGACAGTTATTTCACCGGACTTGGATTCTCCAAGAGTGAGGAAGATCCTAACCTATACCAAATTATGGTGGAGGGTAAGTTGTTGATCATTGTAATTTATGTAGATGATTTTATTTTGACAGGTGATGAACTGTTGATACTCTCATGCAAGGAGTATCTTGCAAAAGAGTTTGAGATGAAGGACTTGGGCCTCCTTCATTATTTTTTAGGATTGGAAATTTGGCAGTGCAGTGATGGACTATTTGTTTCTCAGGGTAAGTATGCCCGGGAGATACTGGAGAAGTTCAACATGCATGGCTGCAAGCCTGTTGAAACTCCTCTTCTTGGTGGTTGGAGGAAGGAGGATGCTACCTCAGTGGAGGTAGTGGATGCCACTGTTTATCGACAGTTGGTGGGGTCACTTATGTATCTGGTCAATACATGACCCAATATATGCTATGCAGTTAACCAGCTTTCACAAGCTATGGTTAATCCTACCAAGCTCTTTTGTAAGGCGGGGAATCATGTATTGCGTTATCTCAGAGGCACATCGGGATATGGATTATGGTACAGACAGTCAGATGAGGTGAAGTTGTGTGGCTTCATGGATGCAGATTGGGCAGGGAGCCCAACGGACAGAAAGAGCACATCCGGAGGGATTTTCAGTATCAGGTCAACAACAGTTTCTTGGTACAACAGGAAGCAGATATCCATGGCACTCAGTTTAGCAAAGGCCGAGTATATGGCAGCGAGTTTGGCTGCATGCGAGGCTATATGGATGAGGAAGATCCTGGTCGAGTTGTTCGGATCACACTTAGAGCCTACTGTGATTTATTGTGATAATCAGAGTTGCATAAAACTCTCGGTTAATCCATTATTTCATGACATATATAAACACATTGACATCCAGTATCATCATATCAGAGATTGTGTGCAGCGGAGAATCATGTTACTTTCATACATTCCTACGGAGGGTCAGGATGCTGATATCTTGACGAAGGCGCTCACCAGGAGCAAATTCGAATACCACAGAGGCAGGATAGGGGTTGCAGATAATACATATCTTTTTGAGAGGGAGTTTTGAGATTGCAACAAGATGATGAGCTTAGTGGAAAGGAGTTGCCTTCACTAAGTGGGCCCGCAGGGTATTTTTGGCGCAAATTCTATTTTTAGACTATGTCTATTTTTAGACATATGGATCATGTTCTATGAGTTGTAGGATGCTATTTGTGGATGGTTGGTCAAGTCGGGAAAAATAGATGGACTTATATTTTAAAACATACTGGGCTGAATCTATTTTTAGACTTCCAGTCTAAAAATAGATATGTCAAATATTATTAGCTCTTAATAATATTTGGACTCTAAACATTATCTTATCCTCTTGGAGCACTTCAGTTTGATGCCTAGATGTGGAACATGCAGCTGAAAAAAGGAATTACGCTATTCCTAGGGTTTAGTGGAGCTATTGCATGGTTGACTTCAGTTAGAACTCATGTGACAGAGTTTGGTGGAGTTGATGAGAAAGTTAATGGAGTTGTGTTTAGTTTAACTTAGTTGAGCTAGTTGTATCTAGTCTAACTGATTGATACAATTAGTGAGAGTGGTGTGAATTAATTATTAATTAATTCACTAATTATTAACTCATAAATAAACTAAATAATACATCAGTTAACTTCAGTGCATGGACAGTTTCAGTGGAGACCAGTGGAGAGGTAGGTGAAAGAGCAGTGTGACTATCTAAATTGACTTTATCTTTTGGTGCCCAGTTTTACACCGTGATGGAGAAGCCAATGAGGATTTGCAGTACATACCCACGGTGGGACAGATTTTGGATACGGTAATTATTCATGTTGGATTGTGTGATGGGAGGTTGGCTAGCAATTGTGGAGCGATTCGAGCATTTTTGTATGATACGAGCTTGTGTAGTCTGGCGGTGGAATTATGCGAGAGCTTGTGGGGGGTTTTCATGGCAGAGCATGGTTTATGAAATAGTCAGTTATAGTCTCTGGGATATAGGATGTTGGGGGTTTTTAGGCACAGCTTTCCCATAAATATTGTGTTTATATGTGGGTGTTTATGGACATGGTATAGCATGCGATTGTGTATATTTCCATAGGTGTTCAACTACCAGGGTTATGTATTATGCATGACTCAAATAGTGTGATTAAGTTAATTCTTCGGGTGAATAATTTAACAGTTATTCAAATTTCTATAGCTATACTGAGCTGCTGCTGCACTTGGTTGTCTCTATGCTAGATTTCCTCAAAGAGGGATGTATGGAGAACATGCAGTGGTTCATGTGAAAGCTGGGCCAAGTCAATATGTACTTCTGCGTAGGCTTGGACTTGTGTGTATAAGACTGACTAAATGAGAGTGATTGAAGTGCCTGGAAGGGGGCAGAGGCAGCTCACAGTTATGACGATCAACTCAATGTTGGTTGCTAGAGGCAGCCTCGCTTGAACCACACTCGTCTGCAAGGTATCAGCCTTGAGCTACAAAGCTTGGAGATCTGACTGTAATGTGATGACTATGGATTTCTGCTGCTCTTCCAAAGCAAGCCATTAGTCTTCTGAGGCAAGGGTGACCACATCTATGATTTTCTCCAAATATTCCTCTGTTAAGGTGACCTCAGTCTCCCTACTAGGCCTCATAGCCCACCGCTCCGTTCGCCAACCCTTGAAAGGTTTGAGTGTTCATTTCGTACCACATACGGAATCAACACCCTGCACATCCATACCCTCTATGTCCATGTCCTACTGCAATTCCAGCTACGATTTCTGCGCCACACCCTGCGCGACATCCTTTGCCCTGAGGAAGCCTTCCGGGCCATGTCCTTCTACATTCTTAGTGGTATCAGGTAGGGTGGTCTTCGGGGTAGTGCTTGTACCAACAGTGTCATTCACACCCTATTTGAATCCAAATCTCCATGTCAGTGGCCAAGTGGCGATGAGCTGATCAATTTCTTCATCGGTGACCATGTAAGGTAGCGACATCCAAGCTCGATCCTTACAGCCCCAAATCCGCACATTGTGCATTGTGACCTGGAAGGCTATGATTCTCTTGTATTTTTCATAGGCTGTCGGCGACAAGCATGGCTGGGTGTGAATAGCTACAATGAGCACGCTCTGAAATAACACCCAAAAGACTTAGTTCTCCTTAATTTGTTGCTCATCCTTTGAATCCCATATGTTCGTGTATCATGCCCCTTCACACATTTATGGTTCAAGCTCAGGGAGGACTGATCCTTCAGGGGCTTCCCATGCAACCAATGAAATTAAGAGCAATAGCCAAGAGTAGCAGAACAACCTCCCGTGATCCTGAGCCTCGCACACATTTTCCAGGAACTCAGTGTAGAGGAACTACGACCAGTTAAAGCAGAACCCTTTTTTGCAGTGTCCGGCCAGCTAAATCACATAGACAGGGATAGTTGTGGCTTGACACTTGTGCATCATCTTGCAATCCAGCAACAAGGCACCCATGCGCACTCCAAGGTCGTCAATGGTGTTGATTATGGATCCTTTGGTGTTGTGCTCGACATGGTAGTCTTCGCACAAATTGTTGGTGATTTGTTGCTTATACTTCTTACCGACGTGGTCCATGGGATTTGGCCCCTCCATGGGAAGACCAGTGATACGGTGAATCGGGGAAACATCGAGGGAATTGCGGTCTTGGATCCACAAGCTACCACCATGGATCAGGGCTAGCATCTGTCGCACGACTTGGTTAGTTACATTGTATCAGCCAAAGTGAGGTATTCATAGCAAGCTCAGTAATCCAGATTTTTCTAACCCATGCACCCACGGCATTGGTATGAACCATAGCACATAGTCCTCTAGTACTCTTTCGAGTTAAATTTTAGGTTCCAATTCTGGGAAAGCCTCCAGGTTGGCTAGGTCATGGTCATCAAACTTGATTGAGGAGAGCTTGCCATATGCTTCTCCAATTATGGGGACTTCTCCCAAAATTAGCATCATTTTCATATAGGAGTGCAGACCTTCGAGATTCTTAGGCATGCACACCGAGGGCCTTCGGGGCTGAACATAGGGTGGTAACCACGTGATCGGGGAAGTGATCCGAGCTTCTTCCTACACAAATAGAGATCACTTTTCCGGGTTAGGCGAATGTGCCTTTGACACTGTTCAGGGAGATTGCACATACCAAAGGGAGGGGCACGGCTTCCCCCCAGCCCATTTCGTGGCCCTCTCCTACCCTTGTTCTTGGCCCTTCCCTTTAATCTTCCTTTTCTCCACTTGATTCCCCTTGGTTGGTGTGGACACAACTTCTTCGACTTCGGGGGTGACCTCCAATACTTCATTAGAAGCTAGCTCCACAGAGGCCATAGTCTGCGATGATTCAGCGGGATTGGTCGCAGTCATTATCGCTTGAAAAAAAAACTCGAGGTTACTAATATTAGAGGGGGTAGCACGCCCAGACATGAACAAAGCACAATAGTTACTGCAATTCTCAAGGCACAATATTTTCAGCACTTTCCAAAGCCAATTTGGAGCTACCCTCCTCCATTTATAGCGTTGAAGAGTGAACAAGGGTGGGATGAAACTTAGCTGAAACTTACCATCACAAAAATGGTAAAAAATATTCAGAAATCACCTCATTAATTGCCTACTGCCTGCTCCTTCCAACAGTAAATTTGTCTTTTTACCCAGCAGTACTGTTCCAACGGCTATTTTTCGCATCTCTGTATTACCCCCGTGCTCCCAGTGTACCTCCCCAGGCTTCTAGACCTACGATCGACCCTTGTTCTCCCAATGCACCTCCTCGGGCTTCCTCACCTATGGTCGACCCCTATACTCCTAGCGCACCTCCCTAGGTTTCTTGACCTGCAGTTGACCCCTGCGCGTATACCGGGCCTTCTTTCATTTCTCCTCTTACCTGCATGTATCCCTCCCAAGACAGCTACTCTAGCCATATAGTCATTTGATCCAGTATGGTTTGAGATGACTGCCATTAACATATCCTAGTACAATATCACCGCGCAATGTAGCTAACCAGAAAACTCCTCCTTCAGTAATTTCATTTACCATATAAGGCCCCATCCAATGTTGACGGAACTTCCTTGGGGCTTTCGCAAACTGGCTATCATATAGCAAGACCAATTCTCCCTCCGAAAATACTTTCTATTAAATATTTCTATCAAGCGATGATTTGTCCCAAGCCTTCTGAACTTGCTGATGAAAGTTAGCAATGAATCGATCTTCCTCCAAGGCAAAGAGCTATGTTAAGCGATCCTCCATGATGTTGGGCTCCGCCATGTTCATAAAGGCTGCGATGCACAAGCTAGGAACAATATATTCCATGGGAATAATGGCCTCCTTTCCATAGTCCATCCAAAACAGTGTTTTCCTTGTCAATTTCTTGCATGTGGTCCAATAGGCCCAAAGGACCGACGGGATGCGCACTTCCCAATTATTTCGATCCATATTACAAATCTTGGTCAGCGCCTGTTCTATAATTTTATTAAAATATTCTAGCATTCCATTTTCCTACTGGTGATATGGGGTACTTTTTGCATGGTGGATTTGACATTCTTTAGTCAAAGCTTGTATTGTTTCATTAACGAAATGTGCACCTCTATCACTCATCAAGATCTTCGGAGAGCAGAACATAGTGAGAATGTGCTCAAGAATGAAGTGCGCAGTGGTATCTACAGTATAATCCTTCACAGCTTGTGCTTCGGCCCATGTGGTTACATAATCAGTCGCAGTGATGATATAGCAGGCACCTGTCTTCTTAGTTGGTGGGTTGATGGGCCCAACGAAGTCAATTTCCAACTTATTGAATGCCTGCAGGGCCATCTGTGGTTGTAAGGGAATTTCATCCCTGCACGATGGTTTTCCTATCCTTTGGCATGTGTCATAGGCTTTGGAATAGTCGTAACAATCACTATGCAGCATGGACCACCAAAGCCCAGCTCTTAAGATCTTCTACACTGTCGCTTTCCCTGCATAGTGACCTCCTGATATGCCTCCATGGGCTTCTGCTAGAATGGCTTATCTTTCATGCTCCACAACGTATCTTTACAGTACCTCATCAGCTGCTAGCTTACACAAGTGGCCTGCTATGATGGTGAAGTCTGCTATGCGGGTTACCAACTCTTTTTTTTTGTACTGAATATTCTACAGGTGTCATCCCTATAGTTAAGAATTGAATGATATCGGCAAAGTGCGCATCAACCACCTTAATAGAATATAGATGTGCATCAGGCAACCCTTCCTCTAGGTTGGTCGGTTCTTCACCACTCTCAAATCAGGACAAGTGGTCTATTCCAGCATTTAGTTTCCCCGGCTTCGCAATGATCTCAAAGTCATATTATTGAAATAGAAATAACCATCAGCATATATTCCCCCAAACACAGGCTTATTGACTAGTTACTTCAAAGCGGAGTGATCCGTGAACATATTGAAGTGCCCTCCGAGTAGATAATGCCAATATTTCTGGAGGGCATATACCATGGCTAGCACCTCGTGCTCAGTAATGTAGTAGATATGCTCCGTACTAGAGATTTTTCTACTATCAAATGCAATCAGGTGGTCAATGTCCCCCTCCCCGGGCTGCGTAAAGACAACTCCCAAGGTGATCCCTAAAGCATCTATGTGGACATGGAAAACCTTCGCCCAGTCGGGAAGTATGAGGATAGGTGCAGAGACCATATTTTCCTTGTGTAGCTCAAAACTCTTCTAACACTCTATGTCCCAAAAAATGACATGTCCTTCTTTAGCAACTTCTCCATGGGTGTCGTGATCAGAGCATACCCTTGAATGAAGTTCATGTAGTTGCCCGTGTGCCTGAGGATAGAGCATAGTTGTTTCTCAATTGTAGGGACTGTTAAGTATATGATAACTACTACCTTATCAGGGTCAACCATCAGTCCTTGCCGACAGACTATGTGGCCCAACAAGATCCCGAAAGGTATGTAGAATATGCACTTCTTAATATTTAGTGAAATCTGGTGCTTTCGAAAGGCATCCAGCATCATGTGCAGGTTCGAGACGTGCTTCTTAACCAATCCAAATATTGTCCAATCATCAAAATATACCTCCAAGAACTTTCGGATGAACTCCTTGAATACTACGACCACTACCCAAGAAAAAATGGCAGGGAACTTTTTGAGCCCAAATAGCGTGACAGTGTACTGGAAGGATCCCCATTCGGTAACAACTGTAGTTTTGTTGTGATCTTCTAGTGTGATCTTAATCTGATGGTAGCCCAAAAAATCATCAGTGAACGAGTATTCTTCCTGCCCTCCCACACTATCGATAATTTCATCAGATAATGGCATAGGGAAGGGATCATGTACACAAGCATCATTCAGTTTGTGTAGGTCAACACAGATTCTATTTCTCTTTCAGTCTTTTTCTCTTGAACCACCATAGGGCTTACCCAATATGACTGTTCTACTAGTTCTTTGATACTTGCGGCTAGCATTTTGTCAATTTCTTCTTTGAATTTATGCTTATAGTTGGGGTTCAAATGGTAAGGTCGTTGTTTGACAGGGCATGCATCTGGTTTTAAAGTGATGCGACTGAACCCCAGGTCCCCTGTAATACCCTTAATTTTTTAGAATTTCATGGGAAACAGGTCATGGTACTTTGAGAGAAGCTCCGTGACTTTTTGAACGGTATCATCATCCCAGTAGTCCCCAATATTAGCTACCTTAGATTTTTCTTTTCTTCCAATGTTGACTTCCTTAGCTTAAGAGGCTTGGTCACATCGACGGTCTACAATGGGGGTCCATAAATTGCGCACTCACCCTCTGATTCCAGTATAGTGATATTTATTAGGTCTTCGTCACATTCCTCCATTGATAGATTGCAGCAGTTAACAATATCATACATCTATGTATCCAAAGTTGGTGCCCCATACTCCACACGAGGGCGTGATTCATAAAATAATAAGGCATCTATTTCCTACATGGCTTCATCTAATTTCTCAGTTCTGCCAATCAACCTAAACGTCTCTACAAAATTTTCCTTCATGGCCTCCTAGTGGCGGGTACACTAATGTAGCTCTGCGTCCAAATACCATGTGGTGGGGATAGGCCCCAAGGCATGAATGAACAAGTGGACCCATTCATCCTTTGTCCTTTCACACCACACCTCCATCCATGTGGCTAAGTGCTTGCACAGGTCCCCTTGGCCAGGTAAAGTCTCCACGCGTAGGTGAATCAGGGATTCAAACCATAGGATCATCATCTTGTGAAATTCCTCCCAATCCTGGAACGTCCCTTTATGATTTTCCCACCACCGCACAAGGGTCACATGCATGGCTAGATTAAGTGCCCAAATTATTTGTTCCCTTGGGACTTCTACTTTGAATGCTCTAAGAAAATCCTTAGTGCTACCAGAAACATCGAAGTAAGGTAGCTTTCTTACCTTTGTGGAGATGTACTAGAAGCTCTCTGTGATCCTAAGACACCGTAGCACAGATACATCATGTAATCGATTCTGCCAATTTTCAATCTCCCTGTCAGAGTCAGAGAGGAATTCACTGTCTTTCTCCCAGCAAAGGATGCCTTCAGTTGTAGGATTAATCCAATCCTAGTCCCAGGCGGTTAGTTTATAGATATGATCCACTTCGTCTTCTTCGCACACAAGTTTTTTGTACCATTCTCCTTCCAATGGGTCTAGAGGGGCTATCACTCTTGTACCCTCATTCTAAAAAACCATTCTCTTTTTCTTCAATTTGATAATGCCTCCCATGTCTATAGCCCAATCTAGTCCCAGGAGTGCAGGATAAGAGTCCTCATCTTCCACAATTTGAATTACCTCAAATCTGCATATACCTTAACCCCTGCGATATCTACCGTAATATATGACATTCTCCCCAACGGTATGATATTTTTTTGGTTAGCCATGCGCATTTGTATAGTATACCATTCCATCTTAGGTTCTCGCATCATCTGCCACGTCTATTTGGGCAGGACGATCACATTAGATCCCAGATCCAAGATGACCTGATCCATTTCATAATCACCAATCTGCATTATTAGCTGCATTTCCCGACCAGTGTGTTTCTTATGATTGTACAGTTCGTGAACATATTTAACTTCTGTTGGAGGGTTAGTTCTTTCTGTGCAACTATCTATCAGTGCTTGAAGATTTTCTACTTCCTTCTGGTTGCGTAGCAAATTCATAGATGCCTGTAGGAATGTTTTAACTTCGTCGTCCACTCTTAGGTTTCTTGGAGCCTTGGAAGTAGATGCCTCATCCTTGGTAAATTCTTTGCGAGCTTTGATGAAGGTTTCTTTCTCCTTCTGTAGGTCCAAGCTTTCCTTCTTGACAACAAATTTTCAAATAAGGGGCTCATCTGCAGCTTTTTCTCAGCTCCTCCAGTAGCCATGCCACTGTGTGTTATGACATTAATATTGGGTTCCTCATCATGTGGTTCTACCTTAACCCTTTGTACATTTTGCATTGGCGTTTGTTTTTTTTCCTGCATTTTTTCTATCAATACTGGACAATCTTCGATCACATGATCCAATTGTCTACAATACCTGCAATATTGTTGTGCAGGGTTTAGACAATCCCTTGCGAAGTTCCCTACTTATCCATAGTTATAATAGATCAATTTCCCTCTTCCCTGACCTGTGCTTCCACCTCTTCCCCCTCCCCAGTCTCTGGCTGGGGAGCCTCCTCATCCTAAGGGAGATAGTGGTGATGAAGGGTTAGCCTATACCCTATACAGGTTTCCTCATACAAACTTATTGGGTTCTAAACACAAAGTTGAATGTGTACCCTTTTTGTGTGTTGCACATTATGGAGATCAAAATATTTCTCCATATGTAGTATCCATGTTACTAGATCCGTGCTATCAAACTTCGTCATATCAATCTTTGGAATATGGTGGGTCTTCAATATAAAATTTGAGTCTATGAAATCATTATTAACATGTATTTTTTTCTCATCATGAGTTTCATATAATTCATTTTTCTCATTAAGAATCATTTATTGTATAAATTTTGTCAAACCTTCAGTCAAACCTTCCTTTTCTTCTTGTAATCCATTCTTCAAATCTTCCATGTTGTCTTTAATTTTTTATTCTATAGCATTCTTCAAATATTCCATGTTTCCTTTTAATTTTTTACGCTATACCATCTATCTTAGCTTCCATACCATTCATCAAACCATCTATCTTAGCTTCCATTTAATTTTTGGTTACTCTTTGTGAGAGAAAAACTTGGTGCACTTGGTCTCGTATTTTAGATATATCATGTTGCATTTCTTCCTCTTCATTCATCATAGTAGAGATCTCTAAGGGCTTAATGGGTGTATATTTTTTTTGTTTTGGAGGCATATTAGAACCAAATAGTGATTTATATACTTCAATATTCCCTTTAAATCACTTCAAACTTATTTTTCAAGAAAACATTATATTAAATTAAAAACATGCACACTTTTTTCTTTCCTTTTAGGAGATTGATACCGAAACTATTGTATCTATGTGAGTTTAGATCCCAGGATTTGAAATTTGGTCTTGTGGTAGAAATATGAGTCTTCTTTCCAATTCAATAAGTCAAACCAAATTTGGATTCAAGGTAGATTTATTCTGAATCTCCTGTGATGGCTTAACTATAGACTGGTTCAAAAGAGCGAAATTGTAATGGAAGGAATGTGTCACTCTTTAAACGTTCAAATCTAAAATTGATACATCTGAAAACCAAAATCTGTGCAATTTGGCCACTTTTTATGGAATTCAAAATCGATGCCTGAAAATAAAGTTATGATGATTTGATATTGGTCACCTGTTTGAAATGAAATTATGGATCCTGCAGAAAACCTAACTTCCTCATATCATAGCTCTGAAAATATAGTGAAACAAGGTATGAAATTCATACACGAGGTTCACCAGTATTTCGACTCCACGTGGTTTGAATTTCAACTTCTGAAGCTTTGTAGAAAATTTTTTATAGAGAAAATTCCAACACGAGTTGTTGGAAGAATCAAAACCCTATAATCCAAAGCTATGATTTGAAATGTTATGCAAACAACTCACAAAATAGAAGAAAATATAGATCAAAGACTTAAAATTATCCTCTTCTAGGGGGAAACCTCATTTAAATTACATAAATAAAAAATTCGGATATGATTCAAATAACAAAACCCCCTTTCTATTTATAGGAGTTTAAGGGATCACAATATAATCAAAGCCAGCATAAAAATAATAATGTAAGGGTACAATAGTAACAATACTGGTCTTCTATGGGGCACAATAATAATAATATAGAGACTACAAGGGAACAACAATAACAATAAGGTGGCTAAGGTAAAAATAACAATACAGGGATACACTAGTATTATATGGACCTAACATTCATGTTCAAACACAAAGAAAAGTGATAAGACAACGAACCACGAACCTAATAACTAGTGCAACTTCTAAGTATAGGCTAACTAGGCAAAACTTCCCATTATCTTTTCACCTAAAATTTTACTAGTGCTTTAATGTCTCACCTCAAAGAAGACGAAAAATACTCATTCATTATAAATCTTGCATCCTCAACAATTGAACCATAATGTACAAAATCTATGCAATATATAGTTTTTTCAATGTAATTGACATTTATATAAAGGGGTGACTGTGGTACGGATGGGATGGTTAATTAACCATTAACCAAACTTTCCTCAATTTCAAACTTATTTCCTTATTAGATAATTTATCATCATAACTATTTTGATCCAATAAGACTTTATGAAAATAGGTTTTTTGAATCCTTGTAGTCATATGTTGAGCTTAGAATAAGGAAAAATCCATTTTTTATTAATCTAGAGAGATTTTCTTGTGCATTAACATGATAATTATGTTGTTGTAGCTCACATGTTGGGTTAACATTGACTCTGTCATAGTGTTAAGGTGACCTTGAGTTATTTGTTTACGTGTTTATTCATGGTAGTTCATGATCCCATGGTTTTGGTAACATGTGGTATATTTCCATGGTATTAAAAATCAGATGAATCCTATATAATGGATTGAGGACTTTGTTGTAAGATGCCACAATTGGTTGGTGTTTCCTTAGGTTGGCCAATTTTTCCAAGAATAATAAAATCTACTAAATTGTAGTTTTTTCTATTGGGGCTTATAGGGTAAATATTTTTTCCTTTATGTGCATCCATTTTGCATCTCATTTCATATTTTTATCTTCAAAAATTAACATGAGGTATTAGAGATAATTTAGGTCTACATTCTGTAGCAAGAGTGGTAGTATGTGAGGATCGATGAATAAATATAATGAAAATTCATGGTTCGGAATGAATCCTAAAATAAATTTATTAGATCTATAATTAGAGTGTCTAGCCTAACTAAAATTATGGAATAGGAACAATTCTTATTGGTCTCCATGGTTGGGGACTGGGAAACATAATGAAAGTTTGTTTGAAAACAACTTAACATTCAAGAAGAAATGGAATAAAAAAATATAAAATTAATGCTACAAACATGGCTACAATGATGATCATAAATATTTCATAGATGAAGAGGGAGACACGAAAGGACCACAATTAGAGAGAAGTGGATAATTATTGTAATTCCTATGGTAGGCAGAGGGATTTTATAGTTTCATATTAAAGAATAGAAACTAATCTATATTCCTATTAGGTGTACTATATTGACCATTTACATTTCCATTGTACATGGTTATTAGTAAATAACAGTTTGGAGATTAAATCTAAAAATCCCAACATACTAGCATCATTAGTTTTATGGAACCCAAGGTCAACTTATACACAAACAATTGAGAGAGGTATCTGAATAAATATATGAATTCATAAGTAGGATTTAAAGTTTCAACTATGGAAACAACGATGGTCTTATGAACCATGCACCTTAAAAATGATAAAAATCTGATAATTACAATCCAATTGTAAAGAGAAACCTCCTTTTACAATAAATATCATGCATAAGACAATATGAGCTGATCCTAATACTAGGTATCTTTTGTATATATAAGTGACCAAGGGTATAACTATATTTAAAGAGTAGATTGAAAGATTCTAGTCTACCTAATAATATATTAAAAAAATAATAATGAATGCCTTTTATGTCCTTAATATAGAGGCCCAAGGGCCTTAACATATCCCCTCTCCTTTAGGAAGGCTTTTCCCTAAAATCTTGTAATTAAGGGTCTTTCTTAATGAAATGTTAATTTTTTCATGTAGCTTCTTTTAGGGGCTTGTTGTTCCATTGGATTAGGTACTTCATAATGCTTTTGATTCAAAGAGGTAAATAATTTTTATGTATAAACTTTTTTGGCTTAAAATTAAACTTCCATTTTTCATCAAATTCTCAAATTTATATATGTTTTGGCATAGTTTGTTCGAAAAAATTATATATAGTCAGGACATGAAAATAATTATGATTCTGAGAAGAAGGACAATATAACTCATATTCCACTTCTCCAATCTCACAAATGATCCTGTAGTGTCCTTGAAATTTAGAAGCTAATTTTGTGTTCTTATTTTACTTGATTGTATTTTATTTAAAGTGTTCTAGTCTTAGAAATACCCAATCACCCACCTCAAGTTGCATTCCACTTTGATGTTGATATGATTGCTAATTCATCTTATTTTTATCCTTTCAAAGGTTTTCATTAATAATTATCATAAATTATTTTTTTCTCTCTGTATGTGAATCTATTGCTTGTGCTTTGGACTTATCTTGAAAATTTTATGAGATACTAGGAGTTGGATATTCATAAAAGGACTCAAATGGGACCATTTTAGTAAATGTGTGATAGATAGTATTATACCACCACTCTTCCAAAGGAAGCCACTTCATCCATTAATATTTTTTATTTGAGGGATAACATCATATATAAGCTCTAAAAACAATTTAACTATTTTGTTTTGGCCATCTATTATTGGATGATACACTTAAATCATCACTAGTTTTGTTCCACTTATACTACATAGTTCTATCTAAAAATTTCATATGATTTTTCGATCCATGTGACTTAATATTACTTTAGGAGAACCATGAATTTTATAAATTTCATTCATGAACACGCATGACAATTTTCTTATTGTGTGTGGACTTGGAATTTCACAAAAAATGACACCCTTACCTCTAGATTTGGTAAACCTGCAGTGAATTCCATTGATATATTTCTCCATATTTAATTAGGTATGTGTAATGGATGAAATCAGCCTAGATATTTTACTATGTCTCCTTTATTTCTTTAGAAAACGTGAAATTATCCTATAAATCATTGAATATATCTCTTCCTCCATAAAAAACTAATTTCATCTTTTGATACCTATTAAGGAACCTTACATGTACTTCCATTGAAGTGTTATGGATGCCTTTAATATTTGTTACGTCAAATTTGACTTTGGGAATAAAAATATTCTTCTCTTGTACCAAACTATAAATTCCTTCAACTACCACTATTCAATACAGTTCACGCTTTCCTTTGTACAATGTATTATTTGTAGTAATGTTTTCATTTTCCCATTCATGGTGAGCTTCTTCTAGCAATACTGGGATAGAATATGTAAAATAATATTAACTTTGAGTATTCCTCTATTTTAGAAATAGAATCTTCTACAATTTTTTCCTTCCCCTTCTCATAGATTAGCTCAAACTTTAACCTTTGTATTTTTGTCAACCATTTTTTTGGATCTTCTTATGAAAATATTTTCACCAAAATAAGCTTTAGGCTTCCAAGCTCTATATTGAGTTTAAATTGACTCCTATTGATATACCATGACCATTTTTTATTGCATGTACAATTCCTTTGATTTCTTTTTCATATATTTATTTCAACAAAAAAAATTCCTTGAATTTTTTGTTTCAAAAAGCTCATAGTCTCCCTTCTGTCAATATTTATCTTATTTTTTGTGTTTATGAATTAAATTCTATTATGGATGTTTTAATGAAATCATATGTTTCCAATATTGATTTAGAATTCACATAATTCTTTAACAAAGAGAATCCCAAAGTAGCCTCACAATCAGGGAAAATTTTAAGGACGAAAAATTATCTTGAAGTTTAAAACATTGGCGAATCTCACTGGTTCCTAATATGAAAAATATAAAAATTTTATTTATGTATCTGTAAAATTATTCAAATTTATAATGATTTTATATATACTCTCTATATAATGTTCTCAATTTTCAAAGTAAAATAATTTTATATTGTAAAATTTGGGCGAATCATTTTTTGTAAAATTCATGGAGAATTAGCCAACCTACGAATATTAGGCCCTAAAATTTTCGATGCTCACAACTACATACAAATGATTTTTTGATCAGGAGAGATGTGAGTCGACCTGCAATAAATGCACGATTCTTCACAATTTTTTTATAATATTTTGTATGATGAAAAATACTATGATAATATTCACGTTCTTAGGAATATATCATTTTGTAATAGCTTGGATGCTTTGAGGTTCCAACTTAACTACTTAATTTGAAGCATTATGACCTAAATAATATGCTTCTTTTTTCCAAAATCACATTAGGATCTTTTAACATATAGTCGATTGTTCCCAAGAATTTGTATAACTTTATCTACATGTTCAATGTCGCCTTCCCATTATTTGCTACAAATAAGTATATCATGAAATAAAAAAACACAAATTTTCTATGATGGGGTCAAAAAAATGTATTCACAGGAATTTTCAAACTAGAAGGAGCTTTAGTCAAACCAAAAATCATGACCAAGAGCCCATAGTTCCCTGCATGTGTTCTCCTTTTTTTTTGTGATTCTCTTATTTTTTGTGTGCAATATTTTGGATAGATAATTTATCATTAATTGTGCTTCTAGTATATCTCTATAATCAAGAGGCGTGATCCAAGAATTATTTTATTTTCTCATCATCACTATTGTGGTTGAAAATTAATTCCTACTAGGTTAAATAATAGTTGAATCTACCATATATTGTACCATTTTCTCAATTTGTCCCTTTTTTTAATGAGGATATCTATAATACCCTTTTGTTATGAGAATTAATTTTAAGTTTTATTCAAATTTAATTTTCATGATATCTTGAAGGAGGTGAACCTTTAATATTTCCTTGCAATGCCATGTAGTGTTTTTTTGAGGTGCATTTTAATTTTTTAAGAATATTTGCATCTTCTTGTTTAACATCCATATAATATAATTTAACTGTAAGTCCCTTCCTACCTTTTTAGGGATCTTTTACATTCTACGAATATGATCACTTGAGAAGCTATATATTTTAACCCTTAGTTCATTTGAATTCGTTCCAATTCAAATCTTATGGATAATTCCCTATAGTTTGTAGAAATTGTACTTAGCGTTCTCAACTATTCTATCTCTATAAAACATATACACCTCTACTGGGAATTACATATAGTGGTCTCTCAAAATTATATTCCTCCATGCACATTTAATGATATTTAATTTACCCACACAATAAATACTCTCCCCATTACAATGAAAACTTAAAAATTGTTCTTCGGATATAAAAAATAATTCAGGAGCTTTACTAATGTCTTATGAATAAATTTATGGGTGATACACGATTCAATAATAAATATGACCCTTTTCTTCCTAATGTAACCCACAATATTTATTATTGGAGGTCTTTAAAACTGTACCAATACATAAACTGATATTTCACATCTTAATAAATCATTTTTGCACACAATTTCAACCTTTGTTTCATGTTCTTGTAAGTTTAAAAAAAATAAAAATTATCATATATTTGTGTGTATGGCTCCATTTCATCTTCATAAGTATTTTAAAAATTGAACAATTTTTTTTCTTGACATTTCTTCCCTTTTGACCATTTCTTGCTACAACCAAAGAATAGTCCTTTCACTCTTCTTTCCTCCATTTCCTTCTTTGATATTTTAGTAGATTGAGATAGGTTTGTTTGGTGAACAACCAAATAATCGTTGCATCATGTATATGCTCCAATGATAGAATCTATGCAGCCTTATTCTTCCCCTTATAAAATTGCATAGCTTATATAATATTTGAAGGATTTTTTAGGAAAATATCATGTTTTAATGTGTTCTTTTAATCCACCAATGTAAGGTTCAAAAAAAAATCCATTGCTTATGTTATCCACCCATGTGGCCAATACTTGAATTTTAAAATTATAATCTTCAATATAACCTAATTTTTTTATTCTTCTCAATTGGAGAAATTAATTAGAGAAAATTGTAATATCCCTCCGTGGATGTAATGAATTATTTAAGACAACATTGTGTCACTGGGAATAGGGGGAAAACCCTATGGAATGACATGGATATGTTATGTAAATAAATAATTTAAATAAATAGATAAGAAGAGGCGGCCAGAAATTCTTGGGAATGAAACTCCTAGAAATGAGATTCTTGCCAAAACAAACGAGTATAATATCATAGGTAAATGATATTGGACAGTTCTTTCATGATAATAATACTAGATAAAATTCTAGATAATATTAATGGATAGGAGTGACATATCCATTAATTTTCTTAGCTAAGCTTGAAAAAAAAACATAAAAACACATAAAATTCTAGAAAATATTAATGGATATGATAGAAAGATCCATTAAGTTGCTTAGTTGGGTAAATATGCTAAGCTTATAAAATCCTAAGATTTTACTAAAAAGCCTCGAAGGTGGATAAAAAATTCGATAAAAGCAGGACACAACTAATGGAAAATTTAACATGAAAAAAGGTAATAAATACCATGTGAAGGGATCAACAAGAGGACGTTGATTTATAAAAAGGAGTTCTCAGCTGGGGTGAACTGGAGAAACAATTCTATATTGGGTGGAGAGCAGGCGTGACCAATTACCCTGATGTGATTTATATTTTTTTTAACTTAATTTCTTTTTATCTATGTTGCATATTCTAAATTCTTGTAATATAACATAAATCTCTCTAAGATATGGAATGGTTATTAGTGACTCAATTAGATAAAACTATGAATATTATGATTAGAATATGTTGTCATATTAAAGGGGCAATGCTTCAAATTTATGTATTATTATTTCATTTATTAAAATATGTTTGGCCCACAAGGTGTTTTCTTTATTTTTCCAACTCCTAGAAGATCCTAGTACCATTAAACTGAGATAAAATATTTAATTATAACCTGTGCTAGATCGAAAGGTTAAAATAGTAGAAACATAATTATGATTATGCTACAGTAAAAGCCATAATAGTAGACATAAAATTTATACAATAACTAGAGTATGTACTTAAGAATGTATAGTAACTTAATGTCTCAAGATCAGAACACAGGAGGAAGAGTCTCAGTTCCTTTTACTCGGACAGTAATTATAGCTCAACGTTGAAGAGGGTGAACGGGAAAGAATTATTGACTGAGTCGAGACCCTGCAATTAGGAACATACCTGGAATTAACAAGATATATATATATATATATATATATATATATATATATATATATATATATATATATATATATATATATAATACTTGACTTAATATCGTGATGATTTATGATCGACTCGATTGGAGTTCTATCAAGGAAATATGCAGGATTTCACCTTATATACTCCACGTAATTCTCTTTCTTTATTTATTTTCCATGAACTCCAAGTTCTACTACATATTCCCTATAAAAACTCCAGATAGAATTTCCCAAGAAAATAATTTTCCAAGCAGCAGGACATGGGTTCGAGCGTTCTGGTGGGAGATTCTAACATATCATGGGATACTATTCTTGGAGTATGGCTAAAGTCCAAGCATACTGAGCGTAGTGTACTTTAATATTGACCGGTGTGTTCTTTCGAAATGCATGGAGTGGAACCCTGAGAATCTGGTGTTGCAACATCCATAGAGATGTTTCGGTTAAAGGAGGGGGTGAAATTAAACAAATGATAGACAAAATGGATGTTAAGGCAATGCCCACCTTCATATTAATGAAAGGAAAGGCACATGCTGACAAAAAGATTGGAAGTCAACGCTCGTAGGATGTTGAACAGGGTGATCGGCTTATCGGCTCAAACCAAAGCTAAGCCTAAGCCTATGAAACGTCCCTATCACTTTGGGAATTTTCTGGTACTCTATATTCGAAAGCACAATTCACTTGAAAAATGTTATGTGTTTCATTGATACCTTTAGGTGTAGTTTTTAAGAGTTATATTGTATAGTGTAACCATAATCCTAAGATTTAACCACAGATGGTGCATATAATTCAATTGCTAGATAAACTTAGTATGTCTGACAAAAGAAAAAAAACATTATTCTCAAAGGTAACACACCAGTCATTTAAAAAGGGTTCGAGAATTCATATTCAACTGAAATGTTTTTCTTTAAGAATTTAACTATATCGGCGCAGTATTTTGAATATTCCTTAGGTTAACTATAGTGATGTTTCCATTCTCAGAAAGAAACGTGGTGACTCTTTCATAAATCTGTACAAATACTTTCTTTTCGAGAATAAACTTGACAGTATAATGCTTATTCACTCAAGATAGAAACGAGATATGAATTTAGGGTTAGAAAGTAAACTATGTGGGAAAATATTTCCTCTTTACTCTTTGAAGCTTTAGAGATATATTCCGAATAAACCCCATTCTCGACATGTAATTACAAGAATTAAATATATCAATAAGAAAATAAAAGAATAGGACGTCATGAAGGCTTATAATAAACACGGTAATGATAAATTAATTTATTACCAATGGTATGACTTAAGATGTAAATCATTAAGTTTTTGTACTCTACGAATTTCAGAAGCAATACACAGATCACTACGATATGGACACTTTCATATTTCTATACAAAGAGAAACATAGTAATAAAAAGAGGAAAGTAAAGTGAACACCACTTAACGATGGCATATGTATACGTATTTATATATTAGTATGTAAATGTGATAACCAAACAATACATGCATAAGGGTCATTATAAATAGATCCCCAAATGTAACATGTCATGAAAAGCATTATCTGAAACTGAGAAATGTTTACAAATTAATACTTGTAGGGAAATTTGGGCAAGATAGCCCTGATCCCAGTGATCTAGGTGGATTGAATAGGTGCAAGTACAATTTTTTTAAGTGCAAAGGCTCAAAAATCAAAGTGTTGCAAAGATGGGAAACTGAGTCTCGGGTTGAACATCTCGTCTTTCTCATTCTAACGACGTAGATGGTACTCAATTCTAAGTCTGTATGGAGGAGTTAGAAGCAGTCTGTTAGCTATCAGTAAATTTTTTCATAGCAAATGATGGCTAAAACAAGCCTTGAGCCTTCAAGAGATTATTTTCATAGAAAATTACTCATTCTTGAAGCCTTCTGGTGTTTTGTAACTTAAGAGTAATTTTAACTATTGTTTCCTTCAAAAAATCCTCAAGAAGCCCTGTTGTATAAAGGAGACTGTTTTCAGCCATTTTCTCCATCTTTTCACCTTCATAATATCCTCCAAAATCCCCCCCCATATCACTCAATTTTACCCTTTATATATCCCTCATTTTCCTGTCATTTATCCTCCATTCCCTTTGAAAAACCCCATTTTTACCCTCCATTTCATCAAAAATCCCTTTTAAACCTATAAAAACCTCATTTTATGGTTTAAAACATCCCTTTTTTCCTATCGGGACCCATAAAAAAGGCTCAAAACCCTCCTTTTTCGTGTATTTTAGACCTTTTATACATAAGGCTTTAAGCCCCCTTCCTTGTTTCCGTCATAAAACCTTGTGCCCATGACTAGGCTCTAGCCCCCATCGCGCATCGTGCATCGGCATTTCCAATTTCTTTTTCCCCTTACCTTTTTTATGTCGATTGACCAATCTCCCGATGCCATCACAACTGTCGATCGGGTTTGATTTAACTGCCAAGTTCTTAAACTCTCCCGCACCAATTCCTAGCCCCTTCTATCCTTAGCTCCATGTCCCTTACTCCTCCACGGGACCATGCCCCAACACCTACCTTTAGCCCCCATCGGCATTGGCAAATCGCGTTGTTTTTCTTCAAAACATTTTACCTTTCCTCCACCGATGGTTCAACCTTCGATGCAATCCGCACCGTTGATCTACCAAGATCAACCGCTATCGTTGTTCCTTGCCACTTCATATTTCTTCCGCTTTATACCCCTGGTGCTTTATTTTTAACCCTTTCATTCATATTTGGCCCCACGCCATTGCCTTCTCCCTAAGAAATATACACCGTTCATCTACCAAGATCAATGGTTTGCGCTCCATCGCAACCTCCTTCACCCCTCCTCCTAGCCCTTTTCCCTTTTCTCTTCATACTCTGCTCATAATCCTTTTCTCCCATAAAACCTTCCCTTTTCCCCTTAACCGCATTCCTTCATTCTTTTTTCTTCCGCGCTATGCATTCCCCTTAAGTGATCTTGACCGTCGATATCATCGATTTGACAATAATCACACTTCTCCTCCCATCTCTCAATCTTTCCACTCCATAACATTTCTCTTAAATTCTCAGCCGTCGATCGGCGTGATCCAACGGCCCACAATAAACTTACCGATCAACCCCGCCAAACACATAAACCCGCTACGTGACAAAATAGGTGATGTCACCTGCCGACCCCACCTTCCACCATGCAAAACATCTCCCAATCACCGCTTGACACCTGTCCTCTACTGCCCTATCCACCGATCAACTTCACTTTTTCACGCTCCCTCTCCGTTGTCGATCTGCATCCCCACAGATCAGACGGATGACGAACTCCAACCACTAAAATCTCTCGATGCACAACATGGACGCAAAATCGGCGGTATTGGGAGGACACGCATCACTCGATGGACGATATCACGTTCGTGAAAACCACTTGAATGTTGCGTGAATGTTGTGTGAAAACTGCCAATGATTTTCGCAAAACCACCAATCCACATTTTCGCGCCAAAATCAAATTTGAAACCCGTTTTTGCAGATTTTTCCATAGAACCTGCTCCTGCATGTATTTTCCTCCTCCTCACTGTTCCTTTCACCCTCCAGTGAGCCTCCAAAGTAGTTTATCCAATGTTGCGGGGTTTTATAACATTTTTGTTTGTTTTATGCAGGATTTGATGGTGGTTCTAAGGGTGAAAACCCTTCCCACAGTTCATAAAGAGATATGGCCAAAGGTGACAACCTTCGTGGCCAAAGATAGGAAAAAAGGGACTACCAGGGTTCAAATTCATGGTTTGACCGCTGCCTCATGAGCATTGGTTATACAATTAGACCCTCCAGCATCGAAGAAAGCCACCTATGCACTGACAAAGAAAAAAGAAGTAAGAACAGTGAAGACAGAGATTAAAGATAAAGGATTACACATAAAGTTGAAGGTTAAAGGCTTATTCCAAGCAAAGTATGGATAAAGCGCAGTGTAAAGGTAGATTTATTAAAGAAAATACAGTCAACAGAAAGGAGAAAAAGCTCGAAGATGATCAGAAGAAGTCTTAAAGCACAAATTAAAGATTAATATTAGTGATTAAAGAGTTAAAGAGACAGATCAGTTAAGAAAGCCTCTGAATGACACGTCATTGCGGTAATTAATCCTTAGAAATGCCACCTACAAGTTCATTTTCCTCAAAAGAATACAAATTAAATGCACAGTTAGAGATATTTTCCAAAGACAACTCAAAAGTAATTGGCAGCCTACCAAAAGCCTCCAAAGTCAACAAAAGTGACTCAAGTAGATAAAAGTTAATGTAAAATTAATTAATACAGAGTTAAACATCTGAAATATTCTCCATAAGGCCTCCCAAAGGCTGAGAATCATTTACTCTGTATTAATGGAATAGTTGGACCTTCTGTCCACTCCACCTCCTCAATTCACCTATATATATATCATATTAGGAGTTCATTGTTATTGCTGGTTCAATACTTATTGAATGTAAATAGCTGTTGAGGTTGTTGAAGCTCTGTTTGTAATTGAAGAAAGATAGGATGAGAAGAGAAGTTTGAAGCTGTAAAGACTTACTGGACTTGAAGATTGTGACTGGTTTGAACATCAAATATACAAGCTGATTTATGGGATCCTGGTCTATGTCAATGGTGATGTTTTTCTTACTATAACTATTTTTTTTCTTATGCTTTCCATATTTTCCATTTTCTCTGATAAAGAACAACAAATATAGATTAGGATTTACTGTAAAAGTACCATAAATATTACTGATAAGCTTTATCTTTATGTTTTCTTCTAATTGTGTATTTGAGGATAATTCAATATATTATAACCACTGAAGTGTTGGTGAGCCCATGTTTCCTAAGTACAGCTTGAGATATTGTCTTTGAAAATTCTTGAAAAGTTTGCTAAGTAAAGTTGAATTAGGGAAGTCTATGGTTAGCCCTATCCTTTAGTTTATCTCCAACAGTTGCTTTGAAAAGATCCCTGAGAGTATGCCAAAAGCAAGATAGGTTCAAAGTCCTTATCTAATCTTAGGCTTCCCTTTGTTCTCTTATATGTTTTCTACTTTCTGAAGGTAATCCGTTAGATTGCTGGATTGTTGTCTGAAAAGTGTTTTTTAGTAAAGTTTGTCCAAAGAAGTCTATGGTTTGCCCTGTCCTTTGGCTTGCTTCAAACAGTTACTTTGAAAATATTTTCTTGTTTAGTGAAATTAATAGATTCTTAAATGGTTATTAGCTTTGATTCTTTCACCACACTTTTTAATGTCCCATACCACAAAATCAACTTAAAGAGATCCTTTGATATAGATGAATTGCCCCATGGACCACTCTTGAAATTTGTTGTGAAATTAAATCCTTTTGCGACTCCATAGCCTAATGGATTGATAATGTTTCTTACCTATCCTATCAACTGAACCATTCTTTCAACCTGCTCACATGCTTTACCCTTCAAAATACTTCCTTCATTTCGATGATATCCATCTCAACCAAAAAAAAACAAAACCCTTCTACTTCATAACTAGCCTAATATCATATCATAAGCCTTAAAGAAATATCTTTGAAAACACTCATATAGAGAGATCCCTCTCTGAATCCAGGAGAGCTAGATCCTAGGATTCCAAAGTGGTTCTGATGTAGGCTCTGTACTTTTTTTTCTTGCCAATCTTGGAAACTACGGAGACCTAACAAAGTGGCGACTCCACTGTGGAAAATATTGAGTAATATATAACTTCACAACTCAACGAACCCCTATTCCTCAATGAATCAAGTGTCACCAAGACTGGTTATTATTTATTGTTGATGGTGAATAACAACCAAAACCTTGAAAATAAGTAAGAATCCTTCACCTGGCAACTCCACAACTCCCAAAAGACCAAATGACTCCACTGGTAGAAGAATCTGAACTGGTTGACAAGATACAATGACCTCTTTTCCAATTTACAAACATGGATCCAAGGATTGTTACATTGAAATTTGTCACCATGAAATTTTATTACTCCCTTGGAAGTCTACAATATCAAAGTTCCTAAAGTCAAGCCTTGAAACTAAGATAAAAGCTCATAAAAGCCTTAAAACTCTGGTACCACACTTTCTCCTAGTTTTTCCTGTGGTCCCGCACCTTTTGGCTATAAATCATGCGTAGCCAATAGCACTTCTATTTATTAAAAGTGAAAACCCATGTAAAATATTAGAAAAGGCGCAACTAAAATCTAGAAGCTCAGTTAAAGTAAATTTTGGAAGCTTCTAGAAACATTCCTGCACTGGAAAGTCCGCTCCTTTCATGTTCATGCATCCCATCCAATAAGGAGCTAACCCCTTGATGTAAGAAACTAATCCCTTTGAAGGAGGATTGTATCCCTTATTGTATGGAGCTGTAACCTCCTCTCTTCCACTATAAAAAGAGGCATAGGGCAGCCTCAAGGGGTTACAATTGATGAGTCGAAGTTTTGGTATTGTTGGAGGCGAAGTGTTGTTGAAACTTAGACCCTTTTACATGAGATTTCATGTGGGAAGGATTACATACCTGTATGTATCTCGGTTGGAAGAGTGCAAGGCTGATCAGAGTAAAGGAAATGCTTGTTCTAAGCCCCATGAAGGCCTGTATGACATCAAGGCAGACACGGTTGTAAGGATCCTCCTTATTTAAGTTAATACAAATAAATCTATTTTTTCTCAATAATATGTCAATTGATTGGTTTATTTTATGGATTCCTTGATCACCATAATGGATATGATTTATGAATATGGGCTACGGGGGTGTTATTTGATGTTTGTTTGTTTGTGATTGCAGATCTTCGAAGATAACTCTTTCGGGCGACTGAAGGACTACTACTACAAACAAGTGTTGGATCAAAGGTAAGATCGTTAAACCTTTATAGCATTTAATTATGAGTGGCAATATATCTAGAGAAAGATAGTTTTGTTTGTCCGTTTGTTGCTAGCTGTCCGTAGGAAGCTTGGGAGGTCTGTCTTGTCCGAAAGAATGACTTATCCATCCAAAAAAATGGCGACTCCACTAGGGAACGATTTGAACTTTGATTTCTTTACTTTTGATTTATGAATTTATGTTTCCTGATTTTGATTGATTTATACTGGCTTGGGTAGTTAATCCCTATAGAATCCCTGAGAAATCTTTGAGAATTTTTTTTTTCTCTTCTTTTCCTGTGTCCACTCTTTTCCTTTAGCGACAGTGTGGGCAGTTATGCACTTTTCCTATACCCACAGTGCGGGCAGTTCCGCACTTTTCCTATACCCACAGTATGGGACCACACTTGTTTGCACTGAATCCTGCGGGCCCTATCAAAATTTTAAAAAAATCTTAAAATCCTCTTTTCTGGATTAGTTTTTTAAGTTCTCAGTGATTACCCAGACCTATATCTTCTATCAAAAAGCCTTGGTCAAGAGTTTATTTCAGCATTTTTATTTTTGAATGATTTTCTGAATGATCTGCATGTTATAATGATTTTTTATTTGTCTTACATCTCGCTAAGAGATTAGAAACCTTGGTATGTCTTTATATCACTGGTATTCTCCTTTTTTCTTGCTGAGTCTGACATCATAGCAAAAAAATTTTTATGAGATTTAGATTCAATTTTTCGCATTTTCAAATCATTAAAAACTTTTGTTAATAAGTTGGAATTTCACTTAAAAAATGAAAATGGATGTTTTTTCGAGTTCTTTTTTATTCGAGAAAAGAATTTCTTAGTTAGATCAGAAGCTAAGTAAGACATCCTTAAAATATTTGAAGTTTTAATTCAGATATAGTCTTAGAATTTTAAGATCTCAATATTAATGTTTTTTAGCTTTGAGTGCTTTTCTAGAAATTGTAGTGTCTTTTGAAGAAAAACTTAGTTTGCAGTTTCGATCTTGAACAAAAGGGATTTCTTATTGAGCATACATAATTTTCAATTTTCATTGAAATTAGATTTATTTTCATTTATTCTTGTTTGAAGGAAAGATTTGTTTTTAAAAGATTGTATTTTTCAACTCTTCTTGTAGCTAGAATTCATTGAAAGAAAACGGATTGTTTCTCATAATAGATGCATTTTTAGTATGATTTGAGTCGGGTCACTTCATATCATTAGTTTCACTTTCGCACCTATTGTCCTAAGAAACAAATTTTAAAATCAACGCTTAAATTAAAATTAATATAGTAACTTTTATATCTCTAGGGCTCTTTTCACCAATATAGCTTAGGCTAGTGTCTTGGAGTAGGGAGTAATTAACTCTCCAAAACAGTTAAAACAAACAAGTAGTTGATCTTGCGGTAGGAAAAAATTCAATAGTCATTTTTTTGCTCTAGAAAGCTCCTCTTAAAGGATTCAAGAACGAGGGAATATCTGAACCAGTGAGATAATCAATTCTATCTCATTGGGAACGATAGAAGATATGCGCATATTAACAATGGTAAACCTTGGATAGACCATTGTCAAGGAGCCTGGGGTCACTTGTCGGTATAGCTTGGATTATGTCAAGAAGCCTTCAAGGCGATTGAGCTTTGTTACTCTGCCCTTGCGCGTATGTCGAACCGTAGACTATTCCCCCAGGTATATTAGTTCTTGTTGGTAACCATAGTGACCATAATCTTACAGTTTTTTCCTAAGGTGACGGTGGAGGAAAGATCCCACTGTACCTAGAGTAGACTTCGAATAGGCTGACTTGGCCTCTCCAGAGGGCTATCTTCACTCGAGATGGTTTAAGTGGAGAAACTTGCACTGGTCTGTTTCATTAAGCAGGTTGTCAGGGTAACTGTTCCAACCACCCTTTCTACAATGTTAGATTTCATCACCATATAGTGTTTTTAGTGTGGGAAGTTATTGTTTGTGTGTGTTTTGATCTCCTAGATTTTTAGGAATGTGATTCATTTGTTGTTTCCTTAGTGACTCTAGGAGTTTTTATTGAAATTTTCATTTGATTTCTTGTGATTAATAGTTTTTAATCGTGGATGAATTAGCAAGAAAATCACATAGACTTCAGGGGAAGCCCCCTGAGTATACACCAATCCAACTTGAAGGGCTACGAGCTCTAGTATCACCTAATGACAGTAGAATTAGATCAACAGAAGCAGGAGATTCATCTATAGTTGTTCATCCTGATTATCAACTACAAACAACAGAGCATATTCAAGAGTCGGTTTCAATTTCCAAGCTTGCTGGTAGTATTTCTCCTTCCAGTGAATTCGATGAAGAACCTGAAATTTCTGAACCTGACACTGAACCTACTGTTTTGGAACCATGTTCAGGATTTGTTACTCCAACTTCTAGTGATCCTAGTTCACCTAGGGTAAGACATATTATTACTTCAAATCTTCCTTCTGACCTCATTTCCATTGAAGAACTTGTCAGTCTAGATGAAGAAGTAACTCTTCCCGAAACCCAACAAACTTTGAATCTTAGGGAGCATGAATCTATATTCTACAGTCCTTTTAGAAGTGACGCTTGGTATTTGTCATTGACAATTTTTTTATAAAACCCGGGTCTTAGTTTTTCACCACCTCGAATTCCTTTTCATCCTACACCAAGGGGTTATTATCCTTCATCAATTATGTCAAGTGAGTCATCTATGTTTTCCCAATCACTGGAAACATTTTTATACGGTGGACTTTCTGTTCCTTTTGGGTACCAGTCACTCTCTGGTACTTTCTCAGGAGCAACTCCTCGACCAACTGAACAAGTGTTATCAACTGGTATAAATGGAACTAAAACTGAAACGTCGAATGCAAAGAAAATTTTTATGATGTCTGGTAATATTCCAAATCCTCAACCTCAAGGTAGTCAGTTACCACATGGGGGGAAACCTCAAGGTATTCAGTTACTTCCTGGGGGGTAGCCTCAAGGTAATTTTCTACCGGGACAAACTATAGGACAATATTATTTACCTGGAGAACAACCTCAAGGATAGTACATACCTCAAGGTTATCAACCTCAAGGACAGTACATACCCCAAGGTCAACCCCAGACTCAGTATATTCCTCAGGGTCCTTATCAACCCCAAGTTCAGTACATGCCTCAAGGTTATCCACCTCAAGGTCAGTACCCAACTCAAGGTTTCCAACCACCTTCCAGACAATCATTTTTACAAGGAGCTAGAAATTTACCACTTAATTATCAACCCTACGTTCAATCAAGCTATGGTCCTTCATATGTACAACCTTCTACGGGTCAATAGCCCGGAATGAACATGGTGTGGAATCCACCTCAAACTCAACAGGCTATGCAACCTAATGTGCAATTACCTAATCAACCTGGATAGCCTTTAGTTTCTAGTCCAACCCAGCAACCTGTTCAGTCTACTTTTCAAATCCCTGCACCTGGTTCTGTTCAACAGTGGCCCAGTACACCTCAGACTTCGCCTCAAATTGTTGCAACTACTGCAACCTAGATATTCAACCTACAACACATGTTTCTTGAGTATCTATAGCTCTGGTTTCTTCTATCCCTGCATCAGTGCAAATTCCTCAAGCCTCTATACCACAGTCAGGACCTACAATTCAGACTACGGTCTACATGCCTATGGGACAAGCTGGTACTAGTACGATTGTCTCTAGTTAACCAAAATTTACTTATCAGCCATACCAGGGATAGTATAAAATTGGCCCAGCTACACAAAATCAAGCATATCAGTATCAACCGTACCCTGGGTATACTTATCAAATACCTCAACAACCCCAGTATGGTCCGGTTAATCTTGGTTACCCAAGAGGTTTCACGATTCTAAATTCACATCCGATTCCAGGATATCCTAGCTATCCTCCTCCTAGCACTGGTTTGATCACTCAAGGATATCAAGACCCTAGCCATCGGTTACCATTCATAGAAACTTTACATTTACCAGATCTGTTGTGCCTTACGAATGATCCCATTTTTTATCTTCCATATTGGCCGCTGATGCCTAACAAGTTGCCTAGTGATATTCTGAAATTTGAAGGTAAGTCAGGAGAGGACCCATATAATCACGTTATGACTTATCACCTCTAGTGTGCATTCAATTCACTAGTCGATGATTCTATTCGATTACGTATTTTTCAGAGAACACTCATTGGTCCAGCTGCCAAATGGCACATTGAGTTACCACGCAGCTCTTTTAATAATTTTAATGCGCTAGCTACTGCTTTCTTAACCCATTTTCAGTTGCATGTCCAATATGAACATCGCACAGAATTACCGACCTCATTAAAGCAGTCTACGTCTACGTACATATCTGATCACATTCATGAATGGAGACGTAGAAGGCATTTAGTGAAAGTCTTTATTCCTGATCAAATTTTCGCTGAATGGTTTATTAAATCATTATTGCCTAATGTTAGTATGAATCTTTCATCATAAAATACCAATTTAGCTACGCATAACAAATATCCCTAACATCAATTATGACTGCCAATATATTTTAGTCTGCAATTAGTTGATCCAAATAATGTTGCACAAATCCAGATCTAAGCATAAAAGACATTAAGCAGTAAAAATGAAATATGGCTCCATGCATCCAATAGACAAGACAAGAATGATGTATTTGAAAGAATTTTTTATATTATATAAAAAGGGGGCACCTGACAGGAAAACAAGAAAGGTTTTTTCCGGTTCTCCTCAATGGGATGGGTTCTTGACAGTCCTCAGCATTTCAGATCTAAAATTCCTCTTTCTTGTTGGTGTAGAAAACCTAGACAAACATAGAACTCAGTGGGAGCTCACAAGGCAAAAATAGAAAAATGTGACCAAGTGTATAGATCCAGAGTGATATAATGCAATAGAAGGTGACTAATGAATGGGGAAAACCCTTCTATTTATAACAAAATATTGGGGCGATCTAGAACTTGGTGCATGAATAAAATATTATTAATCAAATTCTAGAACCACCCTTTAGGAATATTTTATTATATTTGTTGGAGGGAAAATGATTTTTTACTTGGGTCAATTCCTTTATTTATAAATAATAAATAAATAAATGATTTATTTACTATTTTAAGGAAATGGTAGGAATATAATTAAAAAAATAATTATTTATTTAATTATTTATAAATGATTTAGTCAAATTTAACTAGGAATATTATTTAAATATGATTTAAATAACTTATTCCTAGGAAATAATCAAATAAATAAGGATTTATTTAATTGATTTCCTTGTTTTGGGTTAAATATGACCAGGAAATATAAACAAATATAGATTTGTTTATTATTTCTTTTTTGGGTTTCCTGTTTAGACCATAAACAACTTAATAAAGGTGTTTTACTAAGTTATTTCACATAGTGAAAGAAATTTTACTTAGGGTAAAATTCGTCTTACATGTTGTACTTGGGTTCATCTAATGATAATAGGTTAGATGACCAAAAAAATGGTGTAACAGATTGTCCCCCAACGTATGAGTGTTAGGAGAAAATCGTATGACCGAAGTACATTGTAAGAACTCAATCACTAGTCATCAAGAGGGAAGTCAGAGAGAGAAATGTAAGGTAGTCTAATGTGCTAAAGGACTAGACCCTGAGGAGACGAGACTTACATGTGAAAAAAGTCTCTAGTTTATGAAGTGGTACCTGTGTGAAAGGCGGTGGGAGAGGCATAACTATGCCCGCCGAGACAAAGTACAAAAGAATAGTATGTCCAGTAAACAAGGAACTGAACTGTAAAGTACATGCTGGCATAAATATGAGCCAGAAAATAGAATGATGAATCCCACATACATGCTATGCCTGGAATAACAACTAAGACTTATACAATAATATTTTAGTACATGAGATACAAATACACCCCAAATTCCCCCTATACACGGGGAAGGGCTCGCAAAATCTGAATGATACATGCAAATCGAAAAGGCGCTGCAAGCGGCTGAGGTCGACATCATCAAATATAAGGAGCTGCATCAAAAACTGAAATGAAGAAGTCATCCGGGCATGTGGGGGGCTACCTGCAGGGCCACCCCCTCATGAGGGTTGAGACATCTCACACACACCTAGGAATCACCAATATTTGTTGCTGCATCATTAGACCATCAAGTATACAGATCGCAATCATGTGGACAGGAGCTCGAACTAAGGTACACCGCCCTCTGGACCTGGCTTTTGGAGTAAATGAGCTAATGTCAACAGAAGGAGGTCCGCCATAGGTGAGGCAATAAGAGGTCCCCAACTAAGGCGTGAGGGGAAATAGTGGAGCGACTAACAAACAGACATTAATGATGATGATGAAATGAGGGATACTGAGTAGCGGATGGACGAATTCCCTTGTTAGAGCATAAAGGGCATGAATGGCTTGGCAGCGATGAACACAATATCATGAGGGATAGGGGACAATGGTAATGAAGGCCATAATGTGCAACACGAGAGAGGGACCAAGCAATGAAGGATGGAGGACTATAGCGGGATACGAAGGGACGTGAGATAGACTCCATGACTAATGATGACTCAACTCGGATGCTCTAAACAATGGCGACTTGATGGTGCTACCATACAGTAAAGTTCCAATGGGGAACCATAAAAACATGAGTACAATAGGGTATCTCATGATGAAAATCAACACAAACAAAGACAAGTAAGGAGGAAAAGTGGTGCCCCAAGTACAAGTGTTGTAAGTGGAGACATTCGATTTGGAGGAGAGGTAAATAGACCCTTCATGGAAAAAATGTGTCGTGGTGAAGTATCAAAACATGAAAAACTAACAGATACCCATTTGAGTGCTCGGTGAGAGCTTTCCAACGGTGTAGATGGTGTGTCAAACAGGACTACGGTTTGGTCGCAGCAGGTGAAAGAAAAAAACAGGGGTTTTTCTTCTAATAAGGAATTTTCCCTCCAAAATCATTCATTTTCTTGTGTAGCTGTGGTAAATGCGGAGAGGAGAGAAGGCCCTAAATCTTGCGGTGATCGTAGCGAACAAACCGACCTGTGGAATCACGATCCGTCAGTTCCAGGTAAGAGGCCTAATCCTACTCTTTGTTTTTGATGGATTCAAAGTTTATATTAGGGTTTTAAATCTTAGTAACTACTCATACTTCATCATTACGTCCGGGTCGCACTTTTTGGGGCAAAAACTATGACCTGGGATGCAGTTTTGGGCCTTAAAAGTGCGACCTGGCCCAGGATTTTTCCAAAAAGTGCGACCTGTTAGATGGAGGTTTTTTCAGTGCTGGTATGGGATGAGATTCAGTTTTGGTGTGATTGAATGCAGTTTTGCTTATCTGTAGACTGACAAAGAGATGGTTTTGTGTAGATATGGCAGATATACAGATCAATTGGAGAGAGAGAGACCTAGGTACATTACAGATAGAAATCCAAGCGGATCAGGGTGTTCGTGGTGCATTGGCTAGGTTTGGGGTTCTAAAATTTGTGGAGAACCCTTTGATGAGGGCTAAGGAGTCCTTGTTGGCCCGAATTATCAGTTATTGGGATCCAGATCATGAGGTGTTTATAGTGCAGGGGCACAAGATTGAGCTGACAGTCTAGCATCTGTATTTCTAGACTGGTCTCCCACCATTAGGGAGGGTGGGAAATACACAGCCAGTGTTACCGCAGGGGCGTAACATCATGGAGTTCATTGACATTTTCGACCAGGTTTCCGAGTCAAAGGGCCTCAAATATCGATTGGGGATCTAGAGAGGTTGGAGACCCAGGAAGTTGCAGCAACAGTGTTGCGGATCTTGGGCAGCCAGGCATTCCATCACATCACTGGGGGGCAGATGATGACAGTAGAGAGTGTGTTGAGTGGGACCTACTATGGGTGGGCCCGGATGATGTTGGTGTCAGTGAAACGATAGCTGTCGCTATGTAAGCGACAAGTGAATCATGATTATGCTTATGGGACTGTATTGTGCTCCTTATTTTTTGAGAAGATTCCGACCTTACAACCTCGTGTATAGCTACCTGATGGGGGTCTGGGCAGCCAGGCATTCCATCACATCACTGGGGGGCAGATGATGACAGTAGAGAGTGTGTTGAGTGGGACCTACTATGGGTGGGCCCGGATGATGTTGGTGTCAGTGAAACGATAGCTGTCGCTATGTAAGCGACAAGTGAATCATGATTATGCTTATGGGACTGTATTGTGCTCCTTATTTTTTGAGAAGATTCCGACCTTACAACCTCGTGTATAATTTGCGATGGGGGTCAAGAACAGATATGATGGGGATGACTGCGTAGAGGAGGAGGGAGGGTGAGTCCGGACGGGTGTGCCAGCAGTTCCTTCACCATTTCAGGATTAGGTTCAGAAAATTGTACATAAACGACTATCCCTATAGTGGGATGAGTTATTGGGAAGATCCGGACTTGCCACTTCCGCCTGGTCGAGTATGGTGGCCCGATGGTAAGTGAAAAGTAACTAATCTATTATGTGCATTGTAAAGTTTGTAAATAGTATTCATGGTACTGATCCTTATACTTTATGGAATGTAGATATATCTCTGGTAAAACTAGCCAGATATATGGGACGACCTGCAGCAGTTGGAGCTACAGGTGCAAGCGGATCAAGAACGACACAGAATGAGGATATTGCCACTCTGTTGGAGGAAATTCATCATAGATTTGAGGGGCTACTGACCGGTGCGTCAGAGCATGGTTGGAAGGATTTAGACGACCAGTACATAGAGCTATGTATTGGGCTACCCCCGAAATGGCGAGGTATCATGCGATGCATGGCAATGTCTGGTCAAACTATGCGTGATCTACGAGCTGCAGGAGCAGAGCCATTGGCTCGGGCTCCTCCAGAGAGTGATTAGATGTAGGGCAGGTGGTGCCCCCCAGTGTGTATGTAGGGGCAAGTGGTGCCCCCCAGTTTTGTAGTTTTGTGTTTGTAACATGCTAGGGGCATGTCATATGTTTCAGAGTAGATGGACTCTAAAAAACATGTTATATGATATATATTATGTATATGCATTGTGTTGATGGTGTGAAATGTTATTGTCTTGTGTGTGATAAATGCCAGTCTACAACATGATTTTCAATTCTATCTACGTAGTGATTTTGGCTTCTAGTTACATGGATGAAAGTAATGAATCTAAAGTCACGTATCAAAATTTTCACTCGTAAATATTGTCTAAACGGGATAGGATTATGCACATGATAGACACCATTGAGTTGTAAGACAAGAAGCAGGGAATCTAAACAAACGTGTAGATGGAGGATGCGATGGGAGAGGAAATCGGCTAAGAGACCACGTACTGCAGCATATTCGGCCTGATTATTGGTGGCATTACCAATGTAGACCCATTCGAAAGAACGAGGGTATGCAAGGGGGTAAATATGGCCCAGGCAGCCGAAGCAAGATTCCGGGAGTAGCGACTTGCCCATCGGCATAGCCAATATAATGTGTGGATGAGAGGTCCAATGGAATAGTGTCACAGGACAAGAAATGGGAGGGAGTAGTCTGGGTAGGATGGCTAGGACTCATAGATCAACTAGAAGGTGATGAATGAGAATGACGGGAGGAAAAGCGGGAGCTCATGCTGCAAAGGACATCATAGATGCGAATGGTATCCTCCTGGTGAGGAGAGGAAAGGGAGAGGTCAAGAAAACCACATGATGCTGCAAAGCTACCTAAATCATCAGCATGGGAAGAAAGGCGCACATAAGGATCGTCACAGGGGATGACAAAAGAAGAAGGAAAAAGATGGTCAAAGCATGTAGAGCCCAAGAATGTTGCTGAAGGGGAATTAAGTGGAATATATGGAGTGGATTCGAAGGGAATGTACTCCGAGGGTCGTGTAAATGATGATAGGTATAGGAGGGGGGAAAAAGGCTCCGACATCTCAACATCGAGGGGAGGAATGTCAATGGTAGCAGGAGGATCCTCGTGTAAGACTGATGCATACTGAGCAAGGATGGGAGAGGCAGATTGATTTTGTTCGACCTCATACTCGCGAATGACCTCTAAAGAGGCTCGGTAATGCGTGAGGTGAGGAAAATGGTGAGAATAATGGCCATGGACACCACACAGAGCACAGGGTTTGTTGGTCCGAAGAGTCTTTGGGTTCTTGGCTATGGACGAGGAAGAAACAGAGGTTTCAGGGACCGTAGAGTCAAGGAACGTGACCTTAACCATGGGTTGGATACGGGGCAACTCAGGACAAGTATGGGTGGCATGACCGACACCATCACATAAGGCACAAGGCTTGGTGGGTGGAGGAGGGATAGGTTTAGGTGCGGTGGCCTTGTCTTTGGATGCCCCCTTGGGAGTTTTTCGTTTCTTTCCCGTAGATGTCATAGTAGGAGAAGGGTCCTTTTGAGGTGCGGGTGGCACTGTGGTGATGGGAACTGGTTGAAATGGTGTCAAATCAAGGTATGGTTTGGGGTGACCTAGTGGAGTAGCGGCTGGAGGGTCAAGGTACCAGACAGGAATGCCCAGGGTCAAATTAGGGAGGGAAAGGGTGGCTATGATGGGGACCGAATAGACTCCGGGAGGGGGAGCCAGGAAGGGTATCTGACCAGCGGGCTAATGGCTAGGAGGGATGGCGCCAAGATGGTTAAGACTTGGGGGAACTGACCCAGGAGGGTAGAGAGGCTCATGGGTACCAGTTGTAGGGGAAGGGCTAGCAAGAAGAGGTCTAGTTGGTGGTGGCGAAGGGATAGAAGCAGGGGGCGGCGGGTGAGGTTGAGGTTGCTGACTAGCCGAAGCGGGCCGCGTGAGGTCGGCCCGAGACAATTGCATCATGAAAACATTCGCTGAGCTGGGATCAGAGACAAGAGGAGGAGGAATACCAGGGAAGGTTCCAAGCAAGGAGGAGTCTTTGTAGACACCAGGGGAAACACTGGTCAAAGAATCAATGGTTGGCTTATTGGCTACAGAAGAGATGATCGACTTGGGGGAAGTCTAAGATTTTGGCTCATGATATGTCAACTGGTCAATTGTGACTATCTTTCCATTATGAGGGAAAAACATCTTACGGTGGACTATGGATGGGACAACAGACATGGCATAGGTGTAACTATGCCAAAAAAGAATGTTATAGTCAAGAGGGGCGTCGATAACTTTAACGTCGACACAAATAGTCTTTCCCGCAAGGGTGATAGCACAGTTACGGAAAAGGTCGATGGGCTGGGAGGCATGCCCATCCCACGCACAAAGGGTAATTGTGGAAGGGGCCAGCTCAGGAGATCCAAGTTGTTTCCAAACCGAAGCAGACATCACACAAGTAGATGCCCCCTCATCAATAATACATCGAGCGACAGTGGCATTTCAGATTTTGACTGGGATTTGGAAAGCAACAGAAGCAGGAAGGGGGGATGGTTGGATTGATGGGCGTTGAAAGAAATCAATTGGTTATCAATAGGATCTACAGCACCCACGGCAGATAGTAGAGCCTTCTTTTGAGAAGGACACGACTGGAGGAGTTCCAGTGTTGAAATGGCAGTAGGAGATTGTGCCAGATCATCTACTATGCTATATGAATGGGTAGCTCAACCAGAGGTAGCGTTTCGGCGTAATGGGCCCTTATGAATCTTGGAATGAACCTCAGATTTGGGTGGATGGATTTGCAAGGGACCATTGGGTGTCGACAGAGGCTCTGTAGGACTGGAAGATGGGGACTCGAAGACAGACAGAGCGGGAGGCGTGGAGTACTAACGAGATCGGGTTTTAAGGTTAAGGTCGATGGTGAGAGGTCGGTCGGAGGCCATCATGAGAATCTCGTAATCAGAGGAACCAGAAGGGGAAGGTTGAGTAGTTATCGGGGCATGAGGTGGTTGAGTAGCCACGAATCCTTGTTGAGGGAAAGGATCGATAAACACAGCAGGTTGAGAAGTATCTGTATTGGAAGGGACAGTAGGGGAAGAATATTTTCCCCACACGGTGGCCTGAGACTCCCACATCTGCCGCATCTATGGTAATAGGGGACAATCATGAGTGTAATGACCATAAACAATGCAACATGAACAGAGCTTATTGGTGCGAAGAGGCCTGTCCAGCTTGGGCTGGGAGCCCTGTGGCTAGTTAGTGGTGTGAGAATCAATACTTGGAGGGTTAGGTCCATGATTACCAGAGGTAGATTAATTTCATTTCCTCTTTCTTTGAGAAGGAAGAGAATTAGTCGCGCCCTGTTGCGCAAAGACTTGCCCTGGAGGGGGAAGTAAGTGCGTCTGCGGGGGTAGAGAAGGAAAGGGAGGGAGAGGTCCAAATGCTGAAGGAGCTGGGACACCAGGCTGTGGGTAAGGATAAGGGTTAGGGTGGGCAATATTGAGGTAAGTAGGAGGGTTTGCAAAAGGAGGTATGCCATATCCTGGATACATGATACCTGGAGGGGGAAAATGCTGGAGGTGCTGGCCCCTCCGAGAGGGAAGCCATAGCCCATAAGAGGTTTAGCAGCGGTATGTGAAAGAGCTCCAACGATACCGTCAGCAGAGTGAGATGCCCCCAGGGCGTTAGCGCCACCGGGTTTAGGGAGTTCAGGAAGGACAGTATAAACATAACCAAATTGAGCATAGATAAGGTCATATTTCAAGGCTATTTGGAGGGCGGCTTCTTTGGTTTGAGGGAAATGGGAGGCGACATCCTTGCCAATGGGAGGTAAGAGAGAGTGAAGGAACCAGTCCATATAAACCTGATCTTCAAAGGGAGGAGCGTGACATAAGCTTCTTCTTCGCCACCATTCCTGGACATGAGTGGAAAGGTGAGTCGAAGAGGATTGATAGAAAGAATTTAAAAGCTCGGTACCAGTGTCGTATCGGAGAGGTAGCTGGAAATAGGATAAAAAGGCTTAGGCAATGGTTGCAAAAGTGGTATGGGAGGAGGTGGCCTGATCAACATACCATTTAGAATCTTCACCGGTAAGCGTGCATTGGAACAATATAAGACGAATGGAATCGTCAGTAATGTAATTGGATGAACACCACATATGGAAATATCAGATATGGTTGGAGGGATCTTCACTAGCAAGGCCTTCGAACTTGGGAATGTTGGAGGGGAGCTTGGTTGGCATAGCAGGACAACTAACATCGTGGCGGATAGGATCATTGATCAGCTGATTGAAGTCGGGGAGACTGAGACCGGCCATATAAGGGAGCAACGGGGCAGTCGAGGTAGGTCCCGTAGTGGTTCTGCTAGAAACGGACCCAGCAGTAGAACTGGGGTTGCCGCTGGCGCTAGGCCCTTAACTAGACATGGTGAAGGTAACAAGGGGAGAACCAAGAGTAGGGGGAGAAACCGAACAATCAGAAGAAGAGTCAGAGTGCGGACTTGGGGGAGGACTTACTCGATGACGATAGGAAGGAGGAAGTCGACCAACCGGAAACTGAGGGTGAAGGCCAAGAATTCTCCAGGATAAACGCCTTGGGGGCACAATGATGACGGGAAGAAGAAAAACCGACAAGGGCAGGGAGGGACAAAATCAAGTGAGGTCAAGGGCAGAGAGGTGCAGTGTCAATTGATTTTAAAGTCTTTTCCAGGCGGTGTTAACCAAGCTCTTATTCACTTAGGGTTACTGTGTGGCATGTGTTGATTTTAATTTTTTAAACCCAAACGTTTTGAGAGTAAAAGAAAAAGTGTGCTGTGTAATTGAAAATAAATCTGCAAATAACAGTATATAATGCTGAAATAACAGAAAATTAACAGCTAACAATGCATCGATCTAACACAAGAATGCGGGTCTCTCAAAACTAGTCTAAAAAGAGGGAAAAAATCTAGTCAAAACACACAAAAAAGAGGCCGATAGATCTAAGGTCGGGAGGGATAGGGATCTAAAGGATAAATCTGCTGGAAAGAGGTGCAGAGAACAACAAAGAGGCAGAGGCAAGGTTGTTGTAACAAAAGGGAAAATCAGCTAAAGGGAGGAGGGACGAAGAGGTGGCCCTATAGGTAAACCCAAAAAAAACTATATGAGGTGATTTGAAAGGGATAAGAGCTGATCTAAAGGGATCTAAAAAGGAGCTATTAGATCTGAAAATAAGAAGGCTGAAACTCTGAAAATTCAGACGTCTGAAATAGCTAAAACTCGCCCACCAAAAGTGGAGGGTACTAAAGCCCTAAGGGGCAATATTCCCACTTAGTCGAGTGAAGAAGATCAGAAATAGGTCTAAATGGGCAGAGACGGAGGCTGGAAAACCCTGACAGAAGCTTCAGACAAACCTAGAAAAATTGCTAGAAAATTGCAGAAAAAAGTGCAGGTCACAAGTTCTGACCTGTTTTCAGTCCAGGTCGTAGGTTTGGGGTAGAAAAGTGCATCCTCAGATCTAGGTCACAGTTTTTGGGCCGATAAGTGCAACCTACAGATCCGGGTCTCTCGGTGGCAGATTTCAGAAAAAATTGCTGTCACAGCTGCGACTGATGTCTGTCACCTGCGCAATAGGGCTAGAAACACACAGAAGTTAAAATTTTTAATGTTTGATGGTTTTAGAGGTGAAAAGCACCATAAAAATACGAAAAAAGGGAAACTGAAGAGAAACCCTAGGGTCTAAAATAGCTGGATATGCAGGAATATATAAAACGACGGCGGTCACAAAAGAAAATCAATGTGGAGTCACCAATTATTAGTATGAATCTTTCGTCGTAAAAGACCACTTTAGCTACGCATAACAAATAGCCCTAAAAATCAAGTATGATTTCCAATATCTTTCAGTCTGCAATTAGTTGATCCAAATAATGCTGCACAAATCCAGATCTAAGCATAAAAGACATTAAGAAGCAAAAATGAAATATGGCTCCATGCATCCAATAGACAAGACAAGAACGATGCATTTGAAAGAAATTTTTATATTATGTTAAAAAGGGGCACCTAAGAGGAAAACAAGAAAGGTGTTTTCCAGTTCTCCTCAATGGGATGTGTTCTTGACAATCCTCAGCATTTCAGATCTAAAATTTCTCTCTCTTGTTGGTGTAGAAAACCCAGGAAAACATAGAACTCAATGGGAGCTCACAAGGAAAAAATGGAGAAAATGTGACCAAGTGTATAGATCCAAAGTGATCTAATGCAATCAAAGGTGACTAATGAATGGGGAAAACCCTTCTATTTATAACAAAATATTAGGGCGATCTAGAACTTGGTGCATGAATAAAATATTATTAATCAAATTCTAGAACCACCCTTTAGGAATATTTTATTATATTTGTTGGAGGGAAAAGGATTTTTGACTTGGGTCAATTCATTTATTTATAAATAATAAATAAATAAATGATTTATTTACTATTTTAAGGAAATGGTGGGAATATAATTAAATAAATATTGATTTATTTAATTATTTATAAATGATTTAGTCAAATTTAACTAGGAATATTATTTAAATAGGATTTAAATAACTTATTCCTAGGAAATAATCAAATAGATAAGGATTTATTTAACTGATTTCCTTGTTTTGGGTTAAATATGACCAGGAAATATAAACAAATATAGATTTGTTTATTATTTCCTTTTGGGGTTTCCTGTTTATACCATAAACAACTTAATGAAAGTGTTTTACTAAGTTATTTCACATAGTGAAAGCAATTTTACTTAGGGTAAAATTGGTCATACATGGTGTACTTGAGTTCATCTAATGATAATAGGTTAGATGACCAAAAAATAGTGTAACAAAAATAGTGAATATTGATGTTGAGGTTTTTGACGGACCCTTTGATTATAATATTTTACTTGGAAGACCATGGGTATATGCAATGACTGCCATTGTTTCTACATACTTTGGAATGATTTCCTTTCCAAATAAAGGTACAATCACAGTTATTAATCAACTATCCTTTTTTCCTCTGCTTCGCAGGTAACTGGAAACATTCCATTTGTTCACTTACCCAAACTAGAAATTCAAAACATTGGTGTAGGACTCTTAAAGGATTCCACTCTTATGGGAACCTTTGCATTACCGCCTCCCACAACATCGACATAAATCGTAATTATAGAGACCTGCTACATGATCTCTTCCACTCTATCTGGCTTAAGGGAGAGTACGAGTGATTCTAATATTTCTATGTTGGATGATGTTTTACCACCCAGCCCTATTGAGTTGGCATAGGAATCAATCTATTTGGCCGGGCAGAAAATCTGAAATCAGTGTTGTCGAGTGTTTGGGTTGATCGTTCATTAGATTTTGGTACTCCATCTGATCCATTTTCCTCAAAAATTTTGACAGATGAAAATTGGAAGCTATGATGTCAAAAGGAGAACCATGGGAAGATTATCATCATCATTCCCATCTTCCTGATTATGAAGAAAACAATCTCAGTGAACTATATCACCCATCCATCAAAACTTTCTTTTCGAATTCTTTACCGATTAATGCAATTGACTCTAAGCGAAATTTATCAAATATCGAAGAAACGATTTCTATCAATATTTCGACCAAACTTGGCATTGTAGAAAATATTTATGTCAGTGTATCTTGTTCTCCATCAAAACTCGATTCATATCGCTCTATTTTTCATGAATTTCGTGACACATTCGCTTGGTCTTACGAGGAAATGCCAGGCATACATACTAGTATAGTTGAACACACTATTAATATGGAACACTGTTACCGATCAAATAAGTAACCTGACCTCAAAACGGGAACTCTAGCCCAAAAAGTCTCAAAAAACATGAACAACACCCCAAAAACAAAAAGTGTGTCTTCCAGAACGCACTTGGTTTTTTTTTAAGGTCAAATTTCAACATTTTATAAAATTATGCTAAAAACAAAATTGTTCGTTGAAAAAAGGATTGAAAAAACACCCTCAAAACAAAACCAGTTGATGCTGGAATAACAAAAAAAAAAAATTGTGTCATAATTTTGACACTTGTAACAATGGAATTAAAGACAACATATTAGGACATTTATTAAAATCGTAAATTTCTAACATTTTTGATAGATGATGTTAAAGATAAACAAATACATGTCTAAAGGGCTTATCATTTTGAACAATTTTCATCCATGTTGTTAAACATAAAATATCTTGACTTTAAACAACCCCAAAATTGTAATTATTGTCAACCATAACCTTAAAGATAAAATTTGATAGCGCATAAAAACCTTAATGACAAGTTGTAAATCTAAAGTTTTTCAATCTTAAGTGTTCAACATACTTGAACAATGAAATTATGGAGAAATTATAAGACTTAACAATCTAAAAAAATGAACAAGTAAATGAAAAAATTATCATTGAACAGAAACAAGAGTAATTTTAATTTTAAAGGATAAAAACTTATCTTTTTTCAAATCTTAGCATAAGACAAATTTAAATATAATTTCAACCAAAACCTAAAAATCAAATCAAGCATCAAAACAAAGTGTTATGTTTCAATGACGCATATAATTATTAAAACTTAAAAGTATCTTATACCAAATGGTAATAATACATAATATCATGGTAATATCACTGCATAATCTAAAAATTCAACATTAGTTTCTATTTTATATTTTACTTATAATTAAAATATAAACATTGGTACATTGAATATAACATAAATTATTTTTGTAATTCATTGTTACATTGTCGATATTCTAAAGAAATTAATTCTTCATAATTAAAACATATAATCCAACAAACATAGAAATGTCTCATAACTTCATGAAAAATGAGATGGAAGTCAAAATTTTTATTTCAAGTTACCATGCAAACATCAATTACATAAAAGTCTCTTAGATAGTTATTCAAAATCAGCCATAGGTTCTGGCACACCATCATAATCTACATCTTCAGATGAATGGCTCGATGCAAATGAAGATGATCCATATTCTTCTCTTTCATCAACTAGTGCTCCATCTAAGTCAACATGCATGCCCATCATTTCAGAGTTCAAAAGTCTTGTAGATCTACGTCTACATTCTGCAGAATCCCATTTCAACAGTAATTTTTCTGGTAGCAATTTCTTCAAAATATTTATGGTCTGCAAACGAAGAGTTCCTCTCTTTGTCAAATTGAATTCATACACAAGTATGTCAACATCCTCCAATTTTAAGACATCTGTGCGGCGACGATTTATATTTTTTCCCTTTCTTTTTCTCTTTTTTCCACTACCATCTCCGGCTTGTACACACCATTGAAAGGATGGGTACTTGTGGCATACCAATGTACATCAATAGCTGTAATCTCTTCATTTTCATTAATGACCTTTATAACCTTGGCAATCCAGAATGGATAGCCAAGTGGATCTTCATCTGCTAACACTGCTATCATGCAACCCTCCTTAAGATCCTACACAGAACCCTTGTAAAGGTCTTCCATGGCTTCACGTTGTGCACGTGATCTTCTAGAACCAATATAGATTTCTCTTTCCTCTACCTATGGGGAATTAATAATAGCTTGAGGCTGTTGTTGTTCAACATTGTGTGTTTCCTAATGTTCATGTTCATTTGGCATATTTTGTGGCCAAAAAAAAGGAGTCTTCAAAAGCGTATCCCCATTTACTGATCTTGAAATCATATCACTTTGATTACTGAAAAAAGACTCCCACCAAACTGAATCACCAACATCGAAGTATTCATATGTATCTCTAATACATCTTTTAATTTCCTCTAGACATTCAGAATAATTTATGTCTCTCTTTTGCCTTCGTGCATTATGGAGTTCAGAAACTGACTGTAATAACAATATCTTTGATGAAAACATTGGATGCTCTGGAATGAACTTCAAAAATGATAAACCTAATGATGGTCCCCATTCTTCAATAGTTGAATACTTCTTGCCCCATATAAGTGTTATCCCATCAATTTTTTTGATACGAAATTGATGTTGGAAGCTAATGTCGTTAAGTTGTTCAATTCATTTCTCCTCACCATGCGATCCAAAAATAAACCTTCGCATGTCAATAGTTTCTTCCAACACATGAAAAACAGGCTCTGGAATGTACGATTTATTACTACATTCAATTAATGATGGAAGGCTCCCAACACCTTTCCTCCTTAATGTTACTGAAAAACGACTGAACATTTGATCAATATGATCATGAGTATGCCCAACAAGAAGGAAACCAACCTTTATCTTCTTAAAAATCCCCAATTAAACGAGCATGTTTATATACCCAAAAAGAACTTGATTTTTGTTCTCATGACTTTTGTTGTCTAATTGTAAATACAAAACTTCAGGAAGAATCCCAGACCAATGAGTAACCACATCATGGATTATAGTTATGGTCAAATTTGCATCATTGTGAATATTTGGAGTTGTGAAGAAAACTCTTGGAAACATCTTCTCATTAAATACCATACAACCAACCAAGTGAAACTGAATGAAATTTTCCTTCTGTAATTTTTTTGGCGTGCGGAAAAAATGTGGAAGAAGTGTTTTCTTTTGGTGCATACCATCAATTATCAATCCCAGATATTTATTTGGATGATCATAACACTTCTTTCGATGTTTATACAACTTTTGTCTTTCACTTGTTTGCTGATTGCAATGGTCTTGAAGTTCTTTGACAACGGAATCTGTACATAAAATAAAAGAAACATATGAATAAATATATTTTCATAGTTGATAAGTATCAAATTTTAAAAAACAATGTTTTGAACACATACCTCTTTATGCCCCTTGACATTTATCTCTTTTTGCTTTAAGAGAAGCACATGTGCTGCAAATCCCCATCCTTGTCTTCTTAGGAATACGAACATTGTTGAATTCAGTTTTCCATATCCTTGTAAAATAAGAATATGGAATAAAATTACCAATTCCTTCAACAGCTTCTGCATAATCTTTGTATAACATGAATATTTCTCGTCTCGACAAATTATCTGGAATATGTATTGTGTCTTTATTTGGCATACACTCTCCATGATTTGAAAAGAAGTCTTTCATCCATGTCTTAGCAGTATTTGCAAATGGCCCCACCTCCCGTTTATAACGTTCTTCTGAATAATATGTGGGATCCCTTTCCAATCTATCCTGGATTCTTGACAAACGACAATTACCAATTGAATACAACATTTTGAACGCCTTTCTGCAAAGCAATACATTCCCAATATGATAATCATAACCTACTAGTGTAGATTGCATGCAACCCAAAATTCATGATAATATGAATTTTGCATGCTTTTATTCATTGACATATATGTTTTTCTTCTCTCCAAAGCAAAGTTGAAATCTATATTTTTCAAGCAATCCCTTCGACAACATTCACTTGAAATCAAATGAACGACAGAAATTCTTGTCGTGAGATATTTTGTCCTCGCCCTTGTATAACTGGAATGCTTTGCATTGATATGAAAAGGTCTACTCCTACTCCTAGTTGCAATATTTGCTTGCAACGGCTTCATCATTCCATCATCCTTTGTAAAAGTAGTTTCATCACCATTAGGAGGAATATTATCCCCACTATCATCATCCTCAACATAGTTAAGAAATTCATCAACATCATTGTGTGGAAAATTTTCTTTACCATCATCAGTTGAAGAAAACATTTCACAAGAATCATCGGCATTTTTGTAACCCTGACTCAAAAGAAATTCTTCATCATCTTGACCCATGCTTTCAAATTCTTCCCTGGGAGGATTCAATTCTTCATCACCATGAGTGTCTTCGAAATGGTCACTTGGAGAAAATGCAATATAGATCTGTGCCTCTAAAATTATCATTTGCAAGAAACTCTTCATCTTCCCCTTCCTCAGTGGTGCTCTCATAATCCTTGGGATTAGGCATAAGTGGAAGCTTTGAATTTGTATTCACTAGAATTTCTTCATCCTGCCCCTCCCCTTCCTCACTGAAACTCTCATAATCCTTAGGATTAGGAATAAGTGAATGCCTTGAATCTATATTTATTGGAAATTCTTCATCCCCCCTTCATCAGTGGTTAAATTATAATCGTTATGATTAGGATGAAGTGAAAATTTTAGCTTTGGAAATTCATCCCCGTCTTCATCAGTGGTGCTGGCATAATCCTTAGGATTAGGACGAAGTGTATATTTTGACGCTGCAAATTCTTAATTCCCCTCTTCTTCAGTGGTGCTGACATAATCCTTAGGATTAGGACGAAGTGCATATTTTGACTTTGCAAATTCTTCATTCCCCTCTTCATTTGTGGTGCTAACATAATCCTTAGGATTAAGACGAAGTGGAAATTTTGACTCTGGAATTTTTTCATCCCCCTCTTCATCAATGGTGCTTGCATAATCCTTAGGATTAGGACGGAGTGGAAATTTTGACGTTGTAAATTTTTCATTTCCCTCTTCATCAGTGGTGCTAGCATAATCCTTAGGATTGGGACGAAGTGGATGTTTTGACTCTGAAACATTATCATTCCCCTCTTCATCAGTGGTGCTCGCATAATCCTTACGATTAGAACGAATTTGATATTTTGACTCTGGAAATTTTACATCCCCCTTTTCATCAGTGGTGCTGGCATACTCCTCAGGATTAGGACAGAGTGGATATTTTTACTCTACAAATTCTTCATTCCCCTATTCATTTGTTGTTCTCACATAATCCTTAGGATTAAACTGAAGTGGATATTCTTCATCTCCCTCTTCATCAATGGTGTCCTCATAATCCTTGGGATTAGGATGAAGTGAAACTTTTGACTCTGGAAATTCTTCATCATGCCCTTCATCACTATTGCTTTCATAATCCTTAGGATTAAGAGTAAGTGGTATAACTGGCGCTCAATTTACAGAAATTTCATTTTGTTGCACCTCATCAATTTTGTTCTCATCATCTTTAGGATAACGACCAAGTCGATTTTTTGACTCTCTATTCATGGTGACCGAACTCCCGTTATATTCATCACTCTGAATAGAGTTTTTGCGTGACGAAGATGTTGATGTTCTAGAAAGAAAAACTTCGCTATTAGAAGAAACCATGGCTTTCAACAAGAATAGGTTGAATGATACAAATTCCTCTCCCACTTACAATATATAGCTTAAAGACTGAAAATTTCCCTTCAAATTTTCCCTCCAAAATTTCCCCACAAAAAATTTCGCGAAAAACTTTCCCTCCAAAATTTTCATTTCATATATTTGGTACAAATATTAATAAAAAAATGTATTTAACATTTTTTTTAATAAACTGTTTATGTTGAAATATTTTACCGATATTTATATTCAAAATATCCACAAAATATTTCTATCATGGATGCCTTCCAAACTAAAATAATGTTTTTATTTGAATGATTTAACGTTGACTAGATGTAAGTATTAACTATAATATTACTATAATCCCTACATGCAAATATTAACTATTTTAACTATAATGACTACATGTAAATATTTTAAATTTTAAATTTTAAACTTACGTTATATTCATCTAAAATATATTTTAAAATTTATTAATAAACTGTTGGTCTTCAAATATTTCACCATACTTTCTATTCAAAATATCCACAAAATATTCCTTTCATGCATGTCTTCGAAACTAAAATAATTTTCTTATTTGAATGGTTTAAGATTGACTATATGTAAATATTTACAAAAATAACATGTAAATATTAACTATTTAAACTATAATTAACTACATGTACATATTTTAGATTTTAAAATTTAATCCCATGATTTTAAACATTGATTACATGTAAATATTAACTATGATAACTAAATGCAAATATTAACTATTTTATCTATAATATTAAATATAATTAACTACATGTAAGTATTTCATATTTTAATTTTTAATGTGAGATTATATTTGAATTATTCAACATTCAGTACATGTAAATATTAAATAAAATATTAATTATGATAACTACATGCAAATAATAAGTATTTTAACTATAGTATGAACTATAATAAACTAAATGTAAATATTTGAAATTTGAAATTTTAATCCCACATTCGTTAAACAGTAAATCAATCAGACAATATACGTTATTTAAAAGGAATGATTGTTTCTATTCATCACATCACATCAAGTTTTCTGGTATTTGTTAGAGCAAATTTCTGGAGGTATTGCGTTGGCATTGGTAACTTCGTGGAGGCATTGCATTGGCATTGGAAGCGTTGTGTCGCTATTGGTAATTTTGTGGAGGTGTTGCATTGGCATTGGTAACTTTGTGAAGGCATTGCATTGGCATTGGAGGCATTGTGTTGCTATTCGTAATTTTGTGGAGGCGTTGTGTTGGCATTGGTGACAATAGCTTTTTGCATTTCAAAGGTTAGTTTTCCTTCTATTCTATCAATTTAAAAACGATTTTGGGGAAAATCTGTTTTTCTATAGTTTTTTTGTGTCCAAAAACTACTTTTTTAAGGTTTTTAGGTTCAAAAACCTTGATTTTTTAATATTTTTTTAGTGAAGAAAATGCAAAAAAAACTAAATTTTTTAGGGTTTTAAGAACAAAAATTTAGATTTTTTTTTCTTTTTTAAGACTTATAGGTTCATTTAGACAGAAAAATCCATAAAATGACCATACACATAAAATAAAAAAAAAAGTAATATTATAACATTTTTTATTTGTTTTTTTTTTTATCATAAATATATCAGTGATTTCATTATTTAAATTTTTTTTTTTTTATTTGAGAATTTTTTTATTTTATATTCTATTTTATTTTATTTTTTTAATTTTAAATCTTAGTTTTATTCTTTTTAATTTTAAATCTTTAATTTTTTTTTCTTTATATATATATATATATATATATATATATATATATATATATATATATATATTGTATTGTGATATAGTTTTTTTTTTTTTTAATTTATTATATTGTTATATTAAAACAAATGTTTTTATTTTATTTTATTTATTATATTGTTTTTTTTTTAATTATATGATGTTTAGAAACCAAACATAATTGTGATTTAATAATTTTTTTTTAATTTGTTATATTTTGATATTTTTAACATTTTTTTAATTAATAAATAATGTTTTAATAATTATATTATATATATAAAAAAAAAAAATTTAAAAAAAATCAAATTAAAAAAAATTTAAAAAACAAAATAAAAATTAAAAAAAATTAAAAATAAATAAATAAATAAATAAAAATTTAAAGAAATTTAAAAAAATAAAAAATAAAAAAAACAAACGCGCCAAGGCCTGCCTGATGGGCGCCGGGGGCCGGCCGAGCGGCGCCACGGGGGCGGCCCAGCCCGCCTCACGGCCCCGCCTGGGCCGAGGGCCGATTGCCTGCCTGATGGGCGCCAAAGGCCGGCCAGGCAGCGTCACAGGGGCGGCCCAGCCCGCCTCATGGTCCCGCCTGGGCCGAGGGCCGATTCGCCCGCCCGATGGGCATGGGGGGCCAGCCGAGCAGCGCCACGGGGGCGGCCCAACCAACCTCTCGGCCCAGGTGGGGCCGTGAGGCTGGCTGGGCCGCCCACGTGGCGCCGCCCGGCCGGCCCCCAGTGCCCAATGGGCGGGCCTTGCTATTCATTTTTATTTTTTCTTTAAATTTTTATTTTTTATTTTTTTTTAACAAAACTTTTTTTTATTTTGGTTTTTTTATTTTTATTTTTTTATTTTCTTTTTAAAATTTATTTATTTATTTATTTATTTTTAATAATTTATTTTAACAAAACATTTTTTAATTTTGATTTTTTTAAATTTTATTTTGTTCTTTAATTTTTTTTTGAAATAATTTGTTTTAATAAAACAATTAAAAGTTCATAAAAACATTGTTATGTATAAAAATAAAAATAAAAATTGTTATATAATATAATAAAAACATTGTTAAATAATAATTGTTAAAAATTTCAAAATATAACCCAATATATATATATATATATATATATATATATATATATATATATATAAATCATTAAACAACAATTATGTTTTGTTTTTAAACATTATATAGTTAAAAAAAAAAATACAATATAATAAATTAAAAAAAAAAACTTTTGTTTTAATATAACAATATAATAAATTAATTAAAAAAAACTATATAACAATACAATTAAAAAAATAAAAAAATATATAATATTATAACATTTGTTATAAATAGTTAGTAACTTTTTTGTTTTTTTTTAAATATTAAACAAAAACTGAAGTTTGAAAATACTATTTTATTTTTTTTAAATTATTTTATACAATTTAAATACATTTTTAAATTTTTTATAAAATGTATTCAAAACATATTATATAGATATATATAAATATGATTTATAATATTTTGTTTTTAAATGAAAATTTTTATAATTAATTTTACTGCTTTAATTTCAAACTATTTAGTTTTAGAAATAAATTTTGTTTATTAAATTTATTTTATCCGCAATATTTTTCCATTAACTAATATATATATATATATATATATATATATATATATATATATATATATCAGGAAAATGGCATCAAAAAAGATTTATGTGAATGTTTCTGCACCTAGGGCAAGAGCTCCCAAATCTACGGCAGCAGCTCCCAAATCTACAGCTGCAGCTCGACGCACTATGGATACAACTCCCAAATCTAAAGTTGCAGCTGGACGCACTATGGACACTGTTGGATGCAATAAGGATATTGTTGCACACACTAATAAAAGTCAAGCAAGTGGGGCACCAGGTTCATTAAAGCTTATTTCTGATTGGAAGAACGCCGAGGAAATAGATAAAACCGATTTCTCATGGTATCTTGAAGACAATGAAATGGAGGCTGATATACACATCTATCTGATTTGTGGTATGATTGACTTAAATGAGCCATATGATGTGATGGGTAGATACGAGACATATGTATGGTCCTGAATACAAACACTATTTATGTTCTTGCAAGGAAGGCTCAGAAACGTGAGAAGGTTAGATATCGTCTATCAATCGTCAAGTATGACACAGATGAAATATCTTCAAAATTTTCTGAAGAAATATCAAAAAACATTGCAAATAACATTGTAAGTATGCTTATTTTTATTTCCTCTATGCATTATTGTAAGGATGATTCAATTTTTTATAAATTATTGATCATTGACATGTTTTATTTTGTTTCATAGGATTTTGTTCCGGGTCTTTCAAACATGTTTGATGGTATTTATATGTTGGTGCCAAATGTTATGGATGTGATCAAAACTTTCCACAAAGACAAAGCAGAGGAAAGGAGATTGAAGCAAAGAGCAATTATAGCTCGTGACACTGCAACAATACAAAGAGGGGATCAACCCAGAGTCACTAAGGTGGGTCAATCTAGTAAAATTAAACATGTTTCTTTTGAAGGTGTCGAACATGAAACAGAAAATTATGATAGAATTAGTGAGGAGGAGATGAGAACTATTGTGCAAAAGGAGAAAACAGATCAGACACCAAAAAGAAAAATTGCCAAAGATGTCTCTCTTATACCTCATGAAGGAGAGCTTGTTTATAAAAAAACTGATATGTTATCCAATAAGACTAGGAAATCAAATATTGGTGAACCTGTAAAGGTCGTGAGCAGCAGTGAAGAACAAATTGAAAGCTCTTACGAAAGCATTATTAAAACAAAACAAAATGCTATTCGACAAGAGTTGAGGAAGAATAAATTAATTCTTGGTGGCTAAACATTTGAGCTTAATGTTAACCAATTTTATGGCCCAGATGAAGGACAATCTCAATATCAAATTAGAAAGGCCCATCACCTACATGTACATAATCTGAAAACATTGTTCAAGTTCAATCCATATGCGCATGTGGTGGATTATGTGGTTCTTGTCGATCCATGTCAGGTTCCCAACAAACAAGCATTTGACAAGACAAAATTTTTTGAGTATAAATATTATGTAATTGGAGGGAACCATTCAATAGAGGCTAAGAGACAATTGATTGCAGAATATCCCAATAACTATCTTTTTCAAACAATGAAATACATTATTTACGCTGGCTTAACAGAAATGGAATCAAAGTTATTGGCATGGGATCATAATGCAGATAATGAGTACAGAATGAAAATGACTTTCATCCAAAGGGTCAGATTTATTCATAATGAATTCATAGAAAAATGTCGTGGGGATAAGACACAAGTTAGTATAGCATTTCGAAAGGAATGTTTAATGGTAACAGGTTATCAAATTGATGAAAAAAAAGCAAAAGATGGAAAATTGAATACAAATCTCTTCGGAGGCACAGATAACATTTTTCAGTTGGCATTTAGAACTGGGGAGGTATGGGATTTGATTGATGAGATTTTTTATCGGTGGGAGAATATTTCCATAAAAAATCAGAAGGTTAGAAAGAGTAAATCCATAATATGTACCAACAGTAAGGGGGGTCCTGAAATGAAGCAGCTTCCAGAGGATATGACTATTACACCTTAGAGAACAATGCAAGGTGTGAAGGATGATAAATTAGTCAAATCAGTATTAGCCCGTGTGAAGTTGGGTGAATTATCAATGGAAGAAATGTGTGCAGAATTTCAAAAGTTTCTTGAATTATTTCTTTCATTATAATTTTCTTTTAAATAAAACATAATGATGTTGGTAGAATTTGTTATACATGTCAATATATTAACGCTTTTAACTTGATTTATTCAGTCAGAAAATTTTTATGAAAATACGAGAACACATGGTTAAAATGTTGAATGAAGACAGTTGGGATGATGTTGTACGCAACTACCCAGAAGCAAGTTCTACATCAACACTAAAAGAGTTTTATATTGCATTCAATAAGGTATGTTGATTTATAAATTTATTTTATTCATGTTTTAACTATTTTTATTTTATTACTTATACATATCTATATATATATTTTTATTTCATTAAAGATGTCGAAGAAGGATGGAAATGGAGTACCATATACTTTCAAAAGCTTTATTGAAAAAATTAAGATGGAGAACATGAGAAGGAAGCGTCTTATGAATTTTGAACTAGATCCTACTCTTAATCATTACATTTGGAATGGGCTCGACAGTGTCCAATATCAAATAATACAAGGTGACTGTGAAGACATTGCCTCACTAATACCTAAAAGGGAATATGGCCTAGTTATTGCAGATATTCCTCATGGTTTCAATTTCCCAGACATTGAATATGATAGATAACCATATACTTATCAAGCTTTTAGTAAAGTGGTTACGGGTTTTCAAGAAGTGACAACATCACCACTTTGGCGATTTGTGACATTTCATTCAGACACACAATTTCCAATGTTATTAACAAGCTTCAAGGGTAAAGCAAACTCAAGGATGCAACTTACATGGTAAGATTTTGAAATTGTATGTTTGATTCCTCCTAAAAAAATTTATTCATGTAAAATTTAATTGAACTTTTACTATGTTATGTAACAAGGAAAAGTCAAATATTGTTTCTTCCGAAGATCAACCTATTATAAATGATTGTGAGTTCATCCATGTTGAATGTTGGACAAAAAAGGATAGCCATAAGCATATTATTATGAATCAAGTAGATGGGAAGAGTCATAGTCAAGTATTGGTTTATGATGCAGTGGTAAGAAAACTAACATATGAGGATAAAGATGCAAAAGGAGATATAGTTAACATTTATCAAAAACCACAAGCATTGATTAACTATCTTATAGATCTATGTTCAAATGAAAGAGAATGGGTTTTGGATTTATTCTCAGGTTCAGGTAAGTTTTAATATACAAATTTAAATTTAAATATTGTCTTTTTTACTTTTTATGTCTCCATACTAATTTTCTTACTTATTTTTTTTGTGCTTGATGATTAGGTACAACACTAACATGTTGCCTACTAAAAGGAAGAAATTGCATTGCCATTGAGAAAGACCCAATTCAATGCAAATTTATTCAACAAAGAATTAACGCTCTTAAATTCCTTCCAGATGCAAAGCAAGAAGTTGGTTTGAGGAAAGGAGATTTTAATGAATCACGTGTGGCAAAAAAAGCAAAGGAACCTCAACCACCATTATATGGAATGATTGGAAAGGGACACTTTGGAATATTTGCTGACATGAAAAATCCATTAGAAGACGGCAATGATCAAAATGAAGAAGAAAATGTTGCGGAAGAAGCCATCAATGTTGTTCTAAATGATGTTGAAGATGTATTAGTTGATATTGTTGATGATGTTTAAGTTATGCTTGCAAACAAAGCTTATTTTTTAGAACTATTAATCAGTTTTACTTGTAATGTTTAGACTTTGATATTTTATGAGAACAACCCTTTTTTTTTGCAAAAAACATTTGATTGCTATTATTTTTTGACATAAAATTCAATAAAAATGTTGTTTTCTTAAGTTTTTTTGTTAAGATTCTCCCAAAAAATTAGTTTATTCAACATGTTTTTTCCAACAAAAACTCTGTAAAAGTGTATTTTTTGCAATGTATTTATATTGAAAAATTGTATTTTTTTGTCATATGATTCAAAATATTGGTTTTTTAGCGACAATTTTTTGATGTGCATTGAAAAATTATTTAACAATACATAAACATGTAGAAAATATAAACTTTAGAATATTGACCCTTTTTCCATCTTTTATGTATGTGAAAAAGTGAATATATCATTACAAGTTTTTATTTTTAAAAAAATTATTTTTTTATTTTTAAAACACAAGTACATAAATGCACTTAAAAATAAACATCTCACAGAAGAAGAAGACATTAGAAAATATATAGTGTCAAAATCAATCCTATAAAAAAACGTTGGTGATGATACACCACCACTATTCAAAATCGACATAAAAAACATCACTTAAAAAAAAAAAAAAAAAAATGAAAAAAACTTAAAGTGCCAAAAACATGCTCAAAATTTTTTTCCTTGATTCTGCATCGCCACTTTTTCAAAATCAGGTGTTTTTCTTGATACTTCAAAAAGTAGGTAACATTGAGGTTATCTATTTCATCGGTAACATTATTATGTATCCTGATGTCAAACCAGTGTGCAAACGGTTTTGTCATGTTCATCCAAAGAAAATCACTGCCATCAAAGCAAAAGTTGAAAAACCTTTGCATGTCGGTTTCATTTACCCTGTTCCACTAACTGAGTGGGTTTCCAATATCATTCTTGTTATGAAAAAACAAGGAATTAGAGTGTGCGTCGATTATCGAGATGTTAATCATGCTTGTCTAAAAGACAACTATCCTACTCCCTTTATTGACCAGAATATTGAATTTTATGCTGGATGTGAAATATTCTCATTCATGGATGGATTTTCTGGCTACAATCAAATCAATATCCACCCAGATGACCAACATAAGACAACATTCATCTGTCCCTGGGGCACATTCACATATAGGAAACTTCCGTTTCGTTTAAAGAACACTAGGGAAACTTTTCAGAGAGCAATGGATTATGCTTTCAACGACATCAAGCACATTTTTCAACCATATCTAGATGATTTACCAGCGCATTCACCAAATCACACTGATCACCTGATGCATTTGAGAGCCATTTTCTTACGCTGTCGACACTACAAGATATGCCTCAATCCACATAAATTTTTGTTTTGTGTTGGTTATGGTCGATTGCTCGGATTCGTAGTCTCGAAAGAAGGAATTTGAATAGACCCACTGAAGGTTCAAGCCATTCTTGATTTTTTTGCACCATCTAACCTACTTTAGATACAAAAACTTCAAGGAAAGGCTAACTTCCTAAGAAGGTTCATTCCAAACTACGCCGAAATGGCTAAAGTATTTACTCGATTATTGAAAAAGGGGGTTCCCTTCCATTGGGACCAAGTTGCGCAAGCTTCTTTTGATGTCGTCAAGGACCATCTTTTCCGAGCGTCATTAATATATCCTCCTAATTATCAAAATGATTATTTCCTATATATCGCAACGGCTGAAACGACCATCACTATGGTTTTGGTCCAATTAGAAGATGGAATTGAACATCCGATCTATTATTTGAGTCATAATCTCAATGATATGGAAGTGAAGTACTGGTACGTGGAAAAGCTTGCCTTGGCAGCTGTTCAAGTTATCCAAAGATTTTTCCATTATATCCTACTCCGAAAAAACAACAATAGTTTCGGATTGCAACCCCATGACTTATATCTTATCACGTCAATTTCTGGGGGTAATATTCAAAATGAATTGTAATTTTGCAGGAATTTGATTTGGAATTCATCAAATCCAAGTCAAATAAGTCTTTAGTTTTTGTTGAGCTTCTTTGTGACCTTCCATCTGATAGTAATTCTACTACGTCGGAACCATCTATTCTGAACAAGTCTCTATTTCTAATCAGATCATCTGATCCTTGGTATGGGGATTTCATCATTTATCTCCAAACCCAAAATTTTCGACCTAATACCTCTCACTATGATTAGTGACGTATTCGATACCAAGCCAAAGGTTATCTGATCTTCGGCGATACACTTTTATCGTCGTGGTGTCGATGCCATTTTAAGGAGGTGCCTCACTCATGAGGAGGCTGAAAAAGTGTTAAATGATTGTCATTTTGGGGTTTGTGGTGGACACTTATATGGATATGCTACCGCACAGAAGATACTCCACACTGGTTAATTTTGTTCTACTATTTTTCGAGATTGCATCCTCGTAGTACGAAGTTGTCATGCATGCCAATTTTTGTATCGTAAAATCTGCAAACCGCGAGTGCCAATGCATCATGTTTTATTTGCTGGACCATTTACGAAATGGGCTATTGACTTCATGACCTGTAACCCTCCTTTTTCTAGGGGGCATGGTTATATTATTGTCGCAGTCAACTATTTTACGAAATGGACCAAAGCGATGCCTACATTTAGTAATACAAGACAAATAGCTGCATTGTTTTTCCTCAACCACGTTATTGCACGGTTTGGGGTCCCATAGGCTATAGTTACGGATCATGGGAAGCATTTTCGTAACCCTATGACGCTTTAATTGACTACCAAGTTAGGATTGTGACATGATAATTCTACTGCTTATTATCCACAATCAAATGGACAAGTTGAGGCTATTAAAAAAATTCTTAAACGAATGCTTCAATGAATGATAGGAGTCCGTAAAAGGAACTGGCACTTGATCTTTTACTCTGCTTTGTGGGCGTATCGAACCTCGCTGAGAAACGCAACCGGATTTACTCCTTTTCAATTGGTCTATGGTCTAGAAGCTATCTTACCAATCCAATGCGAAATATCATCGTTAAAACTCACGATAGACTTGTTACCTGACACCTCAGAAGAAGAAGCGCATCTCCTTAACCTCATCCATCTAGATTAAAAGCATCGTGAAGCCCAATTGGCGAACGAAGTGCATAAGAGATGTATAAAGGCGTAATACGACAAAAATGTCTAGCCTCGCATCTACTCAGAGGGCGACTTGGTCCTTCTTTATGATCAAGAATATGATGTAATAGGTACAGGGAAATTCGTGCCATTGTGGCATGGCCCCTATATTGTCAAAATATTTCTTGCTAAAGGTGCCTACGACTTAGTTTATTACAATGGGATTCCATTGGCACAGCCTAGAAATGGGTTGTATTTGAAATGTTACTATGATTAATCATGAGCGTAGTAAATTTTTGTATTATATTGTATATATGTTGTTGAATTGCATTCACTATCTTAATTTTTTTTTTAGAATTTTCTTGACGTTAGTAATCCTCTTTACATTTTAAGGCAGATGTCAGAATCTTTGGAACCATTTGTTAGATATGTTGATGGTGCTAGTCATAGTACGCAGAATCTATCCTCTTTAGCGTGGGCCATTTTTTCTCTGAACGGCGAGTTAGTGAGTTTTCAAGGGATTTGTATTGGTAGATCGACAAACAATATCCCTGAGTATAGCGCATTGATCGAACTTCTCTCTGATGCCATTTCATTTTGTATTAACCCATATTCATAAGGTTAGAATCACAACTTGTGGTATTACAACTTACTAGTGTTTATACTGTTAGAAATCCAACACTTCTTAGATTGTTCCTAAGAGTTCAACTTTTGGAAAGACATTTTGATTTCATTCAATATCAACACATTTCCAGAAATTTTAACACTTTGACTAATTCATTAGCTAATCAAGTTTTAGGCAGACATTTGCAACATAGGTAAAGAAAAAATTCAACATAGGAAAAACTCTCAAATCATATAGATATATAGTTATAGGTTTTTACAAAATTTGTGCCCAAGACACATTGGTCATATGACCTAAAAATGTATGTAAAATGTCACAAGGAAACTAGTGGTGCTCATGGTAACATGCTATAGAGCTAGCAATCCTACGGAGCAACCACATCCAACAATTAGGAACCCCAATAGTGTGTCCATGCAGTTGCATGGGAAGCTCTTCGATCTGGCAATCCGGAATCTCGAAGGTCAACCCCTCTATGCGCTACTGAAGCTTAGCCAGATTCTCAGCCATATCAAGGTCCTAAAGGATTTCTCTCCTGACAACCCTCTTTGTTGGTGCATCTGCTTCGCACTCTGGTTCCTCTACTGGTTGAACACGGCCAATATCTACATTACATCAAACATTTAGTTTAGTCTTGGAATGAAATAAAAAACACAAAAACATTGTATAAACCTTAGAAAAATCAAAAACATGATCAAATCATTCTTACCTATTGCACCCCATTGCGCGCCTTCTGGTAATAGTAAATCTGGATCTCCTTGGAAGTCTATGCCTGCATATGCATACTCATCGATGGCGACAATCTATCGCCGGAACCAGGCAAAGAATGTAGTAGAGAACACAACGATTGATTGGAATGCATGTCAACCCATGAGTTCTACCCATCTCTGCATTCGAGGATCTCTAGGACTAGATATATCCAGTGTTACATGTTGTGGCGCTATCAGTGGAATCCCTTCCAAAGAAAAGGAGATAAGGATTGAACCATAACTGAAATTTTTCTTCCTTCCTCCCTTTGATTTTTTCAGTTGTTCCTTTATCTAGGATAAAACAACTTCAGACCAATTGAAGATTGTTGGCTCTAAGCACTCTAGATCATACTGCATATCCGATCTGTTCGCTACATGTAGTGTAACGGTGCCAGCAAGTTTAGCGATCGTGAAAAGGATGGCTCTCAAAGGCAAATCCCTAATATCCCAGATGTTTATTTTTCCATATTTTCTAGGTTCTGCCCCTGGATAGCAATACTGCATAACATAATCCCTCACTGTCTCTCCTCCAACGGTAGACCCTGTGAGAGAAATGGGAAAACCATTCCTCGACAAAACTGTGAGAAAATACACGTCCTCAACTGTTATGGGAACCACTTTGTTTTTAATGTGAAATGCCTATATCGCCAAATCCCATGCTCGAACTAAGAACTCCAAGAGTTTTATTTTTTGCCTCATTCCTGACAATTGAAAGTACTTAAGTATTCCACAATCTCTTAGGGCTCTTACAGTACCCGGATCATTCAAGGCAATCATATATTTTTCTTCATGTTCTCTTTCCCTCCATGTAATCGTCATTATAATCCAATGGAAACCTGAAATTAAACCATAAGATCCATTAGATTTAATTCATTGCAAAAAACTAGGCAAAGTTTGGGCACAGATTGAAAATCAAAAACTTTAACTACGCCCAACGCACTCCCTGGGCTAAGATAGTGCGTTGCACATGCAGGTACTCTTCACTGTACCTACTATGCAGTGCAGCTTTCAACATTCAAGGGTGTGTTGCCCTCATTTTTGGCAGAATTTACCCTAGGGACCTTAAAACCCTAAAAATATGCAAAGAATGGGAATGAAATGAATACTAAAGGGAAGAGGAGGTTCATAGTACTAACCTAGATCAAATGGCGATGAAATCCGTCCACAGAAACAACCGAAATAAACGACTAAATTTCGAGGGAAAAGTCAGGTTCGGAGCTCCAAAATGCAAATGGTAACTATGGAATGATAAAAATGAATAGTGAAACTACTTTTTATAGTCATTTAATTGTTTGCAAGTTAAATTTATTACTATGACTATAGTTTTATTATGTTCTTATCATGAAAGAGGTATTTTTAATCCATTTGATGTTGTTCTGAACATGAAATACAACTAATGAACAGATTGGTCGTGTAGATTTATTCAAAGAATGACTTGACCACATACTTTTTCTCCTTATTTTTCGAGCTTTGTTAAAAACGAAAAAGAATTTTAAGTGCACTTTTATCTCTTTTTCGATCTTCGATAACAGCAAAAAAGGAACCCCTGGAGTCTTCTTTCAGCTCTTTTCAGACTCCAATAATGTGAAAATATTGTCAAGCACTTGTCTTTTCAAGCTCGTTAAAGTAAATGAATTGATATCTACTCAATATAAGTTTAACTCTTTTCCGGACTGAGATAGATTATTTATGAAAAAGGAATACCTTGGTTAAACATGATCAAAGAGGGTCTCTCATATATTAGTTTATACTTTTTCGAATCTGAGTGAAAAATTTACGAAAATTTACTTTTGGAGTTCTCTTTTGTTATCTTTTTCAAACTCTCTAAATATGAAAAAGGACGGGGCTATCACTGTCGTTAAGCTCGTTAAAACATAAAATAGTGACGGGCTTGTCGATCATGGCAAGAATCGATTTTCATTCATCGCTAGAATCGTTAAATTATTAAATAGCGATACTTTATTCGCCCGATGGGTTGAATTATAGATCAAACAAATGTTATCCTCCTCAAGCTTGTTAAAAAATAAAGAGGTATTGGTCGACAAATGACCGGGGAAAATTTGGGAAAAGTAAGCAAAGTTTCTTTTTGGCTCTTGAACATGACACTTCTTTCACTCCATGTCCGTGACTGTTTTGGTTGGGTAATCATCTTGACAGTTAATTCACACCTATGGTTCATCATAACTTCACTTTGATTTTGGGTCAATGCTGCCAACTCATCACAGTGTCGCCGATATGTTCAAGAGAAGTCATCCAGTGATTAAAAACTCATCCTTCTGCAATACTCATAAACCTTCATTTTCATGGCCGTCATCCCTAAAAATTGTTATATCAAGTCATACCCTTGTCTCCGAAATCGGTAACTCTAGTTTTACAGTAAGGTGAGTTCCTTTCGACGAAAAATCAATATCCAGGAAGTTCACTTAGAAACATTAGATTCTAGTACCATGAGGCTTGTTATAGCATTGACAAGATCCTCGCTTCCAGACTTTTGGCCAAAAGATTTCGTTTGGTGTTCAACATCGAATAATATATTCATGCCTAACGAAATGTACTGCAGTACCTTGAGGGCCATTGACATTAATGGTGGTTCTCTCGCATTTTTTAACAACTCACATATTGGCTGGTAATCAAACGATGTCTTTCCATGTTCGACTACAAATCATATATTTGCATGGCTAGACCTGTACCCGAATGATCGAGTGAATAAGATAATAAGACCCCGAATCTAGTTTCATACATCTGGACTGTGATTTCAGGATTGTTGTACACATCATCTGTACAGTGACCTTACATACAGATTGTCATCCAAACATGGGCCTATATCTATAGGCATGTCTACATCTGGGAAACATTCCAATGAAGACGACTTTATGAATTATGTACATGTTATTAGATTGTTTTATGTGATGAACATGGGAATGCCTACCCTCAGCAATTATGATCAAAGAGGATATTTCATGATGTAATGTATTGTAATATTGATGCAGGTGACCACTCCGCTTCGTTTCTAGGCTCATCACAGTGTAAAGCATCTCAATCAAATGTTCTTATTATTTGGATCTCATGCTTTAAGGGGCAGTTGTTATAGGTCAATTTGGGCACCATTCCCAATGAATTGGTTAACTGGGCATCATCTTCAGGACAGATGATCGAGGGTCTATCATTCCCTATCAATTTATTTGCTACATGCCCTAAGACAAGAAACAAGACAGATCAAGCAAGACTTTCATCAAGAAAAGGTTTCCATGGTTTGAAGCTTATTATATAGCATATGAGAGCTCAAAAACGCAAGCTCTAAGGGGCCTAAGTGCATTTCATATGTAGGTAGCCCCATGCAAGGTTGCTCTGCAAAGCACTTCTCGAAATTCACAGGTGCGTTGGTCACATTGGGAGCGAAATTCTCATTGTTCCATAATCTCCACTTGGCCAGTGCCTTCTAGAAGAGTTCACATGTGTCAAGCTTCAAATTCAAGTGTCCATTTGACATCTACATGACTAGAAACATGTCTTTCCTATTATTGGAAATTAATTTATTGCAAAACAACCTACAGTTCATCTATAAATTCAGCACAGATCTAAGTGCTTGGGAGGAAGAATTTGAGTAGAGAAATGTTGGAGGATTTTCCATTGAGAGCTATATTTGTGTAACTGTTGCTAGAGATATTTATACTGTGATGAGGTTTGGGAGCGTTGCTGGAAGGTCACTTTAAATCAGTCACTAGGTTGTAACCTCTCCTTCTATCATCAATAAAGAGTATTGCTTATTTTTCCCTATATGCATCTGTATTGGCTTTGATTTTCCATATTGCAAGATCTTATTTGATGTGTATGGTTTATGCTTCACTGATTTAGCTAACTAGCTTGAATAAATATCTATATTACTACATCTTCTATTGTTTCAGTGTTCTTTCTTGCAAGAAGCATTCAGCCTACGAGCCGATTGAATTTGAAGCTACAACCGAAGCAACAAAAGGAACCATTTGGAAGAGACTGAACAAGTAAGCCTCCAATCCTCTCTGTGTATCTATTCTGAGTTAGGAAAAATAGTCGTATAGTCTTTCACTTGTTGTTCTAGACTAGCACCTAGCTAGGGAAGTGTGATTTATCCGTAATTCACAATTTTGGCCCAACACCCAGGTTCCTCAAACATTGATGGTCTCAAAACTATATCTGTAGGCTCTTTAGATAATTCAAGTACATTAGGTTTTGGATCTTCATAATAACCCATAAACAAATACTTTGTTTTTCACTTGAATATCTCCAAGCCAAATTTCAGTGAAAATCAGGTCAAAAGGACCTTCCCACTCGGTCATTAGGTTTTCACATGTTTTAAGGTCATCATTGAATGTTTCAGGCACTACTTTACCTTTGCTATAATCTGGCTCATATGTAATAGAATGTAAAAGACATGGTTATTCAAGAAGAATTTAAAATTTCCAAAGAATTTTGTCTTATCAATTCAAAACCTGCAAGTGAAGAAAATGCAAAGTTTTTAGCACTTCTGCAGGAGTGTTGAAAGCTTTATCAGCAGAAGGTACTGATAAGGTAGATTGTCTACTCCTGAATGAAACCAACTTATAGCCAAGGAAAGGGGAACACATTGGTCTTATAGAGAACTAGGGTTTTGAACTTGATGGTCCATTTGAGTGCCAAAATAGTAATCACTTGCAGAAATGACATGGAGGAGGCACACAAGGCCAAAAATGAAGAAATTTTGTTAGAAAAGATTGATGGAATATGGAAAAAGGTGAGGTGAACTCGACATAAATGAATGAACTCGATAGGGATATAGATAACTTAGAATACAACACTGATGATTTTTGTAAAGCACTCTAGACACCTAGGGTTTTGAAGAAAGTGGCCAAACAAGGTGGAAAAGATGAGTTGAGCTCCATGGTGGAAAAAAGAGAATATTTTGAAGATGTTGTTATGTGGCTAGTTCCCAAAGGTGTTAAAATGAACTTGTCATGCCTCTATGACCAAAAGAAAGGTAAAATTCATCATTTTAGCAAACCTACATGCAAATAGTGTAAAATGGTTAGTGAAAAAAGAAAAGGGGCTTTTAACATTAGAAAGTGGGTTTCCATAATTGAATCAAACTTCCATTTACCTATAAAGCTCATATAACACTTCAAAGAATCATTATTGTCTTGCAAAGCATTATAATTCTCAAGCAGAGAAAAATTTATGAGTTTTCAAGCCGAATTTGGGCAAATTTTCTCGGCTCTATGTGCTCAGCTCGGCATTTCACACCTGGGAGAAGACACTGCGCCCCTGGAATTTTTCCTTCGTTCAATTTCTGAAGGCGTTGCATGCCTGGAAGTGGGCCCTGTGCCCTTGACATAGCACTGTGCTCTTTCCTGATAGGCTATGTGCCAAAAACCATTGGCGTTGTGCTCTCAGAACTGGCATTACACACTCAGCCTTGGCGCTGTGCCCTCAGCATTGGCGTTGCGCACTTGGGAAGAAAGGGTTTCTAAACCCTCCAACCACTCAAATAACTCCAAGTTTCTTCCAAGCTCTTGCCAAAGGTCCTCCAAGAAAATCTTAAGGGTAAGTACCTGACATACACCTATCTTCAAGCAATTTTGGTGTTTTCTTAATCAATCAAAATGGAACCCTAAGATCAAACCCTAAGTTTCAACCTTGAAATCACTTTTTTTCCATTACTTCATCTTCCTATAAATAGTATCAGTCATAACAAGGAAAATTACACTGTTTCAGGGCTGCCATTCATCTTGCATGACACAATATCCATTCCATTCATTCTCACTCATTCCATTCATTTTCAAACTGCCATTTCATACCCTCCCTTCATCTCATTGCACATCAGCTGTAGGGTTTTCAGAAACAGATTTTTAAACATTTCTGAGGGAGAGGATAGTGGCAGTGGTGTGGAGGCCCAAATGCCAAAGAGGCATGATCATAAAGGAGGAAATATAAACATATTTGAGCCCATCAATACAAGGGAGCTCATGGAATCTCCCCTTACTGTTTCCTGTTTCAAACATGTAGGTTGCTATGAATTTTTTGAAAAGGTGTAGCAAGTTCAAAACCACCCTGAGCTAAAAATACTATTTATCATTAAATTGCATGACAAAAAAGTTAATCTTGCAGGGGTCAACTTTGAATTGTCTACAAATGCCATTGCAGATGCCATAGGCATAACTAGTGTAGGGGAGAAATGGTTCAAGCAAGCTAACCCTGACATGAGTTACTTTGATCCATACCTTAAGCCCAGGTATAAAGTCCACAGCAAATCCATCTTTCCTTTCTCTCACCTGCTTGAGAGATATGCACCTATGATGAAGATTATCATGAAGTATTTTACTTGTGAAGGAAGGTTTTCCCGCCTTTACTCCTACCACATCCAGCTTCTTATGTACTTTACTAGAGTGAGAATGTTGCACATACCCTATTACCTCTACTGAAGAATTGGAAAAATGGCCGACATAGTGCAGAAGAGAAACCACCCTCAGAAAATGCAAAGCCTTTCCATCATTCTCTTATCAAGATGGTAGTTATGCACCAACTCCAGCAGAAGGACATTCAGTGGGATATCTTCTTTACCCATGAGGTTTTAAATACTCCACATGACCATCATTAGCATAATGTCCCTTCATCATCCCATCCTCCATAATCCATTCCTCCATCACTTCCTACTGCTCACACATCTCCACTCACTCACATTCCTTCACCCCATGATGATCCTCCTTCATCACCCTTCCACAATCCTTCACCCTCATCTCATGATACCACAACATCAGACAGTGAAGAGAGCAGTGAGATAGATGACACTGAGATGGTTGACATAGAGCCTTTTCCTTTGACCTATGAAAGAGGTCATAGGAAGGTGTTTTATGCACAGATTGTGGAAGGGGCACTGCCTTCATCATCAACAAAACAACTTGATAAGGGTAAGGAAAAGGTTGCAAAGAAGGTCATTGTTGAAAAAGAGGATGAGCATGAAAATGAACAAGAGTTTCAACTTATTGACCTTGAGAGTGAGGATAAGGAGAGGATTACAAACATGTTGATAAAGATAAAGGATACCCAGATTATTGAGCTACAAACCAATCTTGGCAGGGCAAAGAATGTGATCAACTTCCTTGAGGTAGAAAACCAACAGTTAGAGACAGAGAAAGCCATCAATGAGGTCAGAGCTATGAGAGCTTGGAAAGAGGTTGGAAAATCCAAGGCTATGCTAGATGAGACCTTGGGCACTCTTGATGATATTGAGGATGAGGAAGAACAACTTCCTAGGAAGAGGCCAAGGACAATTGGGTTGAAGAAAGCCTTAGCCTGGGAAAGAGAGAAAGAGATAGAGTTGGCAAATAATCTCACTCCAAGTGAGATGCTTGCCATGGAAATCATCTATGATATAGAATAATGGAAAGAGAGAGCCAATGTGCACCTAGAAGATCAGCTAGAGAAGGCCAAGAGAGACATCAACTTGCATAGAAATATGGCAAGGCGTTATGCCTTGAGAAACAAGATTGTAAGGGCAAGCTCAAATGAGCCCTTGCAAAGATTTAAGCTCAAAATGAGGCAAAGGAGAAGGAAAAGCTAAAAATCCTTTCTTATGTATCCCTCCAAGCCTCCCAAACATGATCAACAAGACAAAATCCATTTTTGGAATTTTTTTACAAATTCTGAAATTTCAAATGTTTGGCTTGCAGAAAAAAGGGCCAAATGCACATTGCCACTGGCACTATGCTCTTTTTTTGGAAACTCAATCAAAAAATGGCTTACATAATCATGTTCCTCATTCCAAGGAAATCATCCACAGAAAATTCAAGTTGTTTGGAGCAAAATTGGTCCCTCAAAAGGGCCAAAAACCACCTAAAAAACACCTTTCTACCCTCTTTTCAGCACTAGCTTGCGCCCTTAGACATATTGGGAGAATGGATTTTTTATTAGGAAAATGGACACCAATATTGAAACTAAAGGCAGATCTAGAAACTAGACAGGACAGGCCTTCCAATGAGATATCATGGAGCTCATTTGGACATCGTGAAGGCCTCAAAAACTCAGCTGCAAAAAAGGCAATTTTTCCAGTTTTGGCGCTACGCCCTTGGCCTGGCACTACGCCCTTGTACCTTGGCACTGCGCCCTTGCCTGAAAGTCAACAAAACACATCAGAAGTTATTGAAAAATATATTTTGAAGGCATTGAAGACAAATCACTCCAAATTTAGATTATAAGTTATGTTAGAAGTTAATTTTGCATTTAATGAGTTTTGGATATTTGTGCCTTGGGCCTTGCATGGTCTTAATATATAATTAGTGACTTATAAAACCCTAGCTAGCGTTTAATTCATAATTTGGCAGTTAAATACTACATGTAAGCTTCATATTTTTGTTGGTTGATTGTTGAGCTAAATATACATAGACTTGGAGTTGTGAAGAAATTGGTTTTGGCACTTTGTGTTTGTCTTGGATTGAGCATCAATGGATCAAGAATATTCATAGGATTCATGAACATGGTTAATGGTGATGTTGTTATATTTTAGTAATTGTTTCCTTCTATTTTCATATTGTTTCATCTTTTCTCATGCAATAGAGCAGAAAATTTAGGTTAAGACATGTTGTTAGAGGCACCTTAAGGTTGTTTTCCTTCTATTGCTTAGATGTTTTCCTCTGCTTGGTTTGATTGGAGAATTCTTGATTCCTCTCTAGTTCCACTTAGCATGTTGTCTTAATAATGGTTCAATGGATTCAAGCCAAACAAGTTTATGGTATGCCTTGTCCTTTGATGTAGCTTAAAACATTGTATTTGAGATCTTTCTTTGAAGTATTGCTTATTAGGGTTTAGGCTAAAGAAGTTTATGGTTTGCCCTGTCCTTTGGTCTATCTTGAAAATTAATTTCAAAGGTATTTCAAGTTTGATTAAAGAACTTAGGAGTTCCCTGCTCTTTTATCATTCCTAAAATGTTATCTTAAATTTTTTCTTTCTCTAAAGGAAAATAGCTAGAGAATGTAGGAGTTCCCTGCTCTCTAGGGTTTGCTAGATTGTTGTTTTAAATTTTACTTGGTGAAGTTTGACCAGAGAATTTTATGGTGTGCCTTGTCCTTTGGTTATTTCTTAAGCATAGTGATCTTGAAGGTCCTTATTGTTATATTATATGTTAAAGGATTCTTAATTTCCCTTTAAACCTACTATGTTCATAATTTAATGTTCATTTCACACTCACAAAATCTACTTTGATCCATTTGGCTTTTTTAACTTGCCCTATGAAACACCCTTGATTCATTGTTGTCCCTTTCAAGCCTTTCACAGACCACATAGCCCAATCGTTTAAATTTCTCTTACTGTATATGTTCTTCTTGATAGTCTACCCTACCAAACAAAACAAAACAAACAAACCTTATCAATTTAACTAGCCTAAAATATGCATCCTAAAATCATACAAGTCATATCTTTTATACAAATTTAGAGAGAGCCCTCTCTGAGTCCAGGAAGGCTAGGTCCTAAGATTCCAAAGTTGGTTTGATGTTACCCTTGTCTATTTGGTCTTGCCAATCTAACAAATTACAGGGACCTAACATAATGGCGATCACGTCGGGGATGAGTAAGTAACAGCTTATATATTCCTTCAAAACTCAAGAATCCCCTGTCAAACCTAGATAAATCAAGTGTTATCCAAGAATGATATCTGGTTGATTTTCCATACTAACATAATGGTGACCATACTAGGGAACACTCATTAAAACTCTTAGTGTTACATAAAGAACTCAGAAAACCCAAAAATATCTCTATATTGGTATCCAATTGTTGATGGTGGACAACAAACAAATCCTCCAAATAGTTAGCATCATCCACCTGGTGACTCCACTAGTTTCGAGTAGACCTGGTGACTCCATGTTTTCTCACAGACTCCTCTGGGAACATCTTAATAAATTCTGATAGAAGGAAACCCAGTCACATATTGTGTGAATTTAGTATTTTTACAGATAGGTCTGTTTCCAAAACTCTTACAAACTTTCAGCCTCTCTGTGGTATGGATCTCAAATCTAGCTTCACAAAGAATCAACACCAAATATCACCCTGACCCAAACCCTCCTACAATAGTTGATGACCCAGAAATAATATTAAGAAAAACTTTTAGAACTAAAGATTCAATTATTTTCATACCAATTCATAAAGCAAGTTCTATTCTTGAAAATCTTACATCCTTGCAAGATACCCAATTTGAGTTACACCATAGAAGAAACCTATTCAGAACTAAGTCTAAAAATTGGATAGAATAGACAGACCTTGAGACTAAAAACTTAAAACAAAGTCCTAGTAAAGAAGCCTCTCCTTCCACTCCTCCTGATTTTTAACTTCTCCAATACTTTGACTCCTTTCAATCCAAATCTGCTCAATCTCAATTAGTTTGTAATATTCCAAATCTGGAATAGCACACCAAGCCTGTTGAAATAATGCACTCCTGGGAGATTGATGCACAAAAATTATTTTAAGACCCTTGGATCCCTTAGATTAGCATATCTAGAGTCTAGATCCAAACGGGAAGAAAAAACAAATCAAACTAAGTGTGGTAAACAGATCTCCCACCACCTAGTCTAGCTGAAAAACAGCCTACAAGAGGGGCTACAACTATGTACAACAAACTGCTTCAAAAATAATGCAGTATTGGAAAGTATGAGCAAGAGGCCATAAAATATGATTAAATTATGAGTATACATTAGCAAATTAGAATTATAATGAAGCTCTTTAAATATACAGTAGAATACATGAGACAATAGAGCAAGAAATCTCTAGAAAAGAAGGTTGCAACACATATATAACTGCAGAAATGGCTCAACAGCATTATTTTAAGGATCTATAGCAGTTTAATATTACAACTCAGATCTAGGACAGATATGTGGACAAAACATCATATCCATTTCAGATCTGGAAACTAGATAGTCCTATTTACAAGATCCCCTTGGGGTTTTGACCAAATCATGCATAAACAAGAGTAGATCTGAGTTTTAAGTTGCAAATATGTAAAATGCTGATGTAATTTCTGAATATGACTTTACATTATAATAGATCAGATCTAAACAGAACATGGATTAGCAATCTAATCCATGGATCATCAAAGTGAAAGGAAAAGCCCAGCACCAAAGATCTCTCATCAAAACTGGGATCAAAACACCCTGAAGAATCTCATATGGAAATAACGCAGTTCCTCAATGAAAATTGCGATGTAGCTTGAATACCATAAATGGCCAACTGCCAAGATACAGATCTGAAGCACAAACAGGAGAGGCACTCTTCCAGGAGGTTAAATGACACACTCCATGATAAGAGGCTCCCAAAACAATCTAGTTCTCTGCAGATCTAGAATCTCACTTGCTACGGCTTGCAAAAGCAAAAAAACCCTCACTAGATTTGCGCTGCAATTAGAAGTATATCTTGGCCTCAAGCCTGATAGTGGATCAAATCAGCAAATACTCCTCTAAGAATCCTCAAAGGAAGAGGTGAAATCCCTACATAGGAACTCCAAGTGCTAAGCAGCACAATTCTCTACTAAACAGCAGAGAATATTCTTTGTCTAAGTAGATAAGATACTCAGAAATATAATCAATCAAAAACCTTCTCTTGCTGCCTTCCTCTTCCTTTTATAAGATGAAAGCCTTTGCAAACCCTAAACCACCTTGATGAGTTAGCTCCTTTTACATGAGGGGCCTCCTTCTAGAACTGTGTTATCCCTTCATGAGATGCATTAAACCTAGACAGCGTTGTAGATTTGGTCAAGGTTGACCCAGTATTTGTAGTTTTTAACCCTGAACAGAAATTATCTACACACGAATCTTATAAAAGAAAATAAACAATAGAGAGAGCATAAAACATAAAATAGATAAACACAGAGATTTTCCCCTTGATCCCAAATCGGGATGACCAGCTTGATTTTTCATTATATTCTTTTTAGTGTTACAACACATATATATACATGCCGAAGCATACATGAACCCTAATCCATTAACCCTGGATTAGAACATAACCGTAGTTCCCTTGACTAGATCTACAAAAATACCAGGGGCCGAAAACCATCGTACCCCAAAACCATGTGCAAAACCATGCACAAAACCATAGGCACAAACTACCCACCGTAAATTAAGGACCAAAAAATTTTTGCCAGGGCGCTGCCCCGGACACATACCCAACATTCTCCCACTTTTTTTTTTCTTTCCACAGGGGGCCACAGGAGAGCTTATTCATTGGCCCAATTCTTCAACACCCATTGTTCCTCTACACCAAGAGAAATTTTAAGCGCTCACAGATTTCGTCAATGCATCTGTAACATTCTTCAAAGTGTCCACCTTTACCAGCAACACTCTTTTAGCCTCAACCATATCTCTAACAAAGTGATATTGAACATCAATGTGCTTTGTATTTGAATGATAAGCAGGGTTCTTAGCCAAGAAAATTGCACTTTGGCTATCACAGTCTATCCTTACAGCTTGTTGTACCAATCCCATACATGAACACAATCTCTGCAACCAAACTGCTTCCTTTCTTGCATGAGTGGCTGCTATGTATTCTTCCTCTGTAGTTGAAAGAGCCACTACAGACTGTCTTTTACTCATCCAACTGACTATGCCTTCAAATAGGCTAAACACATACCCACTTGTAGTTCTTCTTTGGTCCAGGTCTCCAGCCCAGTCTGCATCAACAAAACCACGAATGTCCAACATTCTTTCCAATCTTGGTCATCCCTGGTAGCACAAGCCATAATCACTAGTGCCACGTAAATATATGAAAACCCGCTTCATTGTTGTCTAATGCTCCTTCCCTAGGTTTGACATAAACCTGCTCAATACTCCCACTGCATGTGCAATATCTGGTCTAGTACAGACCATTGCATACATCAGACTACCCACTGCACTTGCATATGGAACACGGGACATATCCTCCTCTTCTTCTTGTGTCTTAGGACACTGTTCAGTAGATAGCTTTACACCTACAAGAATAGGAACATTCATCGGTTTACTATTCCGCATATTGAACCTCTACAATATAGTCTTGACATACTTCCTCTAGTTTAACCAGAGCTTCCTCTTTGCCCGATCTCTCTTAATTTCCATGCCCAAAATATAGTTTGCAGCACCAAGATCCTTCATGTCCAATTTGGAGAATAGTTGGGTCTTCAAATCTTGGATAATTTCTTTGTCATTTCCAATCAACAACATATCATCCACATACAAGACCAAATAAATAACACGTTCACCAATTAATTTAAAATAAACACAGTGATCCTCCTTGCTTCTGGTGAAGCCAAGTCCCCGTATATAGGTATCAAATTTCTGATACCACATCCTTGGTGACTGTTTTAACCCATACAGAGACTTTTTCAACCTGCATACCAGTTCTTTCTTACCCTTCACCATAAAGCCTTTAGGTTGCTTCATGTAGATCTCCTCTTCTAGATCCCCGTGAAGAAATGTTGTCTTCACATCCATATGTTCTATCTCAAAATCAAATGCAGCAGCAACAGATAAAAGTAATCTAATAGAAGTAACTTTGGCAACAGGAGAAAAAATATCACCAAAATCAATTCCCGGCACCTGGGAATAACCTTTTGCTACCAACCAAGCTTTGTATTTCTCCACCTTGCCTTCTACATTCATCTTCCTTTTAAACACCCATTTTCTCCCGATGGGCTTCCTTCCAGCCGGCAACTCCACCAGATCCCATGCCTCATTTTTGTGCAAGGATGCCATTTCATCAACCATGGCCTCCTTCCAGAGTTTTCCATCCTCTGAATCTACTACCTCCTTGAAAATTCTGGGATCATCATCAGTTATATTTAAGGAAAATTTTGAATAGAAAGAAGATGGACTATACCTTTCTAGTTGTCCTCTTTCCCGAGTTGAGCTTCTTACAGCTGGAGTTTGTGGCTCTTCCCCTTCTAAGTCTTCTTCTATTGTAGAGTCTGATTTATCCTCCTTTAGCTCAAACTCTATCTTCTCAGTTTCCTTTGGTATGACTTCATGTTTAACAATATCTTTCACCTCTCTAAACACCAAATCTCGGCTGTACACAACCTTCTTTTTTTCCGGGTTCCAAATCTTGCAACCTTTTAAACCATCCTTATACCCAATAAAGATGCACCTTTCATATTTATTATCCAACTTGGTCCTTTTCTTCTTTGGAACATGTACATATGCATCACATCCAAATACCCTTAGATATGAAAGAGAGGGTTTCTTACCAGTCCATACGTCATGTGGAGTCTTATCCTCCAACACTGATGAAGGTGATCTATTAACCAGATAGCATGCATTCTCCACTACCTCTACCCAGAATTCTTGTCCTAGCTCGGTACCACTGAGCATGCTTCTTGCCTTTTCCATCAGTGTTATGTTCATGCTTTCTGTAACTCCATTTTGCTGAGGTGTGTATGGAGTAGTCTTTTGTCATGCTATTTCACACTTCTTACAGAACTCTTCAAATTCCTTCTTGCAGAACTACCCACCATTATCTATCATCGGCGCCTTTATCTTCTTCTCTGTCTGGTTTTCCACCAGAGCCTTAAATTCTTTAAATCTGTCAAAGACTTCAGATTTCTTCCTCAAGAAATATATCCATGTATTCCTTGAGAAGTCATCTATGAATGAAACATAGTATAGAGACTTTCCCAGTGAAGGAACTGACACAGGTCCAAACACATCACTGTGCACAAGTTCTAATATCTTGTTCGCCCTCTTAGCACCAGAAGGAAAACTCACCCGATTCTGCTTCCCATATACACAATGTTCACAGAAATAAAAATTCAGAGAGAAATTAGACATACCTTCTACCATACCATTTCTATGCAGTATCCAAAGGCCCTTCTCTCCAATATGTCCAAGACTTTGATGCCATAGCATGGTCTTTTCTCCAGAGACAGCTAGGCTTTCCACTCCACTTTCAGGAACCATAGAACTGTTACACCCATCAATAACAGTGCTACCTTGTAGCTTGTATAGAGTTCCATTCCGAAATTCCCGCATTAATACCAGTGCTCCCTGAACCATCTTGCAGGCATCTTTCTCGAACATTATTTTTACACCTGCATAATCCATCTTGCTTATAGAAATTAGATTTTTGGCCAATGTAGGAATATGCAGAACACCAGGAAGTGTTCTAATCCTTCCACCTTGTAGCTTCAGCTTGACCTTTCCACGTCTAACGATTCTAGCCTTCCTATCATCGCCTAGGAAGACATCACCACCATCATATTTCTCATACTCACAAAACCACCCCCTATGGAGAGTGAAGTGAAAGGATGCACCTGAGTCAATCAACCATGACTCATGATCTACATGTGTATTTGAAGAAGAAGCCAAATACACATCCCCACCTTCATTCGAGGTGGTTTTTGCCTCTGCAAAAGGAGCATCATCAGATCCCTTTCCTTTCTCAGGATCTTTAGATCTTCACTCCCTTTTTTAGTGCCCTTCCTTTCCGCATTTCCAGCATACCTTTACAAAATTTCCAAGAGATTTAGATCTCCCTCGAGATTTGGATCTCCTACTCGAAACCTTATTCTTGTTTCTATTTTGGGACCTTCCTCGTACAGATAAGGCATCTCCATTTTGGCCCTCCATATTTCTCCGTCTCATTTCCTCCGACAACAAGGCTGAGAAAATGTCATCAAAATTCAAGGTAGTTATATTTCTACCTATTGCAATAACTAGGCTATCCCACGAGTCTGGTAGAGAACACAACAAACTGATGCATTTATCTTCATCTGAGATTTTAATATCAATATATGACAACTGACTTACCAAAGTATTGAAGGTGTTCAAATGCCTTGTCATTGAGTCTCCATCCTTCATCCTCATGTTATACAGTTGTTTCCGCAGGAAAAACGTATTCACCAGAGACTTAGATTGGTACAAAGTCCCAAGTTTTTCCCACAAATTCTTCACCGTAGCTTCCCTAGATACATTCAACAATACTGAATCTGAGACACACAACCATATTGTGCTCTTAGCCTTCCGATCCAGGTTCTTCTAGTCTTCATCTGACATTTCCATTGGTTTAGTACCTGGATCTACCGGATCCACTAATCTTTATCCATCAGCAGATCCTCCATCTTGAGCTTCCATAACTCAAAACTCTGACCATTAAATTTCCTGATCTGTATCTTCCCACCGCTCGCCATCTTCTTTCACCGCAAGAATCGATCCCACATATCTCCCACTGAAGAGGGTCTACCTCAGGCCCGAGCAAAAAACCCTCAGCAGCAAAGGCATCCCTTTGAAGCTGAACCTGGCTCTGATACCAAATGTTGGGAATCACGATTGCCATTAGACCAAAACCCGCAGGTGTTAGTCAACGATCGCATCACCAGAGATAAGGATCCACGAAAGGCGGTTAGTCCTTGTTGCAAAACACACGGGGAGGGTTGGTTTATCCAATGTCCAACAATCTCCCCCCCAACGCGAGTCGGGTGTGTATCAAACTCGTGACCTACGCTCTGATACCACTTGTAGGTTTTAACCCTGAACAGAAATTATCTACACACGAATCTTATAACATAAAATAAACAATAGCGATAGCATAAAACATAAAATAGATAAACACAGAGATTTTCCCCTGGATCCAAAATCCGGACGACTAGCTTGATCTTTCATTATATTCCTTTTAGTGTTACAACACATATATATACATGTCGAAGCATACATGAAACCTAATCCATTAACCCTGGATTAGAACATAACCATAGTTCCCTTGACCGGATCTAAAAAAATACCAGGGGCTGAAAACCATCGTACCCCAAAACCATGTGCAAAACCATGCACAAAACCATAGGCACGGACTACCCACCAGAAATTAAGGACCAAAAAATTTTAGTCGAGGCACTACCCCAGACCCCTTGCGCCCAGTGCAAAGGGAGGGCTATCGCCCCCCTTCTTACCCCCCCACGCTCGCTTAGTTGTGGAAAGACTATAACACATACCCAACAGTCTCACAGCTCAAACCCCTTTCGCACCTTCAACTGATTTATTTACATGGCCCTGATTTATCTATGCTCACATGGGCATTGATTTATTCAGTCTTTTCAAGAGTTTTATATGTCCTCCTTTATTCATTTATTCATGCAACAGAAAGTAAAACAAAAATGAATATTCTTCTTAGCTTAGGCTAAGTAGGAATATTATAGTCCTCCACTCCAAAATGTTGCTTGTCCTCAAGCAACTGATAGGGTAAGAGCTATAGTACTTCTCCTCCTCCATTGATGGTATCATCAAGGATCAAGTCCTCATCATAATCCAAGTGCTCAACAAGCCAATACATCATGAATTGTTCCTCCAAGGTCAACATAATATGTGCATAGTACATCCCACCAGGAGTGAAAAAATCAACAGAAATAAACATGGTTGAAGCAATGATACATCTAAAACATGTATCATGAAGTACAGGTAGAAGTTCCAAACCATGTGGTACATACAAGCTACCCATATTTTTTCCATACAATCCCATAAACAATACAACTATATCATCCAAGTATGGAAGCAAGACTACATATATGCAAACTAAAATTTGAACTTGAGGAGGTGGGTAAAAATCCCACATGTGATGCCAGTGCAGTGCACCTCTTGTCTTCATTAGACCTAGGTGTGGCAAGTGGCATTACCACAACACATTTTCTACATGAGTCACCTTAACATGGCTGAAGATGTTACATAAGTTTGGTGCCTTTGGGAAGCACCCATCATGAAAAGGAATCTCCCTTTGCACAACAAGGGAGGGGCTAAGTTCAGAATTTCTATTGGCCCCCAACAAGCTATGAGATCCACATGATCTCTCACTCCCTTTAGGATTCATATCCTACAAAAACATGACAAAGGAATGTAATAGATTAGAAAATACAACTTGCGTGGCATGATCAGATCCTTTACCATCATAATCCTTCATATAGAGGGATTTGTGCATGAGCATTTCCCTCTTCTCAAGCAAGGGAAAAGCTAGCTGAGATGACTCTTACAAAGATTCCATTGGCTACCCTGATCCTCCATAGCTAATGCACTCTTGAAAGTGCTGATGTAATTCCTCTCTCATTCTTTCCCAATCAAAACTCCTCATGATTAGGGTATAGATCTTCATTGAATACATATGGCTGAGGAAGAATTCTTCATATGCTCCTTGTAGGATCTTCTTCTTGAGATTGGAAGCTCTAGCCAAGAATACCTTACCATGATAATAGATGACTCCCCCTTGGACTAAGTAGCCCTCTTCTTGTTTCATGCCATCTAGTATCATACCTGTGTGGAGATCTTTGGAATACTCTACAAGCAGTTGATAATTCCAATAAAGATCCACACTGCTCAACAATGACAGTGCTGTTGATACATCCATGGAAGTGCTTTTCATGTTTCTTATTTCCTTTTTTACATTACACATGACAAAATTGTTTGTTGGAAGGCTGATCCTTCCATTCTTCTCCTCCCACAACGCAGATTTAGGAAAGTGAGAGGGTGATAGTGATGCAGGAAGAAGATCCTCCTCATTCTTGGGTTGTCCCAAGCCTTCCAGTGTTGTAACTTAGTCTCTCATTACTCCAATCCTTCTTGGATCTATATTTGGAGTAGCACTTTGTGAGGATTTCCCTACAAGATCTAAATCTGATGGAATTCTAGGTGGTTTGCCAGTAGATAAGAATTTCCCTTGCAGTATCCTCATGAACATGAGAGAAGGGACTGTGAGATCCCTGCTTCCACTGCGCAAATCCATCTCTGTTGTTTGTGTGGAAGTACTAGGTGAAGGATAAGTGTGCATGCCTTGAATCATTTGTGGTTTCCCACTCTTCAAGTCCACCCACTCCATCTACAAAGCTTTCCAATCAGTGGTAACCTTCCCCAAGGTAATCAACCATTGGACACCCAAAATGATGTTGGTGTCTAGAATGTCAACTACAAAGAAGTGATCCACCAGAGTGTAGGATCCCATAGTGACAGAGAGTGAGGGAACATATTGCATGCATTTCATGGTCCTATCTCCTGGGACCAAAATAAAAAATCCCTCAAAAGTGTCAGTGGGGATTGCTTTCCTTTGCATAAGATGAGCATAAATAAAGTTTTGGGTTGCCCCACTGTCAATCAGGATAGATATTCTCTGATTCATGACTTAACCTTGTACTCTCATGGTCAAGTACTTAGGAACTCCTCTCAAAGATCTAAGTGTCCCACTTATTGGATAAAAGGCTCCCTTCCCATCTCTAGATGGTGTTTGATCTTCCTCATCATCATTAGCACTATGACCCCTCCTAGGTTCATCATTTCATCTTCCTCCTCAAGATCTAAGAAGACTTCTATGTAGTGTGCTTTCCCCGTAGCACATCTATGTCCCGGTGCCCATGACTCTTGGCATGTGAAACACAATTTATTTTTCCTCAATTCCCTTCTAAGATCAATATCAAGAGGCTTCTTCCAAGAGCTCTCCTTGGGAGGAGAAACGTTTCCTTCCTTCCCCTTAGAAAAGTGAGGGGCCTTGCTGTGGAAATTTGTCTTTGCTTTTGGCAAGGCATCTTGGAGGTCCCTAGCCCTCTCAATGGCATCATGCAAAGTGATGGGCTTGGTATATTTAACCAACCCATGCAAAGGTTCCTCCAGGCCATCGATGAACATGTAGACTCTCCTTGCTACAGATAGATCAGGGACCATGACTGATAATCTCAGAAACTCAGAGATATAAGTCTCTGCATCCCCTGATTGCTTCAGCTTTGCAAGGCTTATGAAGGGTGCTTCAGGATCCTTCCTGCCAAACCTCTCCACTAGTATTCTAGTAAACTTAGAATAGGTAGTCACATTGATATGTCCCAATGTAGACAACCCATGGAACCACCAATTGTGTTCTTTACCTTCAAAGTGCAGTGCTGCAATGTTGATGGCTTCAATCTCAAGGAATTTATTCAATTGAAATTAAATATCTAGATTTTCTACCCATGCCTTGGCAGAATAGGAGGATGATCCATCAAAATTGGGAAAAAATAATCTTCCCATAGAGTGGTATCTATCCTAATTATGAAAGAACCCACCATCTCTATACTGTTGTCTTGGTATTCTTCTGTCCTTGAGGTGAAAAAAGTCTTGGAAACTCAAGTTATCCTTGAACCTCTGAATCTGAGAATCATACTCCACAAAGTAATCTTCAAGGGAATCTGTTCTTGTGGTCCTTCATTCTCCACAGCCAATAAGGTAGGCATAGTGGAGCGTTGTGAAGCTTGTGGGGCTTGTGGCTAGTTCACCAATTGACCAGTCCAGTGATGAGACATGTCAGAGCTTTCCCCAGGATGAAATCTCCCATGATATTCCCTCATTCTATCCATCCTCATCTCTTTTATCTCCTTGGCAAGATGTTGCATGGTTACCAAAAGAGTTCTTGCAAACTCTTCCCCTTCTTTGTCACTTGCAGTCTCAGGGGCTTTACCTTTGTCTTGGTCTTCAGTAGTATAATAATAATTCTTGTGAATTATGTTCTGATACCTCTTATCCCTCTCAATAAGAGGTTCATATTCTTCTGAATGCAACATGGCTATGATGCTCCAAGGAAGCACAGGCTGTGCCAAGAAAGGAGCTCTAATACCACTGTAATATTCCAAATCTGTAATAGCACAGCAAGCCTGCTGAAATAGCGCACTCCTAGGAGATTAATGCACAGAAATGAGTTTAAAACCCTTGGATCCCTTATATCAATATATTTGGAGTCTATATCCAAAATGGAAGCAAAAACAAATCAAACTAGGTGTGGTAAACAGATCTTCCACCACCTAGTCTAGCTCAAAAACACCCTACAATAGGGGCTGCAACTATGCACAACAAACTGCTTTAGAAATAACACAGTCTTGGAAACTATGAGTAGGAGGCCATCAAATATGATTTACTTATGAGTATATAGCAGCAAATCATAATTATAATTAATATCTTTCAATATACAGTAGAATACATGAGACAATAGAGCAAGAAATATTCAGAAAAGAAGGTTGCAACACCTATATAACTGCAGAAATGGCTCAACAATGTTATTTTGAGGAGTTGCAGCAGCTGAATATTACAAATTAGATCTAGGACAGATATGTGGGAAAAAAATCAGATCCATTTCAGATATGGAAACTAGATAGTCTTATTTACAAGATCCCCTTGGGGTTTTGACCAAATCATGCATAAACAAGAGTAGATTTGAGTTTTAAGTTGCAGATTTGTAAAATGCTATAGTAATTTCTGAATATTACTTTACATTACAATATATCAGATCTAAACAAAACATGGATCAGCAAGCTAATCCATGGATCACCAAAGTGAAAGTCAAAGCCCAGCACCAAAGATCTCTCATCAAAACTGGGATCAAAACACCCTGAAGAATCTCATATGGAAATAACGCAGTTCCTCAATGAAAACTGTGTTATATCTTGAATAACATAGATGGCCAACTGCCAAGATACAGATCTGAAGCAAAAACAGGAGAGGCACTCTTCCAGGAGGTTAAAAGACACACTCCATGAGAAGAGACTCCCAAAACAAGCTAGATCTCTGCAGATCTAGAATCCCACTTGTTGCAGCTTGCAAAAGAAGAAAAACCCTCACTGGATCTACGCTCAAATTGGAAGTAGAGCTTGGCCTCAAGCCTGATAGTGGATCAAATCAAAAAATACTCCTCCAAGAATTCTTAAATGAATAGGTGAAATCCCTGCATAGGAACTCCAAGTGCTAAGTAGCACAATTCTCTACTAAACAGCAGAGAATAGTATTTGTCTAAGCAGACAAGATACTCAGAAATATAATCAATCAAAAACCTTCTCTTACTGCCTTCCCCTTCCTTTTATAAGATGAAAGCCTTTGCAAACCCTATACCACCTTGATGAGTTAGCTCCTTTCACATGAGGGGCCTCCTTCTAGAAATGTGTTATCCCTTCATGAGATGCATTGAACCTAGATAGTGCTATATATTTGGTCAAGGTTGACCCATTCTCACAGCTCAAACCCCTTTCACACCTTCAATTGATTTATTTACATGGCCCTGATTTATCTTTGTTCACATGGGCATTGATTTATTCAGTATTTTTAGGAGTTTTACATGTCCTCCTTTATTCATTTATTCATGCAACAGAAAGTAAAAAAAAAAATGAATATTCCTCTTAGCTTAGGCTAAGTAGGATTATTACATAGTTGGTTAAAGTACATCTGCTACCCCCACTCATACACCCACTCTACAAACTACTTCATTTCATCCTCCAACTCCACTCATAAACCCTCCTCTTATAAATACTCCTTGGATTCCATTACCTCCTATCATGGCAGCATGGTATGCCCCTTTGGCACTACCGCAACCTTTACTGCCTATGCCACAGGACTACCAATCTAAAATCCCTCACTTTAATGGAGCTGATTCTACAACTGCCCAACAACATGTAGACAAGATGAATGATGCTTTTGACTACCAAGAAATAGAAGAGGAAACCATAAAAATGAGAATTTTTGCCCAAATTTTAGGAGGAGAAGTAAATAAATGGTTCAATAAATTAACTCCTAATAGCATTCATGTTCTCCCTTCCCTTTATCAAACATTCATAAATAAATGGGAGAATAAGAAAAACCCTCTTCAAATATTGTCAGAGTATGATATCCTTAAAAGAAATACTCGAGAGAGTGTCCAAGACTACTGCACTAGGTTCAATAGTGTTTACAATGCACTCCCTCCTCGCATGAAACACCCACAAGGCCTAGCCTTAGTAAAATTTCCAGATGGATTTGATCCAGACATGTCTTATCAATTAAGAGAAATAGATCCCCTTACCTTAGAAGACATGAAAAGGGGAGCAGTAAGTGTAGAAGCCAACCTAATTTCTAAAAGGGATAGATTAAGAGCAGAGAAGAAGGTTACATACAAAGAGGAAACTATGGCCTCCACATCTGATGCTAAAATTGACATCCTAGTTAGGAAAATGGAAAGGATGATGGAGAGAATCAACTTAAATGAAAGAGCACCTCCTATGGAAAACCAAACAAACTCTCAAAACAAAAAAAGAAACCAAAAATTCAGAAGAGACCCTCCTCAAATAAGAGAAAGAGAGAATGAGTAGAAAATCAGACCTCCTTTCCATGAAAGCTATGTAGATGAGGAGGAAAGAGATACTGAAGAGCTGAAAGAAAACCATGTCAATCTAATAGACTCCAATAATGAGGATGATGCTTTTCTCATAGAAGAAGAACAAGTTTTTTTTTTTTCCGCAAACCAAAATGAAAGAACATATGAGGATTCTGAAAAATACAAACTAGGGTTTGAAAATGCTATCATGGAGATTCATAGGCAGTATGAACTCCGAAGTAGGAAAACACAAGACATCCCCAAGAGGAATAAACTATAAATTTCTACTAGGAAGACCCCTAAAAACACTCCTAAAAATACAGCAGAAAATACCAACATAATGGCTAAAAATTCTGATCAAATCAAAAACAAAGTCAGCCAACATGATGGTGACCAAAGTTGCCCTAGTACATCAACTAGTGGCCCTGAAAAAATTGCTTTAACTGAGATCCCAAAAAAACTTAGCAAGGAAAATTTGTTGAAAAGGCCATGTATGATAAAACTAATGTAAATATACCAAGAGCACAGACACCATTCAGTATTGAGGGTGAAATTGCCAAGAACAAAATAGCCATACCCCTTACTGAACTAGTGACTCAAGATGTATATAGATCCCAAGTTTTGAAAGCTTTAAACATAGGAAATGACACCGACACTCTAAACCTAACTGATGACAAGCCAGAATTGTTGTTTGGACCAGAAGTATAAGGAAAATTTCAAGAGGGAGTTGCGCCTCCTTTCTATGTCAGTGTGAACATTCATGACAAAATCCTTCACAATGATATGTTAGACTCTGGTGCTTCACACAACCTCATGACAAAGGTAGTGATGGAGAGATTAGGCCTCGAAATAACCAAACCATACAAATACTTGTACTCTTTTGATTCAACTAGAGTTAAATGTTTGGGCCTGATCAAATATCTGTGTGTCAATCTAGCACAAATACCAGCCAAGAGCCTAGTCATGGATATTGTAGTGGCTGACATGCCCCCAAAATATGGCATGCTTTTATGTAGATCATGGGGAACCAAATTCCAAGGAAGCCTCCAAATGGACATGAAATATGCTACCATTATGGTCTTTAACCAAACAAGAAGAATGTACAAATAATCTCACATGAAATACATGGTAAGTAGCCAAGATAGGCCAAACAACACCCCTCTCTATTATATCCATTCAGACCTTGACTCATTTATCTTGTATAATGAATATTAAATTAATGAACAAGTAAATGAAAAAGAGGAAGAGCTAGATCTTTCAGAACAGTCAAACCAAACACAAAATAAGGAACATAATAGCCAAAACCCTAGCAGCCGTGAACAACAACATAATGGCGAATCTGAACTTGAAACACTTTGGAACATGAGCTTTGATGGCTCTTGTGGCAAAGCTGGTTTAGGATCAGGTGTTTGGATACACAACACTAATTAAGGTCACTCTTATAAACTGGATTTTCCATGTGCAAACAATATTTCATAGTATGAAGCTTTTCTCTTAGGGTTACAAATGCTGAAAACTATAGGAGCTAAAAGGATTTCTGTTCAGGGAGATTCTGCATTGATCATTAGGAAAATCAAAGGATAATATTCAGATAAGAATCCTAGGCTAAGAGAATATAGAAATTTTTCCTTAGGCCTTCTCAAAACATTTGAAAAATATGAACTTACCTCTGTCCCAAGAACTCAAAATAGCCTTGCAAATGAACTAGCCTTTGTTTCCAGCACTTTCCAACTACCTCATTCCAATGAACAATACACGGTAAAGGTCAAAAATAGACCTACAATCCCTGATAACATAGATTATTGGCAAGTGTTTGAAGGTGAAAAACACATTGAATACTTCTTGCAATCCAAAAACGAAATTGAGATGCCAAAATTAGATTCATATCATGAAGATAACTACTCTATTGAGGAACAAACACAGAAAACAAAGCTTCCTTATACTGTTGATATAAATCTGCTAGAATACTCTCTTAAGGCGGAATAGTTTGAATATTTATACAAAAGGGACCTTGAGTTATTGAAATATAAAGATAACTTATTTCCAAGAGGACTTGCACCCTTATAAGAACTGTTTGATTTCAATTATGTTGCTAGGAAGCCTAAAATGAAATCCACCGAAACACATGTAGAAGAATGCAACATAGGCAGTGAAGAAGAACCTAAGATGATAAATTTGTCCAAAACATTGCCAGCTCTTATAAAATAGAAATAAATTGAGCTATTCAAAGATTTTAAGGATGTGTTTTTATGGGGCTATGAAGACTTGAAGTCCTATGATACAAACATCATTCAGCATAAGATTCCTCTCAAGGAAAACTAGAAACCATTCAAGCAGAAGTTGCGTAGGATAAACCCTGTCCCAATGCCTCTAGTTGAGAAAGAAATCAAGAAGATATATGATGTTGGAATAATAGTCCCACTCAGGTACTCATAATGGGTCTCAAACCTTGTGTCAGTAAGGAAGAAAACATGAGAAATTAGGCTATGCATAGACTTCAGAAACTTAAACAATTCCTCCATGAAAGACAACTACCCTTTACCTAAGATGGATCACATACTGAAAAGGGTGGTAGGCTCCAAAAGAATATCATTGCTTAATGGTTTTTCAAGGTATAATCAGGTTCTAGTACTTCTATATGATCAACACAAAGTTGCCTTCAGTACACCTTGGGGCACCTTCATGTATGTTAAATTTCCTTTTGGTTTAATTAATGCTAGGGAAAATTTCCAAAGAGCCATGGAAATTTCTTTTTCTGAAGAGATAGGTTACTTCATAGTGATATACTTTGATGACATCACTGTTTACTAAAAAACCGATGAAGAACACCTAGCTCACTTAAGGAAAGTCTTTAAAAAGTGTAGAAAATATGGGTTATCTTTGAATCCTAAGAAAAATTTGTTTGGTCTTCAAGAACGGAAAATTTTAGGCCACATCATATCTGAAGAAGGGATTAAGATAGACCCAAAAAGGATTGAGGGAATATTGTAGATCATCCACCCTAGAAACATCAAAGAGCTGCAATCTTTCATTGGAAAGATCAATTTCTTAAGAAGATTCATACCAAACCTTGCTGAACTCCTAAAAAACATTACAAACATGATGAAAAAAGAAATAGGAGTCAGATGGACCATAGAAGCAAAGAAATCCTTTGAACTGGTAAAACAAGCACTTACCCAAACACCAATTCTAATCAGCCCTAGCTTTACCAAGGATTTTTTCATCTTCTCATTTGCATCCAAACACACAATTGTTGCAGTATTGCTACAAAAGAACATGATGGGACAAGAATAACCCATATATTTCTTCAGCAAGGCACTAAGAGATGCACCTCTGAAATATAACATCATGGAGAAATAAGCTTTTTCCTTAGTCAAAGCCTTAAAGGATTTCAGAGTTTACATCTTTCATTCACATGTCATTTCTTTTGTTCCTCATGCAGTTGTTAAGGACATACTAACTCAAGATCCTGATGGTAAAAGAGATAAGTGGATTGATTTCATATTAGAGTATGATTTGGAAATCAAGCCCACCAAGCTAATCAAAGGGGAAGAAATGGCCAAACTGATGGCTGAAGAAAACTTTCAAGCATTAGACATAAACATGATACATTCCTTGGATGAACAAGATGAGCTGGAAATTCCACCTATTGAAGAAGCATTTATGAACTCACTCTGGTATGATGACATATTATATGTGATTTTTAGTCTAAATTCTCCTCCTAATTTGTCCAAAACAAAGGCAAGATTCTTGAAACAAAAGGCTGTAAATTTTTTCATCCTAGATAAAGCTTTGAATTGGAAAATTTTTTTTGGTATCATGCTTAAATTTTTACTCTAAGATGATGCTAATAGAATCATGCATGAGTTTCATGAAGGAGAGTGTGGAGGTCATCTCTATTGGAAAACCACTTCCAAAAAAATCCTTATAGTTGGTTTCTATTGGTCCACTCTTTTCCCTGATATCCACAAGCTAGTAGTGACTTGCCATAAATGCCAAATATTAGAGGGAAAGAGAAAACTATTGCCTTTGCCTTTACACCCTATCAGTGTTTAAACTCCTTTTCAATAGTGGGGTTTAGATTTCATTGGAGAAATCCACCCTACCTCATCTTTCCAACACAAATGGATCCTCACTACAACTAACTACTTTACCAAATGGATAGAAGCTAATCCTTCAAGGACTGCCACTGACTTAGGAATCATCAAACTCCTTGAAAATCACATCTTGTCTAGATTTGGTTGCCCAAGGAAAATCATCACTGATAATGCTGCTGCATTTAAATCCAAGAGAATGGTAGACTTTTGCCACAATTATCACATTACATTAAGTAATTATACAACTTATTACCCTCAAGGTAATGGGTTTGATGAGTCCTCTAACAAAATTTTGGTAAACATCATCAAGAAATTGTTGGAAGAGAACAAAAAGTCATGGCACAACAAGTTGGTTCATGCACTATGGGCAAATAGATTAACCAGCAAGAAATCAATTAACATGTCTCCCTACCAGCTAGTGTATGGCATGGATGCAGTTTTTCCAACATCCTTGGGAATCCCAATGATAAAGCTCCTCCAAGAGGTACAGTTAGAGGAGAATGATATGAAAAGAAGGCTAAACCAAAACATTCAATTACAGCAATCAAGGGAAGAAGTATATAATAGAACACAAGACGTACAAGAGAGCATTAAGAAAATTTTTGACAAGAGGACCAAAGAAAATGATTTCCAAATTGGAGACAAAGTGTTGAAGTGGGACTCAAGAAGAGAGGACAAAGGAAAACATGGAAAATTTTAAAATCTATGGAAAGGCCCATACATCATCCATTTAGCAAGTGGTAACAATGCATTCTTCCTACAATAAATGGATGGAACAAAGTTATTTGGAGGTCCTATCAATGGCAAGATGCTCAAGCACTATTTTTGTTGAAATTATTAGTTTAAAGCTTTTCCAATTGTACATAAAATTGCTTGAATAAAATATCTAAAAAAATGAAAAATAAAAATAGAGAAAAGAAGAAAAAGAGGGAAGATAAAAAGAAGAGGTAAAGCCCCATACCAAAAAAGAATATTTCTGAAAGTGTGCACGTCCAAATGCCACTACTTTTGAGGAAGGAAAGTCCTGTTCAGTCATACAGCCTAACCATGATTGAACATGTTTTAAATTTCTACTGATAAGTTAGAAAATGAATATTTTCCAAACCATCTAAACTTGGCTCATCAGTAAACTAGGTTAGGAAAAGATGTTGGTTCCCAAAGCTCAAATCTGAACCAAAGAGAAAAGAGAGGGATGAATGAAAATTTTCAAATTATAAGCCCTCAAGTTTCTAGTTTTACTTGTACATCAATAAAATCTGTGTGCCACTTGTACAAAATGTCACAGCCCATGACAAACCAAACTGCTCAACCTTCATTTGGTCATGTTTTGAATTTTATGTTGATAGATTAGAGAATGAAAATCTGTCAAAATGTTTAACCTTGATAGATAAGTAGATTAGGTAGAGAATAAAAGAGTTCATTAGCCTAATCTGATCTCTTGGAAGTTATAAGAGTAGACATATATAGTTTTTATACTTTCAAAATAAAAATGATGTTCAGGGTTTGCCAATCCAAATGCACCCAAGTGAAGAGAAAATGTTAGGAAAGGTATGATGGGTAGGTAGAGTTGATATTGAAGCAACCATTTTTTTCAGACTGTAAGATTGTAGCTTCAAATAACAGGAGGAAACCAACAAGCATATGAGCCATCTCATCTGAAAAATCAGAGATCTGAGGTTCTTAACACCTCCTAAAAGGAGTTGCCCTCCCCAAGTGGAGCCACTGTTAGAAATCAATATTTTTTTTTACTATCTTTAGATGACTGGAGGATGTTTATAGATTTCTGAAAACAATATTCCTTGAATATCTTTAGTTTCAGAAATCTCACTGCCTTCATTATGCCTATAAACTTATTTTCACTATTCCTCATTTGGTCTTCTCAAAGTCACCTTGTTGCTCCTAAAAGACTCTTTATAGGCTTATACCTCTCATTTTCATCCTCCTTTCATGCCTATAACCTCATTGCCCTATTTTCCCCTTGTCACTGAACTCCACCTTCCCTCTAGGGTTTTCTTGTTGCAGACTCTTTTTCCATGTTCCCCAAGTTCCTCAAGCATTGATGTTCTCAAAACTATCTCTATAGTCCCTTTAGATAAGTCAAGTACATTAGACTTTGGATATTCATAATAACCCACAAAAAAATACTCTGTTTTTCACTTGAAGATCTCCAATCCAAATTTCAGTCAAAATAAGGTCAAAGGACCTTCCCACTAGGTCATTAGGGTTTCACATGTTTTAAGGTCATCATTGGATGTTTTAGGCACTGCTTTCCCTTTTCTAAAACCTAGCTCAGATGTAATATAATTTCAAAGACAAGGTTATTCAAGAAGGACCTAAAGTTTCCAAAGAAGTTTGTCTTATCAGTTCAGAACCTGCAAGTGAGGAAAATGCAAAGAGTTTAGCACTTCTGCAGGAGTGTTGAAGGCTTTGTCAGCAGATACTGATAAGGTATATTGTCTACTCCTGAATCAAAACAACTCATAGCCAAGTAAAGGGGAACACATTGGTCTTGTAAAGAACTATGGTTTTGAACTTTATGGTCTAGTTGAGTGCCAAAACAGTGATCACTTGTAGAAATGACATGGAGGAGGCACACAAGGCCAAACATGAAGAAAGTATGTCAGAAAATATTGATGGAATATGGAAAAAGGCCAGGTGAAATAAACATAAATGAATGAACTTGAAAGGGAGATATAGAACTTAGAAGACAACACTGATGATTGTTGTAAAGCACTCCAAACACCTAGGGTTTTGAAGAAAGTGGCCAAAAAAGGTGGAAAATATGAGTTGAGATCCATGGTGGAAACAAGAGAATATTTTGAAGATGTTACTATGTGGCTAAATCCCAAAGGTGTTAAAATGAACTTTTCATGCCTCTATGACCAAAAGAAAGGTCAAATTCATCATTTTAGCAAACCTACATGAAAACAGTGTAAAAGGGTTAGTGAGAAAAGAACAAGGATGTTTAACATTAGAAAGTGGGTTTCCATAATTAAATCAAAATTCCATTTACCTATAAATCTCATATAACACTTCAAAGAATCATTATTGTCTTGCAAAGAATTATAATTTTCGAGGAGAGAAAAATTTGTGAGTTTTCAAGCCGAATTTGGGAAAATTTTCTTGGCACTACACGCTCAGCTTGGCGCTATGCACCTGGGAGAAGGCGTTGCGTCCCTGAAATTTTTCCTCCGTTCAATTTCTCAAGGCATTGCACCCTTGACAGAGTGCTATACTCTTCCCCGATAGGCTCTGTGCCAAAAACCATTGGTGTTGCGCGCTCAGCCTTGGTAATGCGCCCTCATCATTGGCGTTGTGCGCTTGGGCAAAAAGGGTTTCTAAACCCTCCAACAAATCACTCCAATTTTCTTCCAAACTCTTGCTAAAGGTCCTCCAAGAAAATATTAAGGGTAATCACCTGACATACACATATCTTCAAGCAATTTTGGTGTTTTCTTAATCAATGAAAATGGAACCCTATGATCAAACCCTAAGTTTCAACCTTGAAATTACTTTTTTTCCATTGCTTCATCTTCCTATAAAGAGTATCAGTCATAACAAGGGAAATTACACTGTTTGAGGGCTGCCATTCATCTTGCTTGAAACAATAGCCATTCCCTTCATTCTCACTCATTCCATTAATTTGAAAATTTCCATTTCATACCCTCCCTTCATCTCATTGCACATCATCTCTAGGGTTTTCAGAAACAGAGTTTTCAACATGTCTGAGGGAGAGGACAGCGGAAGTGGTTTGGAGGCTCAAATTCCAAGGAGGCATGATCATAAAGGTGGAAAGATAAACATATTTGATCCCATCAATTCAAGGGAGATCATGGCATCTCCCCTTACTGTTTCCTGTTTCAAACATGTAGGTTGCTATGAATTTTGTGAAAAGGTGCAGCAAGTGCAAAACCACCCTAAGCTAACAAGACTATTTATCATTAACTTGCATGAAAAACGAGTTAATCTTGCACGGGTCACCTTTGAATTGTCTACAAATGCCATTGCAGATGCCACAGGCATACCTAGTGTAGGGGAGAAATGGTTCAAACAAACTAACCTTGACATGAGTTACTTTGACCCATACCTTAAGCCCAGGCATAAAGACCATAGAAAATCCATCTTTCCTTTCTATCACCTGCTTGATAGATATGCACCTACGATGAATATTATCATGAAGTATTTTACTTGTGAAGGAAGTTTTTCCCGCCTTTACTCCTACCACATCTGGCTTCTTATGCACTTTACTAGAGTGAGAATGCTGCACATACCCTATCACCTCTACCAAAGCATTGAAAAAATGGCCTACATAATGCAAAAGAGAAACTACCCTCAGCAAATGCAAAGCCTTTTCCATCATTCTCTTATCAAGATGGTAGTTATGCACCAACTCCAGCATAAGGACATTTCATGGGATGCCTTCATTACCCATGAGGTTTTCACTACTCCACATGACCGTCATCAGAAGAATGTCCCTTCATCATCCCATCCTCCATAATCCATTCCTTCATCACTTCCTACTGTTCACACATCTCCACTCACTCACATTCCTTCACCTCATGATGATCCTCCATCACCCTTCCACAATCCTTCACCCTCATCTCATGATACCACAACATCAAATAGTGAAGAGAGAAGTGAGACAGATGTCGCTAAAATGGTTGAAATAGAGCCTTTTCCTTTGACCTATCAAAGATATCATAAGCAGGTGTTTTCTCCTAATATTGTGGAAGGGGCCCTGCCTTCATCATCAACAAAAAACCTTGATAAGGGTAAGGAAAAGGTTGCATAGCAGGTCATTGCTGAAAAAGAGGATGAGTATGAAATTGAACAAGAGTTTCAACCTATATACCTTGAGAGTGAGGATGAGGAGACGATTAAAAACATGTTGATCAGGAGCGAGGATTCCTATATTAGGGAGCTACAAACCAATCTTGGCAGGGAAAAGACTGTGATCAACCTCCTTGAGGTAGAAAACCAATAGTTAGAGATAGAGAAATCCATCAGTGAGGTCAGAGCTATCAGAGCTCGGAAAGAGGCTGGAAAAGCCAAGGCTATGCTAGATGAGACCTTGGGCACTCTTGATGACATTGAGGATGAGGAATAACATCTTCCGAGGAAGAGGCCAAGGACAATTGGGTTGAAGAAGGCCTTAGCCTAGGAAAGAGAGAAAGAGATAGAATTGACAGAGAATCTCACTCCAAGTGAGATGCTTGCCATGGAAATAAGCTATGATAGAGAGCTAGAGAGAGCCAATGTGCACCTAGAATATTAGCTAGAGAATACTAAGAGAGACATTGACTTACAGAGAAAGATGGTAAGGCATTATGCCTTGAGAAACAAGATTGCAAGGGCCAAGCTCAAACAAGACCTTGCAAATATTCAAGCTCAAAATGAGGCAAAGGAGAAGGAAAATCTCAACATCCTTACTGATGTATCCCTCCAAGCCTCCCAAACATGATCAACAAGAAAAAATCCATTTTTGGCATCTTTTTGCAAATTGTGAAATTCTGACTATTTGGCTTGCAGAAAAAAGTGCCAAACACACAACACCATTGGCGCTGCGCTCTTTTTTTGGGCACTCAATTGACAAGTGGATTACATATTCATGTTCCTCATTCCAAGGACATCATCCACAGAACATTTCAGGTCATTTGGAGCAAAATTGGTCCCTCAAAAGGGCCAAAAACCACCTAAAAGACACCTTTATGCCCTCTTTTCAGCACTGGCACTACGCCCTTAGCATTCTTGGGAGAATGGATTTTTGACTAGGAAAATGGACACCAATCTGGAAAATAAAGGCAAATCTGGAAACTATATAGGACCGGATTTTCAATGAGCTATCATGGAGCTCATTTGGACACCGGGAAGGCCTCCAACACTCAACTGCAAAAAAGGTAAATTATCTATTTTTGGCGTTGTGCCCTTGTACCTTGGTGCTGCACCCTTGCCTGAAAGTCAAAAAAACACATTAGAAGTTATTGAAAAAGATAGTTTGAAGGCCTTGAAGACAAATAACTCCAAAGTTAGCTTAGAAGTTATGTTAGAATTTATTTTTGCATTTAATGAGTTTGGGATATTTGTGCCTTAGGCCTTGCATGGTCTCAATGGTAAAATGCATTTATTATGTAATTAATGACTTTTAAAACCCTATATATGGTTTACTTCATCATTTTGCAGTTAAATACTGCATGTAACCTTCATATTTTTGTTGGTTGATTGTTGAGCTAAATATACATAGACTTGGAGTTGTGAAGAAATTGGTTTTGGATCTTTATGTTTGTCTTGGATTGAGCATCAATGAAGCAAGCATATTCATAGGATTCATGAACATGGTTAAAGGTGATGTTGTTCTAATTTAGTAATTGTTTCCTTCTATTTTCATATTGTTTCATATTTTCTCATGCAATAGAGCAGAAAATTTAGGTTAAGATATACTGTTAGAGGCACCTTAAGACTGTTTTCCTTCTATTTCTTAGATGTTTTCCTCTGCTAGGTTTGATTGGAGAATTCTTGATTTCTCTCTAGTTACACTTAGCATGTTGTCTTAAGAATGGTGCAACGGAGTCAAGCCAAATAAGTTTATGGTATGCCCTGTCCTTTGGTGTAGCCTAAAACATTGTTTTTGAGATCTTTCTTTGAAGTATTGCTTATTAGGGTTTAGGTGAAAGAAGTTTATGGTTTGCCTTGTCCTTTGGTACATCTTGAAAAGTCATTTCAAATGTATTTGAAGTCTAATTAAAGAACTTAGGAGTTCCCTACTCTTTTATCATTCTTAAAATGTTATCTTAAATTTTTTCTTTCTCTAAAGGTAAAAAGCTAAAGAATTTAGGAGTTCCTTGCTCTCTAGGGTTTGTTGGATTGTTTATTTAAAGTTTGCTTGGTGAAGTTTAACTACAGAATTTTATGTTGTGCCTGTCCTTTAGTTATTTCTTAATCATAGTGATCTTAAAGGCCCTTCTTGTTATAGTATATGTTAAAGGATTCTTAATTTCCCTTTAAACCTACTATGTTCACAATTTAATGTTCATTTCACACTCACAAAAGCTACTTAGATCCATTTGGATTTGTTAACTTTCCCTATGAAGTGCCCTTGATTCATTGTTGTCCTTTTCAAGACTTTCACAGACCCCATAGCCCAATGGTTTGAATTTCTCTTACTCTATATGTTCTACTTTACAATCTACCCAACCAAATAAAACAAAACAAACAAACCCTATCAATTTAACTAGCCTAAAATCACCATCCTAAAATCATACAATTCATATATTTTATACAAATTTAGAGAGAGCCCTCTCTGAGTCCAGGAAGGCTAGGTCCTAGGACTCCAAAGTTGGTTTGATGTTACCGTTGTCTATTTGGTCCTGCCAATCTGACAAATTACATGGACCTAACAAGACCAAAATGTGCTGAGGAACCTACCATCCCTATTTGATATGATAAATTATGGGATCCCAAAGTGCACCCACACTCATTCAAAGAATATTTTAGCAGTGGCTTCTGCTGTGATATTCTTCTTGCAGGCCGCCATAATTTCCATCTTCGAAAATCTGTCGATCACCACAAAAACACAGTCGTTTCCATGCTTAGTAGAAGGAAGGCCCAACATGTAATCCATGGAGATGGATTCCTAAGGTCGACTAGGGGTAGGTAGCAGAGTATAGAGGCCTTGCTTATTAATGGTCTGTTTGGAAATGGTGCAAGTAGTGCAGGATCTGATGTACTTCCTGACATCCTGTCAAAGGTTCAGTCAATAGAAATACTTCTGCAGTACTGCCACTGTTTTCTCGACCCCGAAATGACCAACAACTCGATTGTAATGTGCTTCCCATATCATCTTGGCATGATCGCTTGAAGGAACACAAAGGTGTCCCAGGTGACATAACAGTGCATATTGGACGTGAAAATTTGGAACTTGCATACCCCCCAAGAGTGCCTTGTATGTGTGGACAAATTCTGGATCGCTCTCATAGAGGAGTGGCCAATCAGAAGTCTCATGCCCACAAGAGTTGAGAATGGTGGATAGCGCCATGATTGGTAGCCGGCTGAGGCAATCTGCAACATTATTGGTGCTACCCTTCTTGTACTTGATGGTAAAATGAAATTTTTGCAGATATGTGGACCACTTCTAATGGCGATCATTCTGCAACTTCCTTTGTGTCTTTATGAACTGCAAGGGCCAGTGGTCTATGTGGATAATTTTTTCCTTCCCCAAAACGTAATATTTCCATTATCGACAAGCCTGCACAATGGAATACATTTCTTTGTCATAAATGGGATACTTGTGAACTGTGTTAGACAATGTCTCACTGTGATATGCCACTGGATGCCCATGTTGAGTAAGAATTGCCCCAATAGCATAATCAGCGGCATCTGTCTCAATCTCAAATGTTTGTTGAAAGTATAGTAATGTGAGCATTGGGGTAGAACAAAGGCGATGTTTCAATTCTATGAATTCCTTCTGTTGAGATTCCGACAAAAATGATTTTTCTTTCGCTCCTCCCTTGGTGACTTGACTCAAGGGCCAAGTGATATGAGAGAATCCCAACATGAACCTGCGGTAGAAATTAGCAAGACCCAGAAAGCTACGAAGCTCTATTAGTGTGGTTGGGGCTAGCCAATGCCGAATGACTTGGATCTTGGTTGGATCCACATGCACCCCCCTTTCATCAATAATGTATCCCAAATAATGAACCTGGGTCATGCCAAAAGTGCACTTGTCCAAATTGGTACACAACTTGTGTTATTGCGGTGTTTGGAGGACTTGTCGGATGTGGTGGAGGTGCTCTTCCCAAGTCTAGCTAAAGATCAGAATGTCATCCAAGTACACCACTACAAATGAGTTGGTGAATGGCCACAAGATGTCGTCCATCAACCTCATGAAGGTTGCGGGAGCATTTTCCAACCTGAAAGGCATGGCCGACCATTCGAAAAGGCCCTCCTTCACTTTGAAGGCAATCTTCCATACATTGGAGGGTTCGAGTGGTACCTGGTGATACCCAGACTTCAATTCGATCTTTTTTAAATATTTCACCCCTTTGAGTTTGTCCAGAAGGTCATCAATCCCTGGGATTGGGTACTTATTCTGCGTAGTGATCTTGTTTAGCGCCCGATAGTCAATACAGAATCTCTAATTCCCAACCTTCTTTTGTACCAACATGATCGAGCTCCCACATGGCGATGAACTTGGCCGAATGTGAAATTTCTATAGTAGTTCCTGAATCTTCCTCTTGATTTCATCATTCTCCAAAATAGAGCACCAATAGATCGGTCCGTTGGGTAGTGGTGCACCTGGGGTTAGATCAATGGGGTGCTTGACCTGATAGTGTAGAGGAACCCCTGTGGGTGACGTGTATATGTGCCCGTACTCATCCATAAACTTTTCCATTTCTTTTTGTCGTGTAGAGGAGCCCTATCTGGAGGTCGTGGCCACAATCTTCTTCTTGCCCTGGGGGCAGATCATCAGGAAACAAAAAATTCTAGTTTGGGAAATGAGCTTACTGCATTGTTTTGCAGTAACCAAAGAGATAGCGGTAGGCGGTGGTACCTCTTGTATCATGTACAACTTATTTCCCAAAGTAACAATAACAGCGCAAGGTTGAGACTCATACACAACATGTTGCTTCCACAAGTATGGTTTTCCTAATAATACATCAGAAACATCAAGAGGATCAATGTCACATAATACCTCATCCATGAAGGGCTTGATGCTATAGGGAAGGAGGCACTGCTGGTTGACGCAGAGATCTAGATTTATACAGGAACACAACAGAATATACATATAACCATAAATACAGATATGCAGTGGAAATAACACTTCATTTCATTAATATTAAGAACTGAAATTTGCTTACAGACATAATGGAAATAAACTAGCTAGGGCGCTGGTAGCTTATCTCTGAGAAGAGATGTGATGGATACAAGCATTTGAATTGAGTTAAATAAGGCTCGAGGTCCTATTTATTATTTAGAAACAATTTAAAACCCTAAACATCCAAAACTAGGAGATGAAGCACCAAAACTATGGGCCCCGTTTGGGTAAATTAGTGTTTCAACTTCCTGGGGACGTAACTTTGGCATACAATCTCAGTTTGACGCACACCATACCCTGTTAGAAATATCTTATCTGAGGACTACAACTTTTTATGTCAAAAAAATTAGTCCAGGGATGCATGTTTCTCCCAGTTTTCCCAAAAAACGTCATTTAGGGCCTCAAAACAGCTCCAGAAGTTCAGGACCCGAAAAAATTCTAAAAAATAGTAAGTCGTGCAGAAATTGAAAAACTGAAAAAGACAATGGTGGGGCCCCAAGTGGAATAGGTAGGTGGCCACCAATATCCACCTGGATCATACACTAATGGAATAATTTCTATGTTGCACATGTTATGAGAAAGTAGACTATCTTTTTATAACGGTTTGGAATGTTAATTTGGTTTAGTGTCTTGAACGCCCTAATTTCTTAGGAATTTGAAAAAATATGTTGACAACTCAGATTATTAATATTAATCTGGTTTACAATGTCAATTTGATTCGATTTACCAGAATTATTTAATGCCATGATAGGTAATTTACAAAATTATTATTGAAAAAATCAAGCCAGCTAAGGAAAAAAATTATTTTAAAAAAATCAAAATAGGGTCTTTAGAAAAAAAAAATTATGTAATAGTAGGTATACCATACCAACCAAATATGAATTATTTGAAATATAAAAACCAAGTACACATAATTCTCTATGTTACAGTAAATAAAAAATAGGGGTTTGGCCGAGGAGAGACTTGCGAGTTCTTTGGTTTCTCTCTTAAGGACCGACTACGAAATTAATATATATCAAATAGATAAAAAATTAATATGCATCGAGCATTCATTGTATGTTTATAATTAATATATATCTACATCAGAGATCATAGTTAGTATTAGCATTCTAGTCAGTGTATTCGGGTACCACACGTATTCGAAGTATGTGAAGTGGAATAACCAAGAGGGAAAGTCTGATCTTTGACTTCATATTTATAGCCAACCTCTGATTTGTTTCCAGGTGAGTTCGATAATGAAGACTCCAAGGAAAATATTAAGTAAATACTTAATGCCACAACATTCTAGCAGTACTATTAAGCATTGGAATGTACAACAATCTGCAGTATTTAATGGTAGCCGCATCATGCCATATAGGATGATGTTCATCCTCGAAATTAGTAGATTGGGATGCAGCGTCACGCTGATGTCACCACTTACAAAAAGATCAAAAGAAATAGTTAACTTAGAAAATTTGAAAAAAAATCATAGTACGATCTAGATTAATAGGTTAGAGGCGATCATAGATGTCACTGCGCAAGTAGTGACATAACAATGAGTAAAGTGATTTTCTCAATTTTACATCGTCATCACTTAATGAATTGTACATCTAGTATGTTAGGCTTCAAGAGTGCATACTTGCAAAAGTACTATTTGTATTTATCAACATTAAATATTTATATTAAATTTTTATTTTAGTATTACTTTTAAAATACAATATTAATTAATATTAAATTATAGTTTATTAACTTTATATAATATGAAAAATATCATATAATATGTAATATAATTTAATATTGTTGTTATTAAGCTATCTATATTGGAATTAGGCTTGAGGAATTTTGATTTTTAAATAAATGAGTGGACAAGATTTGATTTCAAGATAATATTATTCGTCTAATGCATAATCTAACAAATGATATGGAAACTATTTGAACAGGTTCTCAGTTTCAAATCAAAGAAAATCAAAGAATAAAATACATAATTTAAAAATCATTTATTTTGTTAGCTTTTTTGGGTTGATTCATTGGGTTTTGAATCATCTAGCAAACATTGGCATTCCTCTGCCAATCAAAATTGATATTGTAAGTGAGGAATTTTTGGTCGACGCAATGTATTTATTTGGGGATTCAAGTGAACCGAAAGGAATGGAATGGAGCGATAGCAGTGCCAACATTTTGAACGTGGGAAAACAATTTTGCACTAGGGATTAACCGAAATGTGGCGACGAAGTGATATAGTTAAAACGATAGTCGATTGTGTTTAAAGAAGCTTTTAAAATCTTATTAAGATATTTAACATTGTGGTCAATGTGCATTAAAAACATGGTATTTTAGTAAATAATATTGAAATATTTATTGTCCTAATTTTAAATATATATATATATATATATATATATATATATATATATATATATATATATATATTAAATATTAAAGTAGTACTCTATGATCATTCCCTAACATTTTCTTGGGATGTCGACTAGTGGGAGCTCGGTTGGATTTGGGACGCTATCTAGTGACACTTTGGACATTGACGTCTCAATTCATGAGGAATTTATTCATGCCACCATGGTTGTTGAATGAGCATATGCACAACACCCTGTGTCCACTATATCGCATGTGCTAGCATCTAGGCCTCCACTTGGCAATGTTTCGGCACTACGTGGGGGCCATGCAAATTCGGATGGCCATCCAAGTTATTTAATTCTCACATGCCCCAGAAGTGTCATTATAATAAGCCTATTCAGGGTTCGGGAGAGCCACATTTATGTATCTTTGGTCATGACGTTATTTTGGACCGTGTTTCAAGTTTACAAAACTGTGATCTATTTAGTAGATGGAACTGTGTCAATTTCCATAATTTGGACATGGCGATGTGGGTTGCATCACAGTGGAATACCTTGTTGGGTTACTCTCTAAAATTTAGTCGATTGTTGAATAATTTGTGCTCTTTCCATTTACTTCATCATGAGGACTTGGAAAAAAATTGGGTTCGTCCATTGGTGCAAGGGTGTGACTTTCTGTAACTATTTTTGTGGTATGTTGGTTTCAACCCTATTCTAGACACCCCCTAGAATTGCATGGTTTTGATGAAGCTTCCTAGCTTACCACTAGAATATTGGACTCAAGAGGCTCTTATGGTGATTTGGAATTCTGTGGGTCAGTTCATTTATATGGACCCTCGTATACTTGTTTCTCATGACAAGAGGGTGGCCCGGGTTTTAGTGGAGGAAAATTTCATTGGGGAACTCCCGGAATACCTCATACTGGAATGGGGTTCATGGCGTATCTGTCAGCAGGTGAACTATTGGGGGATTCCTTTTCGTTTCCTCCTGTGTCATCAAACTAGGCATCTGCTAGATTGGTGCCTGCATCGGCTTCACCCGTGTTTGAGATCGACTGGTTTGGATGAAGCCTCTTTTGAGGTCCCCTCTCACACTATGAATTCAAGTACTTCTACACACTCTGAAGATTCTTATTTACAGTGTCATTCTCCCCCTCTAGGGTGTTTGATTTCTACCAATCCTGTTGATTACTCTCAAACTAGGGATGAATTGTTTCATCCTCCTTACTCTATTTTTGTTCCATTCGACCCCCTCCATCCTCTCAGTTATCCCCTTGATATCCCCTCATCCTCAATCATCCCTCACCCCCCTGATCTTCCATACACTACATCTATTGGCCATACTTTGGCCCACACCAGCCAAGCTCCTATCGGGGTTTCTAGTGAGCCCCCCCATCGATCATCTGGGCTTTCAAACTTCACTTCATCCCCACATTATTCAGTGGAATCAGATGTTGAATTCCTTCTATAACACTTGACCTTGTGCTTATATTCTCTAACCGTTAATAAGGGTTCAGGACAACCTTCCAACCTGTTCATTAGCCTTGCATCCACTCGTAATGTTACCACCACTCTGGGGGAACACACAGGAAAAAAATATGTGATTATTTCTCTAGCTTACTTGATATTCCCATTATGGATTTCGTGACTTTATATTCCCCTTGAACTGGCCCTTCCTGATGACTATCTTATCCCTGAATATCCATGCGTTGGGGGATATACCCAAAAAATTATCCCTTCGGTGTTTGATCTCCTCCATTCGTCCTTTTTTTATTCTCATCCAGAAAACTATGTCCTTTGTCTCTCGCTCTATTTCCTACTTTCATTCTATTCTTCCTTCATGGTAAGTTGTGGCGGTGTATTTATGTGGGTCTCTCATGTGGGCTGGTGGCTTTATGGGACCCCACCTGGGCTCTTTTTAGATCATATGGTTTCTTTGTAGGTATCCTATTGACAAGTCACTTTCTAGGACTGGAATCTCACATCCACATATGGAATATCTATGCTCCCTATGATAATTGACTACCTTTTTGGGACCGCATCCGTGACTCAGGGATTTTGGGGATTGGTTCCCTTATCATTGGTGCGGACTTCAATCTGATTTTACATCCCACTGAAATGTGGGGCTTGACGTGTAGAGTTGAACCTTTATTTGCTACTCTTCAAGACCTCTTTTATTATTATAATTTGGTTGACATTGCCCCATATCCATTGGCACTAGCATGGCATAATGGTAGAAGTGAGGGTCACTATATTAGGAAATGATTGGATCATTTTAGGATCCACAAAAGTCTCCTTGAAATTTTTGGGCAGTTTCATTCCCATGTGGAGGTGTCTGGTATGTTAGCCCCCTATAAATTTTTTGACAAGCAAACAGGGGGCTAAATTGTTTTTGAGGCTTTAAGGAATGCATCTCCCCTAAACACACATCATCCTTGAAGTCTCCTGTGCCTTTGACTTTGATAAAATTCCCTCTGCTGACTCCCTTTATAAGGTCTCACTGATTGCAAAAGCTGTGCTCCAAAAGGCCTTCATTTGCCCCTTGTATCCCTGTAGAATTCATCATTTCATCCCTTTTCCCCTTTTTCAAAGCCTTCGTTTCACCCCAAAATCCCTCCCTTAGTCCTTCTAAATCATCCCAAAATCCCCTTTAAACCACGCATACACCCCTGGTTTGGTTTAAGTAGCCCCTTTTTCTTCTATCGTTTCCCTCCTCTAGCCTCAAATTGCATTAAAAATGGCCCAAAAACCATATTCTCCATATATGTGGGCCTAGCCCCTTTCGGCCAACCCCCTAAAACCGTTCCACCATGTGACTTAGGCGCCAAGGCGGAAGGCGCTTTTCTCGGATGGATAACGGGCGCAGTATTAACCGTTGATCTATATAGATCGGACGATCGTTGCGCCCCCACTATGTCTACCGTTCAAATTTCCACCGCCTCGATCATCACATCGCAACCGTTCATTTAACCCGTGGATCAACGGTTAGAGGTTCACCCGCCCTGTGGTCCCCGCGCCGCGCACTGTTCAAAAACCGGTGGTATCCATCGCACCGCCTTTGAGAGGTGGGCGGTAATTTTCATTTGGCCAACGATTCCACTCATCACATGATGTGTGCCACCGACATTGTCTGAAAACTGCCTCCCCATCGCGCGTTATCGTTTGGCAGAAAACCCGGCGCGATATGCACGTACGCCGTCCGATCTAGAGCTCTCCATCCAACGGTCATCGCACCCCGAAGATGCGCGGAAGATAACCCAAGGCACCCGTACCCCTGGCCCACCATTCGTCGCCCTCCGATGCATTTTCAGCCGTCGATCTCCTCCCGAGATCGGACGATCCATATTTGATTGCATGTCCCGCCATTGACCACTCCCGCCACGTCACCTATTCCACATGTTTCATCGTATTTCTCACCCATCCATGTACATATATCCGTTCAAAGGTCAGGTTTTAATATTTTACGTTAAAATGCTGTGCCACCATTCTGCAAACCTCCCACTGCATTTCCCACCGTAATCCCGCACTATTCCACTGTTTCACCAGCTGCACGTCCATGTTCATCGTCCCCGCTGCATCCACCCTCCCTGTGCATGTTTTCTTGACAATTTTTGCGTGTTTTGCAGGGTTTCAGGTGGTGAAAACCACCGTGGTTCACAGTCATTGTTGCAGTGGCACAGAGCGCAAGAAAGGACCATTTTCAGGGGTTGAATTTATGAAGAAATCCTGGGAAGGAGCCATGACAGGTTGCGTATTCAAAGAACAGGGTCAAACTCCGTAAAAACCTTTCCAGAGCCATTAAAGCATAGATTTCGCAGTCAGAGGCAAACGAGAAAGTGGCAAAGAGTATCAGCGGAAAAATAGAGTCTTTAAGGCCTGTAATTGCAAATTGTAAGCCTTAATCCAATTATTCAAATGAAAGGTACCAGAATCAAAGAACCCGTGGATCGCTCAGAAGGTCCAATGCACAAAAAACCATACTATCAGGGTTTTCATATCAGCAGTACGTTCTTCCATAAAAGGACAAGGTGCCCATACCGTCTGCATTCTATACCGTGTTCTAGGGAGATTTTTCAGCCCTGACAACAGTCCTATGCTACCAGTGCATTAGTTATACAATATGGCAGACCCTAGCATCATTGTTCTGCATTTTGTTCAGTACACTAGAGACATACCTAGAGTAAATGGAAACCTGATGAAGACCATTCCATCATTCAACGAGTACCAGAGATAAATGCCCAGAATTTAAACTAAATGGAGCCTCGGCCCTCCTGCTGCTTCAGGGTTTTAATGTTGCATTTAATTTTACATCTACTCCTGTTATTATTTTCTTCTATAAGAATCCTGAAGAACGTATTGTAAAGGTTGTTGTTCAGTTGTTTCCGATTGTAGTTAGAGGGATTCAGTTTTGACTGTTAGAATAGTTCTGGGAGAAAGTAGCAGAGTAGTTTGTATTGTAGTAGGCTGGGAGGAGAAAGTTTGGACTGTATTAGCCATTAAGCTCAGTGTATGTGACTATTTTTGCATCAGTTAATCAAGCAAATTTCTTTGGATCCTAGTCTATTACTATGGGTGATGTTTCTCTTATCTTATCGTTTAATTACATTTTCATACTGTTTCATCTTCTGCTAGCTTGCATCATAAATCTGGCATAGGATTTACCCTTGTTAGGTACCCTATGTCTCTCCTCTCCTTGCCTTCAATGTTTTCTGCTAAATGTGTTATCTAAGAGTTGATTTTAGTTAATTTAACCAATGTAGTGGATGTTATTTCCTGCTAGCTGATGTATGAATTAAATGAATCTGTTCTTAGATGTTCTTCTTGGGTTTAAGCTGGAAGATTTGGGAACACTGGGGATTAGAGTTAGCCCTGTCCACTAGGATCCTTGTGCAACCCGCTGGCCTTTCTAAGATCTCTTGCTGGTGTCAAAGCATTGAAGGTTCAAAGTCCTTCTCTGATCTATAGACCCTGGCTCTGTTAAGCTTATCTCTATTTTTTCCCTTGGAGCATGCTCAAGCTGCCCCTTTTTCCCTCCTTTGAGAGTTGCCTATGAGTATGTCCAAGCAGGTCTGGAGTTAAATGACCTCTGACCTGATCTATAGACAGAAATTGGGTTTCTTTCCTTCTTTCACTTTCAATCCTTAATGTTCCATCCCACCATCTATCTAAAAATATCCTTTAGTGTAGATGACTTGCCCTCTGAAAGCCTTGGCTAGTTATTGCATGTAATTACCTTTCATGACTCCATAGCCCAATGGATGGCACTTTCTTGACCTATCCTCTTTGTTGAAACATCCTGCTGATTTGTCATTTTTCTCCCATTACTTTCTCAGTCTATGATCTCATGACCAACCCAGCAACCAACCAACCAAATCATTTTAAACCCCTCTTTGTGCTTCATAACTAGCCTAACATCTCATTTAAGCTTTCAAAGATATATCATTCTTTGTTTTATTGGAGAGATCCCTCTCCGGGTCCAGGAGGGCTAGATCGTAGGATCCCAAAGTGGTTTGATGTTGTCTTATCTTTTGGTATTGCCAAATCTGCCAAAACATAGGAACCCCAACATAATGGCGACTCTACTGGGGAATAAGACCAAAATCTTGCTTTTGTAAATCACTATGGTGGACAGTAAAATCTTGAATCATCCACCTGGCGACTCCATAGTTCCTAAATGATTAAAAGACTCCACTAGTGATCAGTAGGCTAATGATTATTTGTGTTTTCACCAGACTCCACTGGGAGACCATGTCGCAGAACAACATCAGCCGTGACAAAGACCAAGTCACTTCACTAATGGAAGACCCTGAACGATTTGCAGAAATGTTTCCAGATTTCATAGCAGTGTGTCATGATAAAATTTCTAGTGACTTGGCATAATTGAAGGTGGAGGACCTTCTAGGGGTTATTCCTCTCAGCTCAAAATTCAAACCTGTGCTTAAGAAAATCATTCTAGAATTTCTGGTGGAAAGGTATGAAGCTGAGATTGAACTTCTGAACTCACAAGAGGAATCATACCAGTTCAGAGACCTCAGAGCATTTTTGGAAAGTCTCCCTCCCCCTAAGAGGGAAGAGATTCCACTGCCTGTTGAAGTACAAGAAGAAGGTGATCAGGCTTTCAATAGCCACTTTGAAGATGCAGTGGAAGATGCAGTAATCAAAGCTGTCCAGGATAAAGACAGCCTACCAGTCATGGCAGGCCTAAAAGAATAACTTGTACATCATCTGTTCATTGATCCTGTGGCAGAATATATGGAGGCCCTGATCAGTCCAAATTCTTTAGCATTGATCTTTAGCACAGGCCAGATTCACCAGGAGTGGTCACTACTGATGGTGACCTCAGTTTTGAAGAACCACATGCAGAGCACCCTGTGGTTATCTCTGACAGGCAGTCAATGCTCATATCCTTTCTTGTTACTACTTGACTGGCTGCACAGGCATTATTGTATCATCTAGAGCATCAGAGATTTCCAGGTTAGGGTAGAGTAGGTAGGAAGTCTGAAATAAAGCTCAGCCTATGAGCATGTAGTTAGTTGTTTAATTTCTACAAATTCTAGAAAGTTAGACAGTCTAATCCTGGCTTGACTGTTTTCAATTTCTGTCTTAGAATGTAGAGATGAAATCTGCTAGACAGTTTAATCCTAGCAGATATTAGATTAGGTAGAGAAACTATGAGACCAACAGTTTAATCAAGTCTCATGGAGGAATAAGGGTAGAAATAGAATAGGTTTATTTTCTTGTTTGTAAAAAATAAAAATGATGTAAAGGGTCTGCTAGTTCAAATGCACCCTAGAAGAAAAATGTTAGGATTTTAGGATGGGTAGGTAGATTGTTTGAGAGTTTTTCTGTTGATTTGATGTCTTCACAATCTGTGGCAGCTGATCCAAGAGAAGAAAAGAATGAGTCAAGTACCAGGCATCTGGCCTACACCAAAGATTTATTTTCTGAATTCTTGACTCCTTCAAGAAGAAGCCATCCCCATGTGGAGCCACTATTAGCCCCCTATAAAATTTTTGACAAGCAAACAGGGGGCTAAATTGTTTTTGAGCCTTCAAGGAATGCATCTCCCCTAAAGACACATCATCCTTGAAGTCTCTTTTTGGTCAATTTAGTGTGTCCTAAATTGCTACATTAATTTATCAATCCGGGATTCGTAAGCTGATGAAGTGTGGTGCACTATATGTGCAAGATAACCTATCTCTTACTTTTTGTCGTTTTTGGATTTTTATGAAATTCTAAAAGACAAGTATGGAGACAAATATTCAAGACAATGATGTCCTTCTAATGATTTTCCAAACTTCAAAATAATTTTAAAACACACAATGACAAAATTAATTCTTCAAAGAAAATGAAATTGCATCACTATTCTAGTCAAACAACAGTGAACTACTGATCATGAAACTCATTATCCTTGCTGTTGTCCAAATACAAAAGAAACTATGCTTAAAGAAATCCAAGAATTGCAACAAAATAAATCTAAATCAAATTACATCAACTTATATTCTGATCCCTCGCCATTAGTCCAGCTATGGCTTTCGGAGGTAACCATAAACAACTTGAGCAACTTGATATCTAGTTTGCAGAAAAAGAAACTAATATCAAACTACACACTCATACTTCAATCCCTCACCATTAGTCCAGCTATGGCTTTCAGAGGTAACTGAAAATGACATGAGAAATTTAATATTTCTAACTTGCAAAAAGTAAACTAATATCAAACTACACACTCATACTTCAATCCCTCACCATTAGTCCAGCTATGGCTTTCGGAGGTAATTGAAAATGACATGAGCAATTTAATATATCTAAATCTAACTACTGAAGCAAATGTGCAAGACTGAAATAAACAAACAGTGCTGGAATTAAAAAAAAACTAAGAAAAGTAAATTAGCAGAAGGACAATATTGATTCCATGTCATTAGTCATTATAAAAAGATGTGCAAGTGCCCGGGCTTCCTATTGTAATCTGAAACAAGAACACTGATCAGTTAACCACAACATAAAACATGAAAGATTATGGACAAAAGTAAAATGTAAAGCATGAAAGATTATGAACAGAGATGAAGCATAAATACCATGAAAGATGCAATGTATAAACACGTGAATGACTTATGGCACAATGAACTTAAAAGAAATAAAACAAGAAACTATACAGTAATGCACAAAACCTCAGCGTGTGCAGGGGCCCTCTGCACCAGCCTCGGGCAACAGCCTTCAAATACGAATTACGCTTGGAAACAGAGTCTTCTTATATATTAAAATGCAGTCATAATAGAGAAATGATATTACAGCACAGTGGCAACGCAATTACATTACAGAGCTATATGGAGGCTAACTATTATGCGTATGGAAACGCGTTATTTATAACAAAGGTGATATAACTAATTCCCTAAAGTTTGTGCTGATAGAGAACACGTAAACCATTACGTCCAGAGATCTAGGATCATGGCCGCGTTGAGGAGTAAATCTATGAAAAGTGGATGTTGGATTCGGCTTATGGAGCCGTGTACAGGTGTTGATGTGTCTCTAGTAAATTAAGTATTCGGCCAATCTTAATGATGAAAACGAATCTAACAACGTGAACTCTCTGGATTAAACTTCCCTTGTCCCCAGCATACAGACCTCCTTAGGTGATTTGAGCTAGACAGACTGAATCACTATCACATCATTGGCTGCCGTAACAAAGTTACTGAAAGCTTTACAACTTGCTGTTTCCTAAAATGCTTCACAGAAGATTACGGCAATTTACGGAAAATGCTTAAATTCAAACTAAATGAGCATAGATCTAAATCAACTGATAGAACACAAAACATAGTTAAAAACCATTTTAGATGCTCTTTTACAATTAATATACAATGATATTGACGACTTAGAAGGTTGGGTGAATGAAAAGGTCTAGAAAGGTGTATGGAAAGATGCCTTTTGAGACTCAACGAGTCTCTCCACTACATTTTTTGATAAAATTCCCTCTGCTGACTCCCTTTATAAGGTCTCACTGATTGCAAAACCTGTGCTCCAAAAGGCCTACATTTATCCCTTGTATCCCTGCAAAGTTCTCCTTTTTCGCCCAAAAATCCCTCTCCTAATCCTTCTAAACTTTCCCAAAAATCCCCTCTAAACCATACACATACCCCTGGTTTTCTTTATTTCCCCCACTTTTCCCTACCGTTTCACTTCCTGTGCCTTCAATTTCACTAAAAATGGCCCAAAAACCATATTCTCCATATATGTGGGCCTAGCCCCTTAGCCGACCTAAAACCATTCCACCATCGCAGCTCGAGCGCGAAGACTAGGCACAGGCGGAAGGCGCTTATATCGGATGGATATCGGGCGCGGTATTAACCTTCAAACTTGTATAGATCGGACGTGTCCTTTGCTACGTCTCGTTCAAAATTTCCACCACACTGATCATCGCATCACGACCATTCATTTAACCGTGGATCCCGGCTGGAGTCGGTTCACCGCTGTGGTCCCGCCGCCTTTGTAAAGCGGTGGTATCCATCGCACCCGCCTTTGAGAGGTGGGGGGTAGTAATTTTAATTCGACAGCGATTCCACTCATCACGCAATATAAATTCTTTCTTGTTTAAACCGCCCCCCCATTGCGCGTTAACGTTCGGTATTTGACCCAGCGCGATATGCATATCAACCGTCCGATCTGAAGCTCTCCATCCAACGGTCATCGCTCCGCGAAGTTGCGCGGGGGTTAACCCAAGGCAACTGTACCCTTGGCCCACCATCCGTCGCCCTCCGATGCATTTTCAGCCGTCAATCTCCTCCCGAGATCGGACGGTCCAGATTTGATTGCATGTTCCGCCGTTGACCGCTCCCGCCACGTCACCCATTCCACGTGTTTCATCGTATTTCTCGCCCGTCCACGTACATATATGCGTTCAAAGGTCAGGTTTTAATATTTTACGTTAAAATGTTGCGCCACCATTCTGAAAGCCTCCCACTGCATTTTTCACCGTAATCCCGCACTATTCCACCATTTCACCAGCTACACGTCCACTTTCGTCGTCCCCGCTGCATTCACCCTCCCCGTGCATGATTTCTTAACGTGTTTTCGTGTTTTGCAGGGTTTCGGGCGGCAATAAACCACCATAATTCACAGTCCCTATCACAGTGACAGAGAACACAGGAAAGGAACATTTGCAGGAGTTGGAATTATGGAGAAAGGGCCTGGGAAGGAGCCATGACAGGACTAGCATTAAAGGAACAGGGTTTAAACTCTGCAAAATCTTCCGCAGAGCCATTAAAGAACAGATTTCGCAGTTAGAGGCAAACGAGAAAGCGGCAAAGAGTATCAGTGGAAAAATAGAGCGTTTAAGGCCTGTAATTGCAAATTATAAGCCTTAATCCAATTATTCAAAGGCAAGGTACCAGAATCAAAGACCCCGTGGATCGCTCAGAAGGTCAAATGCACAGAAAACCATACTATCAGGGTTTCCATATCAGCAGAACGTTCTTCCATAAAAGGACAAGGTGCCCATACCGTCTGCATTCTATACCGTGTTCTAGGGAGATTTTTCAGCCCTGACAACAGTCCTATGCTACCAGTGCATTAGTTATACAATATGGCAGACCCTAGCATCATCGTTCTGCATTTTGTTCAGTACACCAGAGACATACCTGGAGTAAATGAAAACCTGACAAAGACCACTCCATCATCCAACGAGTACCAGAGATAAATGCCCAGAATTTAAACTGAATGGAGCCTAGGCCCTCCTGCTGCTTCAGAGTTTTAATGCTGCATTTAAGTTTACATCTACTCCTGTTATTCTTATCTCCTATAAGAATCCTCGAGAACATATTGTAAAGGTTGTTGTTCGGTTGTTGCTGATCACTGTTAGAGGGATTCATTTTGACTGTTAGAACATTTTTGGGAGAAAGTAGCAGAGTAGTTTGTATTGTAGTAGGTTGGGAGGAGAAGTTTGGATTGTAACAGCGATTGAGCTCAGTGTATGTGACTGGTTTTGCATCAATTAATCAAGCACATTTCTTTGGATCCTGGTCTATTACTACGGGTGATGTTTCTCTTATCTTATCATTTAATTACATTTTCATACTGTTTCATCTTCTGCTGGCTTGCATCAGAAATCTGGCATAGGATTTACCCTTGTTAGGTACCCTATGTCTTTGCTCTCCTTGCCTTCAATGTTTTCTGCTAAATGTGTTATCGAAGAGTTGATTTCAGTTAATTTAACCAGTGTAGTGGATGTTATTGCCTGCTAGCTGATGTATGAATTAAATGAATCTGTTCTTAGATGTTCTTGTTGGGTTTAAGCTGGAAGATTTGGGAACACTGGGGATTAAAGTTAGCCCTGTCCACTAGAATCCTTGTGCGACCAGCTGGCCTTTCTAAGATCTCTTGCTGGTGTCAAAGCATTGAAGGTTCAAATTCCTTCTCTGATCTATGTGGAGCGATAAAAAGGGTCTTTTTAACTCCTAATTACCTTCACATTAATTATCAACCCAGGGACGACTTTTTATTCCAAGAGTGTACTCAGTCTGAGGCGGCTATTTACTCAAGAGTAATGTTTTGCAGTATAGTGCTTAAAATCCAAAAGTAAATGAAAGCTTGTCTATAACTGTTACTTCAAAAGAATAAACGCTAATATCTGGGAAAACTAAGCAATTTATCACTAAGGTTCTCAAGAACGATAACCCATCCCTTTGGAAACTGATGGAAAGGAAATTAGAGCATAGACCACGGTTCTGGGAGCTAGACAGTGAATGCCAAAGCTCACTACAGCCTTAGATCGTCTCTCACACCAAAACAACAAATGCGAGTAAATGGAACAGCAAATAAAGAATTGAACAGCAAATCTGGAATGGAACAGCAATCGTACAACTAAGTCTCGCGAGTTGCAACCAAACGTAATCTATTAATCCAAATGCACTTTTCGCAATCAAATAACAATCTCCCACTCTTAAGGCAAATCAAGCAAAGCATATGAATGGAACAGCATTAACTATTGATAAATTATAGAACAACACTATTAAATCCGAAACGCACACAACACGCTGGAATAATAATCTGATCAACCTTAATCAACAGGAATACGACTGTGCTCTCAAACAGAACATCATTATTTCTGAATCCAACGATTATGAGAAACACTGCTTCAAATGAATCTATAACACGTTCAGTATAAAAGCTCTGTAACAGAACAGTAAGAAGATTCTGCTAAGACTTAATAACATGCAATGAAACTCGAAAGGATTAATAACTTCGATGTGTGGTTAATACACGATTCTATCTCAGAAGACCTCAATGATTTATTCTAATGTGAGCATGTAATATCAATTCATAAAGTAGATCAGATTATCAAATAACAACGATGAACAAACCACGCGGAAATCAAACCGTAGTGATACAGAAGCAAGTGTCCTCCGGAGCCGGGCCCTTAGCCTCCAAGGGGACACCGCTTGAAGCTAATCCAGTAACAGAGGTGGAATAATCACCAAGCTTTCATTAACGCATCGATCAAAAATACATTGAACCAGTTCTCAACGAAACTTAATAATCAAAGCTGATGTTTTACAGAAATTACATAAAAACGTATCTCCAAATCCTCCCCCTCTCTGATCTCTGTTCTGATTTAAATAAAGAGAGATCATAGAGCAGTTACAATAAAGATGAGTACAACATGATTTCTATTACAGAATTAGATTGTTTCCAACCAATTGATCAACAAGAAGAAGGCGAATTTAGCTTTGCAGCTGAGATTTGGAGGACGGCCGCAACAACAGATCTGAGAAAATCGTGCTCAAAGAACTCTGCGAATCTCTCAACACAGGCCGAATTTGGGCAAACCGTTCTTTGTTAAAGTTAATTGGGTCCGTTCTGGACAAAACCCATGTTCCGTATTTTCCAGATTCGTCTTCATTTGCTCAGAATCGCAACCGCAAAACTGTCACTCCTTATTCCAGCGCATTTCTGAGTTGGCACTTTTAATGATCAAATCTTCAATCTGGAAATTACCTTGGAGGCTAAAAATGGTGAATAATGTTATAACAAACTTATTGAAACTATCATTGATAAAATAATTCATAATCATCAATTTATTAGAAATAAAGGAAGATAAACAATATTCATCCATAAGAGCATAAATCATTTATAAAATGGATTTAAATGATAAATTATAACAAATGATATAATCGAGAAGAGTAAAAATGGATGAAATAAGTGTTACAAAGTGGTTGTATTCACGGCCCAACACACCCCCACACTCAATATGTTGCATGTCCTCATGCAATGAAAACCTGAATATATTGCATGTCTTCATGCATCCCCAAGACAAAACCCATGTGTTAACCAAGCAATAAAAATTTGAGAACAAATGAATGCTTCCTTAATTAATGAATATTCAATTTTAGCAATCTTGATGAAGGCATAACAATTTTTGCATTGACATTCAACTATATGTATGAAGTTGCAACAAAATATGATATAAGTAACAGCAAACTTCATTAACCATTTTCTCAAAAACTACCAACCGGCTTTTGTTGAAATTTGGCAAGTAAATTTATAATGTATGAATGCCTTTATGATCCAAAAATCAGATCGTTTTGATGCACGGATCATGAGATATAAACAAAATGGTTGTAGGTGAGAGTGCATGATTTTCGAAATTTTATGAACCAATTTATCTTGAAATTATCTGGGTTTGTATTAATGATACGTCTGTGTTTTCCAGAAATCACAAGAATTGAGTTCATGGTTTTTTTTTAAAATATTATGGAAATCAATTTCTGCATTGTGTAAAAATGAAATTGTATGCCTTAAATGAGAAAGAAAATTGAAAACATCCATCATGCATAGCAATTCCTCCCCCTCACTGAAGAATTAGCATGCCCTCATGCGATGCTAGAAAAAATTGAGGTGGTTGCTACCAGCTATTGAATTCTATACTTGGTGTAAAACAACATGGAATAAGGGAGGTGTTGAGAAGGAATAAGAATAGCAATGGAGGATAAAGAAGATGAATGACATGGTTATAATGAATGAAAGGAACACTCCCCCATACTCGAAAATGATATGCTGCTGAAAAAGGGAAAGTGGTAAAGATGTGGACTGAAGGATGATAAATGATGCTCAAAATGGATTTTTATGAAATTCTCCTAAATTCGTAATAAATCAGAAAATTATGCTATTTTACCTCAAGTTTTACCTCAAAAAATGTGGAATGACATATATGGACTGGCAGTTGTTGAAGCTGATGTAGGCAGAGTTGGTGCTGAAAGTGATGCAAAAGGTGGAATCCAGGTAAGCACATCATGTTTGAAGAATTGTTCACGTGCGCGAGCCTCTTCTGTTAAGTGCAATAGTGTGGTCATGTTATGAATAGAATTCTGCCCATACTTGTTGTTTTCCTGCAAACAAAGCACTATTTGGCATACAATGTTCTTGAATCCATAGTGTAAGCAATAGATAAGATGTATGCAAAAATTTCAATCAGAAAAACTTATGTATACATGCAATACTAATATTTTGGCAAATCAACAAGTGATGGCAGAGTGCAGTAATCATATCGCATGCAATCCCATAATGCATACATTCCCCCCTCCAATTGGAAAAGGAATTCCATGACCATAAAGCATATGAGAGGTGTTGTGCCGATGGCAAGGCAAGGGAATGAACAATATAGCAGTGAATGAAGCAGAGTACACATATCAATGATAGGATAGCGGGAGTTATGGTTATAATGAGAGCAGAGTGTGTAAAGATAGTTATGAATAAGAGATAGGACGCTTTGGATTGATGATAAGTTATGAAAAAGAGAAAAAGAACAACAATATGCCAAAAAGATGCTTTACTGATAGTATGCTAGCTGAAAATGATGCGATTGATCATAAAACAATTTCTCATGCATAAAGGTTCAAAACAGGGAAAAAGTTAAGGAAATAACTTCTCTGATAAAAAAAAAAAAAAAAAAATAAGAAAAGGGTATTATAGTAATAATTGACGATAAGATATAACTTCAATACCATAAGCAGAGCCTCTGCTGCCAGCAGGCGTCCATAGCCTCGGCAGGGTTGCTTTTTAACCCATATGAGCCAGGATCCTCAATTTATAAATGGAGAGTTACATTGTTGTTCTACAGAAGAGATCAATGTGCTGGCGTGGTAACCAGATAACCACACTGCCATTCACTGGGATGTAGCAAAAGTGATCAGGCCGGCTCGTGATGAGACCTCCTGTTCCAAGGATAATTGGGCTATCCAATGGATCATAACCCCGGTGTGGTGGCCATAATGGGAATGTCACTTTGTTACAGCCTTATGAACATGGTAGGCTGGCTCGTAATGAGACCCCCTATCCTCCATCTATGAACAAAATTTTGTTGTTATTACACAATTTTATGATAAAAAGAGGGAGGCTCAGTACTCCTTAAGAGCAGGGATGGTGGAAGAAGTTGAACATGTCAAAAAATATACCCATAATCTCATTTATTACAGACAAAGAAGATTATAATCCAGAAGGGTGGAACCAGCATGGTATGAAGATGATCAATCAATATCATGTTCAACAGAAAACAATGCAGTAAAGTAGTATATAAATAATTGTGTCCCTTTTGAAAATAATCTATCATCAAGGAGTTGTCCTGTTAAAGATCATAACGTGAATGATATTAACTCGCTTCAATAGAATCCATAATTCTTGTCCTTATAAAAATAGTGTACTTCATGCCATGAAGGGGAATCAGTCAAATGGTTGAGATGAACTAGGAATAGTCCCACAAGAAGATAAAAAAGGTTGCTCTCAAAAATACTCCCAAAGGGTTGCTCTTTTGAAGGAACAGCAAAAACACTCAAAAAGTGGTGTTCCGTGTAGGGAACAGCAAAGGAAATGCACACCAAAAAGCAAAAATACACATAAAAAAGTATGAAAATGCAAATGTCGTTCCTTTGGAAAAAGGAACAGCAAAAACACACGTGTCGTTCCTGTGGAAAAGGAACAACAAAAATGAAAAGTGCAAAAGTGCTATTCCATTCGGAAAGGAACAACAAATCGTGAAAGTGCAGAAGTGTTGTTCCATTTGGAAAGGAACAACAAAACGTAAAAGTGCAAAAATGGTGTTTCATTAAAAAAATGAACAGCAAAAAGTGGAAATGCAGAAGTGCTATGCCATTTGGAAAGGAATAGCAAAACGTGAAAATGTAGAAGTGGTGTTCCATTCGAAAAGGAACAACAAAAAGTGGAAGTGCAGAAGTGTTGTTCCATTCGGAAAGGAACAACAAAACGTGAAAAAGGAACAGCAAAAAGAGTCGTGGAAAAGGAATGGCAAAATGACCCGTGACAAAGGAACTGCTTGACCAAAAAGGTGTTGTTCCTTTGGAAAAGGAATAATAAAACGAAATTGCTGTCCCTTTGAAAAAGGAACAGCAAAACGACAACAGTGCACACAAACGCTGTCCCTTCAAAAAAAGAACAGTAAAAATGCACAAGCATGAAATGCGAGCACGCAAAGAATGAATTAGCTGTTCACTATATTAATGCTGAAGATGGGTGACAGTTTGAATGAAGCAACACCTGAAACACAAAATATAAAAAATATCAGAAAAGAAACACGTTTTATTTAAAAACAATATGTAAATAACTAAATTAAGTGACAACAGCTATGATGTTATGTCAAAAAATGATCTCTTTGAAAAATATTTTGGCAGCAGTGATAAGACATGAATCTTCCAATGGAAATAAATTCTTCATTTCTTCTATTATGAATCCGTTGGGTAATGAGTTGGATGAAATTCCTTTGTTTCATTTAAAATTTCTTTCAAAATCACTCGTCCATAAATTGACCTTCTTTTTCTCCTAGGACCTGCAAAAAACGAGTATCTACCTGCAATAAAACATTAAATCATGGAGAAAGAGAGGTGTACGGGCTCCCTTAATCCAAGAATTATGAAAAAAATTAACAAGTAGTTACTCTGTATAACAAATCCATAGAGAAAATAACAAAGTAAAATTTATTTGTCACTTGCGGGAGAGCAGTGGTCGACCATACTAACCAGCAGTGTTTTAATCACAACTTCTTTGTTTTTCATCCAAATTGAGTGATTCCAAAGCCAAATGAGAGCTAATTCAAAGGTTTATTTGCAATAGAAACAGGTTTTAAAATTTCAATGATATGCTATGTCAATTTTGTTTAGAACAACCTGCATAGTAGAGTCATTTTCGATTACCCAATCTAGACCAACGATTGATATTTCAAGCATAGATTCTTCGTTTGATGTCGGATTCAAATGATTCAAATTGGAAATGAAAGTAGATTCATTTATTTATCTCCAATAGAAACAGGTTTTGAAGAAAAGAAAAATTGATAGGTCAAACACTGTAAGGAACAACCGGAAATACATAGTTTTAAGGGTGCTGATTTACGATAGACAGTCAGTATTTTGATCATAAATTCCCCATACGATATCGAAAATGAGTCATTCCAATTGCATTGTAAACTAGATTCATAGAGGAATCTACCATAGAAACAGGTTTTAAAAATTCATTCATTTAGGCCTCCAAAAACTGACTGTCCCAACTCTGTTCCTGAGCTGCCCACTAGACAGCCGGTCAATGTTTTGGTTCTAAATTTTTCGTTTCAAATCCAAATTGACTGATTCAAATTGGGTTAGAAAGTAGACATCAAGGGCTACCTAGGGTAGAAACAGGTTTTAAAAATATTCATTTTTGGTCCCTCAAAACATGACTGTCCCAACTGTTTTTCCAGAAAATTCATCAAGCCCGCAAGCCAAAAAAATGATATTCAAGCATTTTTTCAAATTGGTGATAAAAAATAAATATAAGTGTTTATAGAATTGTTATTTGCAATATAATTCATCTACATACACAAAAAAATTGAAATATTTATCACCGATGTTGATTTCGATAGCGTGTTGCAACAAAAAAACAACTAGTTTTACATAAAAAAAACAAAATGCATTTATTTATTCCCTTATTTATTTTATTTTCTACACTAACCTATTTGAAAAAATGAATATGACTACGTATATGAGTACTTCCAGTGGAGCCATTTTCGAAATAAGGTTTCACGTATACACATACCCAAATTTGAAAAATGCATATTAATGAAAATTAGGGTATGAGAAGCCAACTTCCCTTGAAAAGATGGAGTCAAAAATTGTTGAAGCGTGGAGAAATGTTGCAAACAAGTGATGGAGTGAAACCAATGTTCAATATATCCTTTATATTCTTGATTTCCCATAGCCATCATATCATGAAGTTCTTGAGCTTTTAAAATGACTTGTTGATGCAAACTAGAAGTAAGCTCATTTTCTTCCATAACTTCTACAATTTTTGAATTTGAAACATTCTGAATCTCATTGTAAGTTTTCTCTAATGGCGCATGTGAGATAGAATGGGTGGGAAGGGTAGGTAAATTTGGCAGTTCAACACTGTAAGTATGTTGTACTGGTTTATTGTGGTGAGGGTGTGGAATTAGTTGAGCAGGAAAATGTGTAAGGAATGGAGCATTTTGATGATGTGGTTGATTGGGTTGTGTGAATGGTTTTGATGGGCAAGCAAGGTGTTGTGGAAGAGCTGGTGGAGAATATGGAGAATGTGTTTGTGCTACAAGATGAGGGAGAGTAGTCATGCAATCATAAGGTGAGCCATGCCAAACTTGTAGACAAGATTGGTGGCTATATTGAAATTGACATGGCTGCCCTAACACATTAGTATTCCATAATGAATTATGCAAGTAAGAAAGTGAAGAGGAAGTGTTTTGAACCATACCTGTAGGCCATGATTTCCATGGTTTTGACCTTATTGCAACTTCCTCACCTCTTTGATATGCTACTTCCATCCTAGATAAGGAAGAACAACCATCTATGGTATGCTCCTTTCGGTCATGAGTGAAAAACACTTCATCCAATTCTTGATTTTTATGAACCTGCAAAGCATCCAATTTTGAACTTAGAGAGGTAATAAAATCAACTTTAAAATGTTCAAGTAAATCATTGATTTCAGCTCTTATGTCTCCTATTCTTGTAGCAGATTTGGAAAAGAAAGAACAAACATCTCTAGAATTCTTACCAGCCTTGGAGATTCCCCTTGAATACCTTATGCACAACTCACAAACATCATCATATGATAACTGAAAAACATCACCTTTTCCTATCAGATTTAAGAGTTCTAAAAATTCATCTTTGATTCCTTTAAGAAGGAGTGTTTTTAAGATATCTTTTTCCAAATGCTTATGCTTTGATTTTTGAAGGTTATAATGAAATCGATCTACATAATCCTCCAAACTTTCATCTTCCCCTTGTATTATACCGAAAATCTTTTCATTGGATTTGCAATAGTCTTGGTACTTTTTCAAGAATATGTTCTTCATGTCCTCCCATGATTGGATGCAATTCCCACCTAGGCTCATGAACCATCGGAGAGCTGCTCCTTTTAGAGTAAGAGGAAACACTTTCAACCTTTGATCATTAGTACAATAATCATATCCTCTACAAAGTATTTCGAACTCAAATAAGAATGTATCTGGATCTTCATTTGCTAAACCATGAAAATTTGGTAAAGATGGGGGAATTATGTGCATTTGTATCATTCCTCCTAGATCTTTGATAGGAAATTCAAAAGTAGAAACGTGAGCCATTTCTTACCATAATATAAGATGTTCTTCATGTGTTTCTTCGAGGCTCCTTCTTCAAATGTTCCTGTCAATCGGTTAGTGAAATGGGTGGTGCTTACATCACCACTTGCATGAGATCATGTGATCCATTTTTTTAAAAATTTCTATCTTTTTCCTAATCATCACAAAAATTCAAACATCTATTTCTACCCAACAAGGCAACAACAAATCTGTTAGGAAAGCGGATAGTGGAGCAGGGCTTTTACATGCTCCGCACGTAGGTTCTTACCTTCCGTTTTTAAGATCCAACTCTTCCCTAGCAGGCACTCATCAAATTCACACTACTCTTTAGAAATGGCTACACTCTCCCCGGCAACGGCGCCAAAATGTGGAGCGATAAAAAGGGTCTTTTTAACTCCTAATTACCTTCACATTAATTATCAACCCAGGGACGACTTTTTATTCCAAGAGTGTACTCAGTCTGAGGCGGCTATTTACTCAAGAGTAATGTTTTGCAGTATAGTGCTTAAAATCCAAAAGTAAATGAAAGCTTGTCTATAACTAAGTTACTTCAAAAGAATAAATCACACATTCAGAAAACTAGGCAGCTTATCAGTCAAGGGTTTGGCAGCGATAACCCATCCCTTTGGAAACTGATGGAAAGGAAATTAGAGCATAGACCACGGGTCTGGGAGCTATACAGTGAATGCCAAAGCTCACTACAGCCTTAGGTCGTCTCTCACACAAATGCGAGTAAATAGAACAACAAATAAAGAATTGAACAACAAATAAAGAATTGAATAGCAAATCTGGAATGGAACAGCAATTGAATAACTAAGTCTCGCGAGTCGTAACCAAACTTAATCCATGAACTCAAATGCATTCTTTACAATCAAATAACATTCTTTCACTTTAACGACAATTCACACAAATCGTACTAATGGAACAGCAATAACAATTAATGAATTATAGAACAGTACTGATAAATCAGAAACGCACACAATACATTAGAATAACAATCAACAGAAAATACAATTGTGCTTTTCAATAGAACGCTATTGTTACTGAATCCAACGATTATAAATAACACTGCCTCAACAAATGTAAAACACGAATGTTCAGCATAACAGCTCCGTAACAAAACAGTAAGAACATGTAATGAACTCCTGAAAGGATTAATAACTTGATGCGGAGTTAACACACGATTCTAGCTGTAGAAACCCCAATGATTCGAACTTGAACAGAGCATATAATATGAACTTGTAAAGCATATCAAATTATCAAATAAAAATAATAAACAAACCACACAGAAATCAAGCCGTAATGGTACAGAAGCGAGTGTCCTTCGGGGCCGGGCCCTTAGCCTCCAAGGATACACCGCTTGAAGTTAATCCAGACGCAGAGATGAAATAATCACCAAGCTTTTATTAATACATCGGTCAAAAATACATTGAACCAGTTCTCAACGAAACTTAATAATCAAAATTGATGTCTTACAGAAATTACATAAAAGTGTATTCTCTATCTCCAAATCCTCTCCCTACACAATACGTGCTTCTCCTTTTATAATCAGAAGGAGGAGAAATTGAATAGTAAATACAATCTTCCCATAACAATATTGGATTTATTCCAACCAATTGATCAACAAGAAAATAGATTTACATCCATCTTTCAACAACAGCAAGTCGAATTTGGCTTTTTAGCTGAGATTTGGAGGACGACCGCAACAACAGAACTGAGAAAATCGTGCTTAAAGAACTCTGCGAATCTCTCAACACAGGCCGAATTTGGGCAAACCGTTCTTTGTTAAAGTTAATTGGGTCCGTTCTGGACAAAACCCATGTTCCGGATTTTCCAGATTCGTCTTCATTTGCTCATAATCGCAACCGCAAAACTGTCACTCCTTATTCCAGCGCATTTCTGAGTTGGCACTTTTAATGATCAAATCTTCAATCTGGAAATTACCTTGGAGGCTAAAAATGGTGAATAATGTTATAACAAACTTATTGAAACTATCATTGATAAAATAATTCATAATCATCAATTTATTAGAAATAAAGGAAGATAAACAATATTCATCCATAAGAGCATAAATCATTTATAAAATGGATTTAAATGATAAATTATAACAAATGATATAATCGAGAAGAGTAAAAGTGGATGAAATAAGTGTTACAAAGTGGTTGTATTCACAGCCCAACAATCTATAGACCCTGGCTCTGTTAAACTTATCTTTGTTTTTTCCCTTGGTGCATGCTCAAGCTACCCCTTTGTCCCTCCTTTGAGAGTTGCCTATGAGTACTTCCAAGCAGGTCTGGAGTTAAATGACCCCTGACCTGATCTATAGACAGAAATTGGGTTGCTTTCCTTCTTTCACTTTCAATTCGTATTGTTCCATCCCACCATCTATCTAAAAAGATCCTTTAGTGTAGATGACTTGCCCTCTGAAAGCCTTGGCTAGTTGTTGCATGTAATTACCTTTCATGATTCCATAGCCCAATGGATGGCACTTTCTTGACCTATCCTCTTTGTTGAAACATCCTACTGCTTTGTCCTTTTTCTCCCATTACTTTCTCAGTCTCTGATCTCATGACCAACCCAGCAACCAACCAACCAAATCATTTTAAACCCCTCTTTGTACTTCATAACTAGCCTAACATCTCATTTAAGATTTCAAAGATATATCATTCTTTGTTTTATTGGAGATATCCCTCTCCGGGTCCAGGAGGGCTAGATCCTAGGATCCCAAAGTGGTTTGATGTTGTCTTATCTTTTGGTATTGCCAAAACATAGGAACCCCAACATGGTATATCAAATTTTTGTCTGATTATGTCAATGTGCAGGAAGATAGAACCTATCTAGAAGGGTTTACCATTCAAATTAAATTGGATTTGGCTACATGAACCTAAGTTTATACAACTCGTTTTTTCTATTTGGTGCTCCACGGACTCTAGACATAATTATCCTCCCATGGAACTCATCTCTGAGAAAATTTCATGGCTCAAAGGAAGGGTTCGTAGTTGGGGCCGAGCCAAAAAAGCTGCATTATGACATTATTTGTCTTCCATTTGGCCGGAATTACAATCCTTATATGGACATCTTGCATCTCATGCTCCAACACATTGTATAGTGGACATACTTGAAATATTTGAATCGTGCCAAAAACACATTTTACTCTTGGAGGAGTCCACTTGGAGGTTAAAAAGACGAGCTACTTGGATAAGGGAGGGTGACTATAATACAAAGTTCTTCCATCATTTTGTGAATCAAAGATGCTCTGAAAACTCCATCTGGAAAACTCGGTGACCTGATGGATCCCTCGTCACCACGGATAAAGATATTTGACTTGAAGCAGTGACCTTCTTCTCTGACATGTTTAAATCATGCATTGATGTTCCTCTGGTAGATATTTTTTGGGGTATTGAACACTACTCAGTCATGTTTGATGGACCTAGCAATGAGAGGATATATAGACCTATTACATATGAGTTGTAGTCTATATTACATTCCTTTTCAGAAGATCGTTTCCCTGACCCATATGGTTGGACGGTTTAAATTTTCATTGGCTTCTTTGATATCATGAAAAGGGATATGTTGGATATGGTGGAAACATCATGGATTAACCGGAAAATTATCAGCTTTATTAAATCTACTTTCATTGCTCTCATTCCCAAGGTATCTAATCCACATAATTTCTCGTAATACCGACTGATTTCCTTATGTAACATGACATATAAGATAATATCGAAGGTGATTGTGATCCACATAAAATAATGCCTATCAATACATATATTGTCAGAACAATTTGGGTTTTTACCTAACATTTCTATACATGATGCGATTTCCATCGCACAAGAAGTACTCCACTCTATTCATACAAGAAGACAAATGGCACTGACGATGAATATTGATTTACATCGGGCATATGAATGTGTAGATTGGACTTTCCTGAGACTGGTGCTTCATGAAATCGGTCTCTCCATTTTGATCATTGAATGGATCATGGCCTCTTTGTCAAACTCTTGGCTTGCTATTCTAGTAAATGGTCTGCCCATGGTATTCTTCAAAGTCAGGCTGAGACAAGTATGATCCCTATCTCCTCTATTATTCATCCTCATTATGGATGACATCATTCATTATATTTTTCACGCAAAGGTGGCAGGGACTTTTGAAGGTATCCATATGGCCCCGAAGGTATGTATCACTCATTTATTTTTTGTCGATGATATCCTGACATTCAGAAATTGATCACTTCCTCAGTGGGAATGCTTACTTCATCTATTCAGATGTTATGGGCAGGCTTCGGGGCTAGTGGAAAATGGCATCAAAATTATCCTTATTTACACATATGAAATTACTAATGATATACGTAATATTTCCACTCTGTTTGATGTTGGTCTTCGACCTATTGGAGAGAGTATTAAATATTTGGGCTTTCATCTCTGCATGAATTATTATAAATTTGCGGACTAGGCATGGATCATCTCCAAATTTCACAATTGTCTTTCTAAATGGTCCCATCATCATTTATCTATGGGGGGTCGATTGGTTTTGGTGAAGTCAGTGTTTTCACAGCTTACTACTTATTGGATCCATATTTTCTCTCTCTTGAAAAAAATTTGCAACTCCATCCAAGCTATTATGGCTTGCTTTATATGATCTGGTTCGGGTGTGTCACATAAATACCACTTGGCTAGGTAGTAAAAATTGGCTTGGACTTATGACTTAAATAGATGGGGGATTATGGACTTAAAATCCTTTGGCAAGTCACTCATTATGAAATTTATGTGGTTTTATCTAAATGGTAATATTCTTGTTCAATAGATTTATTGATTTAAGTATTGTAGGGATAGACCCCTCTTTCTGTCTCTTTGTTTCAGTCATTTGGGTCCTATTGGTGGCTCAATTATTTGGCACAACTTTATTAAAGTACAAGATATTTTTTTTCTCCGAATCAAATGGAAATTTGGTAATGGTGAAAGGATTGTGATAGGCAGGGATGGTATCTTAGGTGTGCGTCTGAGGGCAGTCCCTGATCCAACACTTGTGTTGAGATTCAACAAGATGATGAGCTTAGTGAAAAGAGTCGCCTTCACTAAGTGGGCCCGCAGACTATTTTTGACACAAGTTTATTTTTAGACTATGTCTATTTTTATACATGTCGATCATATTTCAGAAGTTGCAGGATGCTATTTTTGGATGGTTTATCAAGTTGGAAAAATAGATGAAATTCTATTTTTAGAATATTGGGCGAAGTCTATTTATATATTGTCAATCTAAAAATAGATGCATGTCAATTATTATTAGCTCTTAATAATAATCATACTCTAAACAACAACTTATTCTCTTGGAGCACTTCAGTTAAGTGCACAGATGTGGCACAGCAGCTGACAAAAGGAATTACACTATTCCTAATGGTTTACTGGAGCTAATGCATGGAGGACACAGTTAGAACTCAAGTGGCAGAGTTATGACACAGTTGGAAGAAGTAGTTATGGAATTGTATTTAGTTTAACTCAATTAGACTCAGTTGAGCTAGTTGTATCTAGTCTAACTGATTGATACACTAGTGAGAGTGGAGTGAATTAATTAGTTAATTAATTCATAAATAATAACTCATTAATCAATTGAACAATACATCAGTTAACTACAGTGCATGGCAATTTCAGTGGAGACCAGTGGAGAGATAGGTGAAAGGGCATGATAGACTATCTGTTGTGACTATCAGTGATGCATTGATTGCATCCAACACACAGTAGAGATGCCAATGAGGATTGCACAGTCAAGGATGGAGTAATTCAAATTCATTCAGAGCTATTATTCAGTAGAGATTGCGCAGTGGAGGCAGGCTAGTAGGTGGCAAATATTGGTGCATGGATTTGCAAGATTACGCCTGATTAGTGTATGACGATTGTACTGTACTGAGAGCTTGTGATAAGCTTTATATGTTTGTATGAGATTTTCATATGATCTCCATGTTACATAATATATAGTTGGGGTTTTCAGCTTCAGGCTTTCCCGGTTAAAAACTGTGTTATGTGTGATTGATAATTTTTGTTTATGCTTCACATGTGTGTGCAATTAAATTTTCCGCAAAATATTAACAAGTGGAATAGACTCAGTATCTTGCATAAAGTTAAATAGTGTGAGATCAGGTGGATCTTGGACAGATGCATGCTTAGTGCATATAATTTCTACATGGTATTGGAGCATTATTGATTGAAGATTGCAATTGTGAAGTGAGTTTGTGTTGGTGGACAATTCGAATTTTCTACAGAAGATACTTGGTGCAAAAATCGAGTATACATTGAAATGTCTTTCAACGAGTTGAGATTGGAGTATGCCCTTGATGGGAGCTTGAATTACATAGCTTGGAAGAACAATATGGAGGCGGTGCTGGAGGTTAATGGGCTGAAGGATTTCATCGATAGTGATGTTCCTAAGCCGGGATCTAGTGATGCTGCATTACTTGATGCATGGCAAAAGAAGACTGCAAAGACGAGGAGGATTATTTTGGAAGGTGTGAAGGACCACATTGTGTCTAGCCTTCATGGGAAAGCCACTCCATTCTTAATGTGGAAGGCTTTGACCGATTTGTTCCAAAGCAGAAGTGACCAGAGGAAGTTGGCGCTTAAAGACAAGCTCAGAAAAATAAAAATGGAGAAAGGCGACAGTATTCCAAAATACCTCACGAAGTTTTTCCACTGCAAGGATGAGCTGGGAAGTGTGGGGGTTATTGTTGATGAAGAAGACTTGGTGAGCTTGGCTCTCCTTGGGCTTCTGAAGAGTTGGCATAGCTACGAAGACTCTGTCAATGGACGGGAAAAACTACCAGGATGGGAGCGACTTTGGTCGGATCTTGTGCAGGAGGAGATAAGGCGGGGTACCAGGGATGGATCTTCATCGAAGAATGAAGATGAAGAAAATTACGCTTTGGCTGCCAAAGCAAGGAAAGGGAAGGGGAAGAAAAATCCTTCAAAATCGAGTGCGAAAGGCATGAAGCAGGACTTGTCCAAAGTGAAGTGTTTTCACTGTCACGAGCATGGACATTTCGCCACTAACTGTCCACAGAAGAAGAAGAATAAGCAGGCTGCCAGATCTACAGCTGGAGAGGCCTTAGCCTCACAATTTGAGCTATATTTTTCCTTGATCGCATGCTTGGTTTCAAGCTGCATGGGATCGGTGTGGTATCTTGACAGTGGTGCGTCTTTCCATATGATGGGAGACAAAGAGTTGTTTAGTGACTTGGAGGAGAAGGACCTCCAGATGCATATAGAGATGGGCAACGATGGTCAGTACAGTGCGACAGGCATTGGGACCATTACCTTTGAGAGGGAGTCTGGTAATCCATTCTTGTTGAAGAATGTCATGCATGTTCCAGGTCTGAAGAAGAACTTGGTTTCAGTCGCAATGTTGGAAGACAGAGGTTATGATGTTGTTTTCAGTGAGGGAAAAGCTTTCCTTCGACATAAAACAATGGGTCAAACCAAGAAGATAGGGGTTCGAATTAAGAATATCTACAAGCTAGAGGTAGATGGCTGCGTTGCAATGGTAGGCAAAGCATAAGAAGTGGTGAGCCGGGATGAGGGCGAATTATGGCACAGGAGATTGGGCCATCTTCACCATGGTGCTTTGAAAATTTTGCAGCAAATTTCTACTGGACTTCCCAAGGGTACTCTTGCGCAGTCAGATCAGTGCAAAGGATGTACAATGGGTAATTTTGTGAAGAACACTTTTCATGAGAAGGAGAACCGTGCTTCGGTGATCCTGGAGAGAATTCACACAGACGTGTGTGGACCATTCTGGGTTGCTTCAATAGCGAAACACAGGTATTATGTGATATTTTTTGATGAATTTTCTCGTATATGTTGGATCTTCTACATGCAAAAGAAGAGTGAAACGTTCTCAAAGTTTTGTGAGTTCAAGGCATTGGTGGAGAAGGAGTCGGGGAAGCAGGTGAAAGCTCTAAGGAGCGATAATGGTGGTGAATACATATCGGGTGAATTCAAAGACTTCTGTAGCAAAGAAGGAATTCAAGGAGAAATCATAGCCCCTCATAACCCACAGCAAAATGGGGTCGCAGAGAGAAAGAATAGAATGATCGTGGGTGCTGCACGAGCGATGCTGGATGACCAGGGCCTACCGATGCACTTGTGGGCGGAAGCATGCAACACTGTGGTTTATGTGCAAAATCGATGTCCTCATAGAGTACTTGGAATGAGTACACCTGAGGAAGATTTTACTGGTAAGAAGCCTGATATTTCTCATTTGAAGATTTTTGGCTCACATGTTTACATTCATGTGACGAAGGATGCCAGGAAGAAGCTGGAGCCAACTGCAAAAGTTGGGATATTTGTGGGGTACACAGAAACACCCCATAACTATCGTGTGTATTTTCCAAACATTCGGATGACTGTTATGCGATGGGATATAAAATTCAATGAGGTGAAAGCCATGCAATTGTCACTTGAGAGGGAGCTACACTTGCATGCGGAGGAGGAACTTCTTGTTTTCAAAGATGAGCCTCTGGATGTGGATCAGCCACAGGAGGAAATTCATGGAGTGGAGGAGACCACTCATGCAGAACCAAACATCAGACAAGGCAGGAAGCGTACCACAGAAGCTGAGAGACTGAAGGTGGATGCAGCACAGAATGTAGGAGTTCCTACATCACATCGCAGACATAGACAGTCACCTGAACGATATACTGGATACATGGCTCTTATGAGAAAGTGTATTGTGACAGAGCCATCTTCTTTTGAAGAAGCAACACAGGAGCCCACATGGGTAGATGCCATGGTGGAGGAGTATGACTCCATTGTGAGAAACAGTGCCTCGGAGATTGTTCCAAGGCTAGTGGGAAAATCAGTTGTAGGATCAAGATGGATCTACAAGGTAAAGCAAGTTGCTGATGGGAGCGTCAAGAAGTATAAGGCAAGATTTGTTGCCCGAGGCTTCTCACAGATTGAGGGGATTGACTATGAAGAAACCTTTTCACCTTTCGCATGGTATTCTTCCATACAGACCATCCTTGCTCTCTCAGCACAGATGGGTTGGCACATTCATCAGATGGATGTGAAGACTGTGTTCTTTAATGGGATCATTGACGAAGAGGTGTACATTGAGCAGCCTGAAGGATTTGAGATCTTCAGCAGCGAGTCGCATGTGTGCAGGCTCAAAATAGCGCTGTATGGGCTGAAACAAACACCCCGTGCTTGGTACACTCGGATCGACAACTATTTCACTGGACTTGGCTTCACCAAGAGTGAGGCAGATGCAAACCTGTACCAGATTGTGGTTGAGGGTAAGCTTTTGATCATTGTACTTTATGTTGATGATTTGATACTAACAAGTGATGAGCAGTTGATACACTCATGCAAGGCTGATCTTGCGAAGGAGTTTGAGATGAAGGATTTGGGCCTCCTTCATTATTTCCTTGGATTGGAAATATGACAGCGGGAAGGTGAACTGTTTGTGTCTCAAGGCAAGTATGCCCGGGAGATACTGGATAAGTTTCACATGCAAGGTTGTAAGCCTATTGACACTCCTCTTCCAGGAAATTGGAAGAAAGAGGATGCTACATCGGCAGAGGTAGTGGATGCCACTTTTTATCAACAGTTGGTGGGTTCGCTCATGTATTTAGTCAATACAAGATCGGGCATATGCTATGCGGTGAACCAACTTTCACAAGCGATGGTTAAGCCTACCAAGCTCTTTTGGAAGGTCGGCAAGCATATATTGAGATATCTCAAGGGCACATGTGAGTATGTTTTATGGTACAGACAGATGGATGAGGTGAAGTTGCATGGCTTCATGGATGTAGATTGGGCAGGAAGCCCAACAGACAGAAAGAGCACATAAGGAGGGATTTTTAGTATCAGATCTACGATAGTTTCTTGGTACAGCAAGAAACAAAGATCTGTGGCACTTAGTTCAGCAGAAGCAGAATACATGGCAGCAATTTTAGCTGCATGTGAGGCTATCTGGATGAGGAAGATTCTAGTTGGTTTGTTCAATTCACATTTAGATCCCACGGTGATTCATTGTGATAATCAGAGTTGCATTAAACTCTTGGTTAATCTTGTGTTTCATGATAGATCTAAACATATTGATATCCGGTATCATCATATCAGACATTGTGTGTAGTGGAAGATCATGTTACTTCAGTACATTCCTACGGAGGATCAGGATGCAAATATTCTGACGAAGGCGCTCACTAGGAGCAAATTCGAATACCATAGAGGCAGGATCAGGGTGAAGGATAATCCCTATCTTGTTGAGATGGAGTGTTGAGATTCAACAAGATGATGAGCTTAGTGAATAGAGTCGCCTTCACTAAGTGGGCTCGCAGGCTATTTTTGGCGCAAGTCTATTTTTAGACATGTCGATCATATTTCAGAAGTTGCAGGATGCTATTTGTGGATGGTTGATCAAATTGGAAAAATAGATGAAATTCTATTTTTAGAATATTGGGCGAAGTCTATTTATAGATCATCAGTCTAAAAATAGATGCATGTCGATTATTATTAGCTCTTAATAATAATCAGACTCTAAACAACAATTTATTCTCTTGGAGCACTTCAGTTAAGTGCACAGATGTGGCACAACAGTTGACAAAAGGAATTACGTTATTCCTAAGGGTTTACTGGAGTTAATGCATGGAGGACTTAGTTAGAACTCAAGTGGCAGAATTATGACACAATTGGAAGAAGTAGTTATGGAGTTGTATTTAGTTTAACTCAGTTAGACTCAGTTGAGCTAGTTGTATCTAGTCTAACTGATTGATACACTAGTGAGAGTGGAGTGAATTAATTAGTTAATCAATTCATAAATAATAACTCATTAATCAACTGAACAATACATCAGTTAACTACAGTGCACGACAGTTTCAGTGGAGACCAGTGGAGAGATAGGTGAAAGGGAAAGATAGACTATATGTTGTAACTATTAGTGATGCATTGATTGCATCCAACATACAGTGGATATGCCAATGAGGATTGCGCAGTCAAGGATGGAGCAATTCGAATTCATTCAAAGATATTCTTCAGCAGAGATTGCATAGTGGAGCCAGGCTAGCAGGTGGCAAAGATCGGTGCATGGATTTGCAAGATTAGGCCTGATTAGTGTATGACGATTGTATTTTACTGAGAGCTTGTGATAAGATTTGTATTTTTGTATGAGATTGTCGTATGATCTCCATGTTACATAATATATAGTTGGGGTTTTCAGCTTCAGGCTTTCCCGGTTAAAAACTGTTTTATGTGCAATTGATAATTTTTGTTTATGCTTCACATGTGTGTGCAATTAAATTTTTCGCAAAAGATTAACAAGTGGAATAGATTCAATATCTTGCATAAAGTTAAATAGTGTGAGATCACGTGGATCTTGGACATATGCATGCTTAGTGTATATAATTTCTACAACTTGTGTGGTCGTTGTAACAAAAGGGAATATTTTTCCTCGCATAATTAATCCAAGAATGGCAACATGGGTACCCTATGTGGAAATATCTAGGGGAAGTGGGATTATCAGTCCAATTCATTGATGGGTGGCGATCCTATCTACAAAAACTTCAACATGTTGGTTTAAGCAAACATAGCGTTGGGGACACTATCTCATGGGATGTGTGACTTCATCACAATTTGATAAAGGTCTCTGAAGTATACAGTTTTATTTCACATCTTGGTATGGAATACCAAAACATGCCATGGTTCCTGCACTATTGGCGGTCCCAAGTGCCCATCAAGATTCTTATTTTCGCCTGGGTCACATGGAAGAACAAAATTCTCACTTGGGACAATTTGTGTAGGTGGGGAATGAAAGGTCTGAGTTTATGTCATTTCTGTATGTCTGCTTTCAAATCGATACACATCGATTACTTCATTGCAAGGTTTCTTTGTCTATTTGGAATCGTATACTAATCTACTGTAGGATCCCTCCTATTACTTTTCTATCACTTGAGCATTGTCTTTGGTGGTGTATATCGAGTGGGGGCAAGTCACTATTTATTTTATATACTATTTGGGAGATCTGGAAGGCACGGAACCGGTATATTTTTTATGGGATTCCTATATTTGTTATATCCATTGTTTCTAAATTGTTATCACGGCTCAAGAACTACACTCTTGTGAGCTCTACTACAAATGATTTATCAAGCCGGCTAAACCCTCCACAGATATGCCTTCATGTTGGTTTTTTTTACGGTGCATCTAAGAGGGGTAAATGTGAATGTGGTGCATGGCTTTGGTTAAATGAAACAAATGTCTACAAACTACAATGGTATGCTGGACATGGCATTAATACCCGGGCGGAGCTTATTGCATTGTGGAGACTTCTCTAGTATACAGTTTTTTTTTTTTGTAGATCCAAATACTTCACATACATGAGGATTCCAAATCTATTGTTGAATTCGCCAAGGGAAACCAATCACTCGATTTGTCCGCACTTCGTAGTTGGGATATGAAGATTATGAAATTATTGCAAGGACTACAACACTACATTGTTCAACATATCTTCTGGGAAGCCAACAACACCATTGATGCTCTCTCAAAGCGTGGGATCAAGGATCTGCCGGGATTCATATATATTGAAATCTTTTTGGACGGTGTGAAACTAGTTGAAGATAGTATGGAAATGCCTTAGTTTTTATTATGAGGACAATTTCATTAGTTTATGTCTTCTAAGTATTAAGTATTAATTGCAGAAGCTTCTGATTAGGTTTTGAAAAACTCTCTCGGGTGGTTATCTTATTTTTGTTTTCTAGATAGAATGACATTGTTTGTGCATCACATGTATGATTGATATCTCTGAATATTTTTCAAATGTCCAGGAAAAGATGGTTGAAAACACAAAAGAACTATGAATGACATCACTGGATTATTTTTATCTAATATAAACTCTAAATATTTTTTCTTTGTGAAAACTTGTTTTATTATTATACATTCAAATAAATTGATGCCTACAACTTATATCAACCATACTTATTAATGTAGTTGTGCTCATTTACATCAATATCAATATTACAGTTTTAATCTAGTTGATATATACAATATCATTTTCAAAAAAATGACATTTAAAATGTGGAAACCACCATTAATGATATGGTTGTGATAGTTTATGTATATTCAATGGATTTCTCAATAAAATATTGCTTTACTTTGAAGTTTGAATTGAATAAGACTTCGGGGAATCAAAATCAATGGATTTCTCAATAAAATAGATCTGAGCCCTTTTAAATAATCTGTATATTCCATATCGGGAATAAAATATATCAAAACCTCATTGCTTGCTACTGGCTGGCCTTAAAATCTGGTAGTGACGAAAGCTGAACCAACTGTCCCATCAAAGTGGTTCAAATAAATACAAAGGCTCATGATTATTTTAAATAAACTAACGCCCCCTTCCGCAGCCTTTGTCAGTACAATTCGGTCTGTCAACCTAACCCAGTGAGTGTCGTTTTGTCATGGCTAAGATCGTGAAGGCTTCCCTGTGGTAATCTAAAACCTTTAAAAAATCTTAAATATACATTTTTTTTCTTTACCCAATTCGGATAAATGCAAATTTTCTGGACCATTTTCAATATAGAAAGTAAGGCCGACACAGCAGTCTTTAGCAGCACGCACAATTTGCATCGTCAATGAGTGAGTGTCAATTCGCGGTGGCTACAACAGCGATGCCTCGGCCGTGTAAGTCGGGCCTTTCTGTGGCTCAATACTGACTCCACGTTATATTCTTTATTTTGTCTTACTGGCTGTTTTTTTGTCTTACGATCTTGATTGAGTGTATCTCATATGGTTGGGAGGGTTTGGGAGGGTTTAACGGTAACTTAGTGAGTCAAGTTCAAGATTTATTGTGACATGATGTTTTATTGGGAGTCATTTTTGTATTAATTATTTTTAACTATATTGCTTTTATTATATAGTAATTCTATTGCAAAAAGATTTTTTTTTTTTTTTTTTTTTTTTTTTTTTTGGCTAAAATCTTTATTGTAAGAGATTTTTTTTTGGGTAAAATTAATTATTAGGAGTTGGTTTTCCAAAAAATGTTTGTTGTTTCTTATTATTATGTTTTTATTTTTTTATAGTGCATTAATTGTGTGGTTGTACATGGGCTTACAAGAGACGGGTGTGGAAATGCAATAAGCATGTCACATAGTTGCATGGACAAATATTTCTAAGAATTTCGTTGAATATGTGGTGAAGTGTTTTGTCAAAGGTAGCAACAACTTCCATCCATTGGCATAGAAGACACCGCTAAGCTCAATTAGGAGCTTCCAACAAAGCACAGTGCATGGTAAGAGACCTAGTGGGCACTTAGAAGACTCAGTTGAGGAGCACGATGGACAAGTTGTGCAATGAGGCCTAAAGAGCACACATATGATGTGTTTGTGATCGCTATTGAAGCACATGATTTGAATTGATCCTTGAAGTGAGTTACTAATCTCAATTGATTTCACTCGATGAGCATAGAGAACTATACAAATTTTTGCATGATGCAATTGAGGAATTGACTAAAGGGATGCATGTTTGTAGCAGTGGTTGCTAGAGTGGTTTTGTTGATTTGAACTAAATTTGTTGGAACAATTTAACACTAAGAAGTAGTGCCTCAAGCGTTGTGCATTGATATTAGAACATAGATGGATTTATCAAGGAAGTTGCAAGCTAGATTCTATTTAAACAAGAATGGAATCATTAAAACTAATATCATATCATTGTTTCTTATGACAATATAGACATGTAATGATATGTTTGTGCATGGTGCATGTGAAGGCTATTTTCAAAATGGAATAAGGAAGTTTTGTGAATGGATAATAAGACCATGTGCTATTAGTTCATGTTTATAATATTGTTGCATGGCTTCTTGGGAAGGATTTTTATGTTTGAAATGTGTGTGTGAGTAGATTTTTGGAATTGTATGATTATTAGAAGGAGCTTGATTGAATTTTTTAGCGTGTCAAGTATATTAGCTAGACATATCGTTGGTATCATTAAAAGAATGACATTCAAGACCCATATCATGGCCTACAAGGTTTGTTGGGTTGATATCTACGTTAACGAGTAGAGCCTAAGCCGGTTTCTATTATATGTAATTTCCTACTTTATCCTATTATGTTAATTTTGATTAGTTTTTAATTAACATGAAAATATAACATTATAATTATTCAGTAATATTGGTATATACCTATAATTGTGAATCTGTAATTTTAATTTTACTGATATGACTTTTTATTTTTTATTATTATTTAATTAATATTCAATTCCCAAGGTTTTTCAAGTTGCCTTCTCCAATTTATTTCTGAATTAGATATCAACATTTCAATTCTCAAGGTTTTCCATGTTCTCTCCTCCCATTTATTTCTAAATTTAATATCAATATTTCAATTCCTAAGGTTTTCCAAGTTGTGTTCTCCAATTTATTTCTGGATTAAATATTAATATTTTCATTCTCAAGGTGTCTTCTCAAAATTATTTTTGGATAAGATATGGAAAGGAAAGTCAAGGTCATTAAATTAAAAGTATGGGGGGTATTCATGGAATTAATGGTAGGTGGTTGAGGTAGATGAGAGGGAGAGACATAAAGGGAAGGAGGATGAGAGGAGAATGGGGAGATCCTTGTTCTTTATTTTGACATTGGAGGATTTTATTTTGGGAGGAGGAATGTGGAGAAGGGAAAGGGAGAGAATGGAGAGAAAAATGAGAACTCAAACTTGGATCTATTGGAGAGTGTTGGTTTTTTATTTGACACACAACAATTGGTTGGAATTGGGCCGAGAGGGCTAGGGAATTTGTGGAGGCTCCCTAGGTTAGGAAATCATTCTTAGTTGGATGTAAGGTAAATTCAGTCGAGTAGCCCAATGGGAGCATCCCAATTAAGCCATTGGAACAAGTATTCTTCTATTTGTTTTTTTATTTATGTAAATTGTTGCAAATGAAATTTCTTACATGTTTAATATGTTGTAAATTAAAATTTACTTGTATATTATTATCAAATAAATGTTGAGTTATAAGCATATTATTTTTCTTCTTATTGTGATTAAATTAAATGATAAATTTGGTTTATTTAGAAGACCTAGGTTGAGTCCTCAAATTATAGCCTATTGTACCCACATTGAGTCAGTTGCAGGAACCCAAGTGTCTTGTTGACCTTGATGCATAAATTTTTCCCTTGATTTTTCCTATTTTACAACAATGTCATTGTAGAAATTATCTAAATAGATTCAATTGATCTTGTAATGTACTAAAACAAAATACTGAATCAATTTACAAATTGCGGAAACTAATTTCGATCACACAATCACATAACAAGTAAGAGAAAGAAATTATCAATCTCACAACACACGATGTATATGGGGAAAACAAGTGCTCAAAACCCTGCTATCCGTATATCGAATAAAGTCAATGCCATGAAACAATACAATGATATTTCCCTCATTGAGAAACCTCTGCACTTTGTTGACTATTGTTGAGCTGCATTTTTGTCCATGTTTTCACGATTTTTATCAGATAAATTTTGTGCTTGTACTTAGTGTTTTAATAATTATTCATCCATTATGTTGTTAATTAGAGGAATTTAGAGACAATAGTTATTAATTATAAATTTTCGTTATTTATTAATTTGAATAAGTGTTTTTGTGTAATAATATCATTAATAATAGGTTTTCATGATGGCATGAGAATAAGTTTGCACTTGTGTGCTCTAATATTTCAAGGAGCCCTCAACTTCTACTATTGTTTAGTGTTGCAACTGGCCTACAGGGTCTTGGATATGACCTCGAGCTTTATTCACTTGAACATGGACCCATGCGAATTAGCTGGGAGTTTTTGTTCATATCTTGCAGAGTTATTCAAAGCAAGAACTTATAATTGATTGGTTAAATTTTGATGGTATGGTTGTAAACACTCTTGAAGCTAAAAGATTGGTTACTAGTCTCATACAGGAACCCTTTAAAGAGGTGCCTCTAATATGGATCATTCATGAGAATGAACTGGAACTGCGCCTCAGGGATTATGCTTTGAGCTAGCTGATAGATATCTTAAATGATTGGAAGGAAACCTTTCATCGTGTGGATGTGGTTATCTTTCATGACTATACCATGCCAATGATTTATTCTTCCCTTGACACTGGGAACTTCTTTGTTATTCCAGGCTCTCCCATAGAAACATGGTAGGCAGAACATTTTGTGACCACACAGAAGATAGAGGATTCTAGAATACACCTTGGTTTTGATTCAAAATATTTTGTAATTGTGGTTGTCGGCAGTCCATTTTTTTACAAATGAATGTGGTTGGAACATGCACTGGTAATGCAGGCTATCCTGCCTCTCGTGACAGATTTTAAGTTGGAAAATGGTAAAGCTACACTTTTAAAACTTGTTATTATAAGTAGCAACTCAAGTACCTATGATATGGCTTTTCAGGCAATTACTCTTCGATTAGGGATAAGCCAAGCTTAATGGCATTTTGGGAGGCACAAAAGGAGGATCGCAGCATTCGTCAAGCTCTTATCGATAAACAAATTTCCATCCTTATGATATGGTGAACGAGAATGAAAACCATTGTTGGAACTGCCTTGCTTATGTGTACGAAGAATAAGGAACATGATTTCCAAGCATCCACAGATGGAGTCGTGTATCACACTGTCAAAAATGGTGGACCTCCCGAAAGGTAGAGGCTCAGCGCATCTTGTGCAGAAATGTAAGTTCTGTGGTAGAGATGGAAACATATTGATGATTCCAGGTCGGGGGCGTGTATACAATATTGAAGGTAGTGAATCTCAAGAGTTTTCTCCCTTAATGCTCTTTGATTGCAAAGTGTTTGAAGTTGTGGAGTTATATTTCAAATATGGATGGGTAGCAGAGTCTACTTCTGGAATGAAGTATAAAGATATAAACTTTTATATGGTGACTTAGTTGAATATGATGAAAAAGGTGAATGACGATTTGCAGATGCCAGCCTCATCCGCTGTATGCATGGTGACAGATGATGCATGGCTTAGATATATAAGGTTGCACAAACAAGGAAAAACAGAACAGGCCAGGAAATATTTGGAACGCTTAATTCTAATTAGACAGCAATGTGCGGATGCTGTGAAGAAGCGTGAGGAAGAAAAGGCTGCGAGAGAACAGAAAAATGTCAAGGCATGAAAATGAGCTTTCTTGCTTTGGATTTCATTAATTTTACCTTTAACTAATACCAGCTATACGTGCTTTATCTCTGCCAGTAAGGCGTGATGATCAAAGTCTTCTAGATGCTGGATCGACCCAAATCAAACTTGAACTGGAAAGAAAATATTCTCACTCCGATTTTTCCCAAATCGTATTAACTAAAAATATTAAATTTATGTTTTTGTAACTATCGATTTTTAATTAGAAGCAACATTTCTGCTATATATATAAAGCAGAGGGCTGCGCACTGGAAGGCAATTAATTTTTCTCAGATGTAAGGTGGAATTTCTCGATGTCCATCTGCTCAAATGTAGAACTGGGTGGAATTTGTGAGATACAAGTTCAAACTGCTGAGATGTAGAACCAACATCCAATTTGTAGAGGAGAAGAGATTGTAATAGGAGCATCAGCTTATGTTGTATCTTCCATTTGAATTCTCAGTTTTAATATATAATTTTCTCCAGTGTTTTTATACATACATATTATGGTTTTCTGCAATTTCTCCAAGTAGATTGGGTTAATCTAGGCTTTCTCTAGGAGTAGTAAGGGCCCACCACCACTGGAGACAAGTCCTGTAGCTGAATGATATTATATATCTTAGAATCATAGATTTGAATAGAATCATAAACATCATAAATTTGAATTTATTCTTCATTCAAAAAGTTGTGAGATTACATCTAAGAGTTATCACTTCATTCTGCACGTAAACCTTTCATTTCACTTCGGTAAGCTCAAATAGAATGCTGAAAATCTAGTTTTATAATTGTTAAATGAATTAAGCGAGAGTCTTCACTGAGAAATGAATTCTTTAGGCTTTGTTTAATTACTATACGTTACCAAGTTTGCAACATTATAATTTTTTGATTAATACTCAGGAAAAATTAAGACAATGGTGGTAAGGAAACAGTGATCGTGAGTGGAATGTGCGAGTGTTGATATGGTTAGGTTAATACTAGAGTTTTGGTTAAAAGCTGATAAGAGTTGGCATTTCTTAATCGTTTTAGTTATAGGAATATAATGATTTCTGAGTGATCAAAGTTAGAACAGATTTAATGCTTTGAGTTTGAGTTTGGTTTGCGTTACATAATCTCTTTGAATTTTTGCAGGTTTTAATGCTTATTTGATTTGTTTAAGCTTCCTGGGAATTTTCTTAATAGTTAGATTTATTTTTAATTTGAATCCTTCTTGTTTTCATAGTGTAATCATTCCCTTAGAAGAGCAAGTTTGAGTGCAGATTTAATTGAGCATGCAGTGTGATTTAGTTTTAGTTATTGAGTTACATGATTTGATTTTAAAGTAGGTTTGTTTTTGAATAGTTCCTTTCATTTAGATTAAAATATTTAAATAGAAGGTTTCTCATAGGTTATTTTCAATGCCATTTGTAATAGGATATTTTAAAGTGTTATTTTATATGAAGCAAAGTAGTTTTCTTTTTAGAAATAGTTAATTTGAATCTTGAATTTATTATGAAGAGTAGTTCTAGTTAGTTTAATGTGTGAGTTTGTCATTAGAATAATGTGTGATCTTTTTGCTTATCTCAAGATTAGTTTTAAGTGTTAGTTTCTAAGTTAATGAGAGGAACAAATAGATCAGGGTTTTCAAGATATCATAGGAGATTTAAAAGGTAGAATTCGAGTGCAAGAATGATTGAGGATTGCCTTGAATTTCCTTATAGTTTAATTGCAGTATGGAGTTTGCAGTGATTGAAATTGGTTAAGTAGGTCTCCTTTTCAAGATTGTTTATTTGCCAAAAAATGTGTGTTTCATTCCAGTGTTTAGTTTATCATTACTAAGGAATATATTTATACTCTGACCATTAAGTTGAGCCAATACGCAGTACAACTTGCAATTGCGACTCCCAGATTGATAATTAATATTGAGAGGTTTAATCCGACAATTAAGCCAACCAAAAACTATCTCACTCTGGTCTAGGGAAAATAAATCCAATACTTAACCAATTCTCAGCCTCTATCTGACTAGCCTTGCTTACACATTCCTCGAGGAATTATGAACCTTTTCAAGATTGTTTATTTGCCAACAAATGTGTGTTTCATTCTAGTGTTTAGTTTATCATTACTAAGGAATATATTTATACTCTGACAATTAAGTTGAGCCAACGTAGTACAACTCGCATTTACGACTCCTGGAATGATAATTAATATTGAGAGGTTTAATCCGACAATTAAGCCGACCAACATTTTGGTGCCGTTGCCGGGGAGTTGTATTTTGGCTCAGGTAAAATTTTCTCACAGAGTTTCAAGGATATTGCAGGACGTCATAGAGCGGAGAGTGTACGGTAAGATGTGAGTGAAGAGCCACACATCCACTATTGTGGGGTTGCTCCAAAGTCTGGCCATCTTGCTCATCTCTTGAACTTTTATTTCCTTTCCTGTAGAAGCAGGCTTTAGACATTTAATTTCCAAATTGCTTTTCTTTCAATAGATTAAATATTGCTTTGATTCAGCATTTCCCACCTAGTACTTTGATTCGGCATTTTCCTTTCATGCAAGTGTGGTGAGCTTTATTTCAACCAGTATCTTTTAAATCCATTTATCTTCAGAATCCAATCTTCAACGTTATATCATTTTTGGGGTACTGTAAAACCCTTGCGTACTAATCCATGTAATGACATAATGTATCATTTTTCTTGTTGAAGACAAGAAGATGGTATTTTGAGGAATCATTCAATTGGGAGTTTTCATGCTGCTACAGAAATGAACAACTCATCCGATGAGGAATTCACAAGTGCAGAATTTAATATTTTTCTTGAACATAAATTTAATATAATTAAATCTTCGATTTTGAAATTGGATGATTTGAAGGAAAAAGATAAGGATGAAGAACCATTGCTTATCCTTTGCGCCAACTGTCAAAAGAAGCACTGCCTTGGAAAGTGTCCACTTGGTGATCTAAAAGTTTGTGAAATTTTCGAGGATGGTCATGCAACCAAACATTGCCCATCACTACCACGAATACAAAAGGTACTCAGGGAATCAAGTAAGTAATCAAATCAACCACCAGGTATAACTCAAAACCCAACACCATTTGATACTTGGAATAATGATTATTTTCCTGAGAAGGTTCCTCTACATGTTTATAATCCTGGAATTTCACGGAAAAATTTTAATCCTCTTCCAATTGAATATCCTACTTCATGGCTATAGTGGCCCTCGCCTTGGCCCTCATCCTCGAGCCAGATATCTCCATAGCCTCAAGAATAATTTGGATCCTTCTCTATAGGGAATTCTCCCATGCAAATTCAACCATATGAGCACCAACAACAACCACAATTTATTTCAAATGCACCATTAAGTTATCCTCCTCCATAGTCCTAGTAGTATGTGCAACCATACCCTAACCCTAATCCATACCCTCATCCTTACCCTATACCTAACCCTAATCCATACCCTAACCCTAGTTCACACCCTATTCCATACCCTAGACCTAACCCTAATCCACACCCTAAACTTAGCCCTCATTCAAACCCAAACCTTAACTTACAACCTAGATCTAACCCTAGTCCAAAGCTTAATCCCAATCTAGATCCAAATCTTAGTCCAAGAATTAACCAAAACCCTAGCCCAAACCACAACCTAAACCCTAATCTAAACCATCAGGTTACACAACAGTTTGAACCACCTATTCTTTCTGTTGATTCCCCTATTGAACAAAATGTCACACCTTCCATGTTGGAAAAGGGAATGAATCTGTAAAATTCCCCCATTATCGTAGAAAATTCACCCTGAGAAGGTGTAATTCAAATACTACGAGAAGAGAAATCTTTCATCAGAACTTGTTCTGAAAATGTTGTTAAAACTCAAAACCCTAGAATATCTCTCAACCATTCTTGTCAATTTGAAAATCAAATATTTGAGCCTGAACTTGAGGGATTTATCTTTTATCTTTCATTGGATTATTTATGCCTCCAAGAGAGTGACTATCAAACTGTGGAATATTTGCATTAGTTGGAGAATCCTAAATATGTGGATTCCATTGAATCTTGGTTTCCAGTAGTCATCAAGCCATATTATTTCCTCAACATTCGGAAATTCTTGGTACCATATCAATTAAAGCAACTGGTTTCTCATGCTTTCGTATGTCTTGAAGTCTATTCTCTAAAACTAAGTGTGAGTATAATCAGCATTTTGTTACGCACATGGCTTCATTGGAAGTACTCCTATACCTAAACGAGAGTATTTTGCCTCTTAGGGTAAAATAGGGTAGGAGAATAACTGAATAAAGTTGTTATAATGCTATTAGGGTTTTTGAATTTTAAAGCATGCTTGTTAAAATTACTTTTGATCCACATTAGTTGTTAACACACACCTTATGATAGATCTTGTTGAGTACAATTCACTCTAATGCCTCATGATTTTGCAAAAATTAACCATGATTAATCACTCTAATAAGTTGTTGTCTCAGATATATATTTTCAAGTTTCCCTTTGAAGGTACTATTGGAAAATCCCTATGGTGGACCACTCTTGTAAATATCATAATGAGCTATTCGGGAGAACACTAGCATTCTTAACTCAAAGAATCTTTCAATCATTGTCTGGGATATCTTTAACAATTCTTTAGGGTAGAGGAATTAGCCAGCAATGATTAGTCATTAAAAATTTTTCATGCCATCATGTACTCTTAAGGAGTAGATCTGTCTCCCCACTTATTAAGTAACCTTTAAGGTTAATCATAATCAGAGCTTACAAAGATTTAGGAAAGGATAGGAGGTCTCGTGATGAGTCGACCTACCATGATCATGAGACCTAGCATGCATGACATTATTGCTCTTGTTCACCAAGCCAGAGTAATGGATTTCAGAAAAAAGCTAGAAGATAGGAGGTCTCATCACAATCCGACCTGTTCATCCATATTACTTCTTGTGAGTGGCACTGCCATAAGCTGGTTACCAAGCCAGGACAGTGGCCTTCATCTAAAGAGGCAAATGAGCTAACTCTAAATCTGTATCTAGTAAGTGGGATACTGACATTTCTATAGGTTAAAAGACATCCTTGTCGAGGTTATGGACACCTACGGGCAGCAAGGCCATGTCTATGGTATTAAAATTAACTGCATACTATGATTTTCTCGGTTCTCCTTCTCTTTCCCTAAGAATCATCATTTTTCTTGGGAAATGGTTTTAAGATGATTTGAACATGATGCTTTGAGTTCTATCTTTAAAAAATTTAAGATTATTTAATGATGTGGTACCCTTAGGGAAGGTTATTCATTGTATTAGATTAAGAGGAAATTCAGTTTTGAATCCGGATAACAACGGAATTTAGAGTGTTCAATAAAGTGGTTTCTGATTGGTATCATAACTCACTTTAATTCTCATGGTATTCAAAGTGATGAATTACTCAATGATTACCACTCACAAGGTGTTGGTTGCCGACAATGTGTGGTGATTGTAGTTGCCTCTAAATATGTGATGCATGACTTAGGTACAAGATTGTTTTAATAGGTGCAGGAATCTTGTGTATATATTTTTGAAACTGCACTTTTTCAAAAAAAATGATTCTTGTCATAAGACTTTGGACATAAACAAAACAAGGAATTCATTTGGGACAAGGTAAAAAGTTTATGCAACACTATTTTCTCCATAATGTCCACTTTCGATACCTGATCTTGTTTTATCATTTCACATGGTTTTAGCTGGTACCGTAATAGTAATGTCATGGGTTAATGAATGCATTACAACATCAGACATCTTCATATTTCCTTGCTAAACTCTTTGCTAACATTTTCCCTACCTTATTTCATCGTCTTATAATTTTGGCTTGCACAAGGACGTTCAAGAAGTTCAGTGTGGGGAGATGTTGAGCTGCATTTTTGTCCATGTTTTCACGATTTTTATCAGATAAATTTTGTGCTTGTACCTAGTGTTTTAATAATTATTCATCCATTATGTGGTTAATTAGAGGCATTTAGAGACAATAGTTATTAATTATAAATTTTTGTTATTAATTAATTTGAAATAAGTGTTTTTGTGTAATAATATCATTAATAATAGGTTTTCATGATGGCAGGAGAATACGTTTGCACTCGTGTGCTCTGAGCTTTCAAGAAGCCCTCAACTTCTGCTATTTTTTAGTGTTGCAACTGGCCTACAGGGTCTTGGATATGACCTCGAGCTTTATTCACTTGAAGATGGACCCATGCGAACTAGCTAGGAGTTTTTGTTCATATCCTGTGAAGTTATTCAAAGCAAGAACTTACAGTTTATTGGTTAAATTTTGATGGTATGGTTGTAAACACTTTTTAAGCTAAAAAATTGGTTACTAGTCTCATACAGGAACCCTTTAAAGCGGTGCCTCTAATATGGGTCATTCATGATAATGAACTGGAATTGCGCCTCAGGGATTATGCTTTGAGCCAATTGACAGATATCTTAAATGATTGGAAGGAAACCTTTCATCGTGCGGATGTGGTTGGCTTTCATGAATATGCCATGCCGATGATTTATTCTTCCCTTGACACTGGGAACTTCTTTGTTATTCCAGGCTCTCCCATAGAAACATGGGAGGCAGAACATTTCGTGGCCACACAGAAGATACAGGATTCTAGAATACACCTTGGTTTTGATTCAAAAGATTTTATAATTGTGGTTTTCGGTAGTCCATTTGTTTACAAAGGAATGTGGTTGGAACATGCACTGGTAATTTAGGATATCCTGCCTCTCATGACGGAGTTTAAGTTGGAAAATGGTAAAGCTACATGTTTAAAACTTGTCATTATGAGTAGCAACTCAAGTACCTATGATATGGATTTGTAGGCAATTACTCTTCGATTGGGGATAAGCCAAGCTTAATGGAATTTTGAGAGGCATAAAAGGAGGATCGCAGCATTCGTCAAGCTTTTATCGATAAACAGGTTGCCATCCTTATGATATGGCGAATGAGAATTAAAACCGTTGTTGGAACTACCTTGCTTATGTGTACGGAGAATAAGGAACATGAGTTCCAAGCATCCACAGACGGAGTCGTGTGTCACACTATCAGAAATGGTGGACCTACCAAAAGGTAGAGGCTCAACTCATATTGTGCAGAAATTTAAGTTCTGTGGCAGAGATGGAAACATATTGATGATTCCAGGCTGGGGCGTGCATACAATATTGAAGGTAGCAAATCTCAGGAGTTTTCTCCCTTAATGCTCTTTGATTGCAAAGGGTTTGAACTTGTGGAGTTATATTTCAAAGATGGATGGGTAGCAAATTCTACTTTCGGAACGAAGTATAAAGATATAAACTTTTATATGGCGACTTTGTTGAATATGATGAAAAAGGTAAATGAAGGTTTGTAGATTCCAGCCTCATCTACTGTATGCGTGGTGACAGATGATGCGTGGCTTAGATATATGAGGTTGCAGGAACACGGAAAAACAGAACAAGCTAGGAAATATTTGGAACGCATAACTCTAATCAGACAGCAACATGTGGATGCTACGAAGAAGCGTGAGGAAGAAAAGGTTGCGAGAGAATAGAAAAAGGTCGAGGCATGAAAATGAGCTTTCTTCGTTTGGATTTCATTAAGTTTTCCTTTAACTGATACCAGTTGTATGTGCGTTGTCTATGCCAACATGGCGTGATGATAAAAGTCTTCTAGATTCCAGATTGACCCAAATCAAACTTGATCTGGAAAGAAAATATTCTCATTCCGATTTTGCCCAAATCGTATTAACTAAAAACCTTAAATTTATGTTTTTGTAACTATCGATTTTTAATTAGAAGCAACGTTGCTGCTATATATATAAAGCAGAGGGTTGCGCACTGGAAGGAAATTATTTTTTCTCATATTTAAGGTGGAATTTATCGAGGTCTATCTGCTCAGATGTAGAACTGGGTGGAATTTTTCAGATGCAAGTTCGAACTGCTGAGATGTAGAACCAACATCCAATTTATAGGGGAGAAGAGATTGCAATAGGAGCATCAGCTTATGTTGTATCTTCCATTTGAATTCTGAGTTTTAATATATAATTTTCTCCAACGTTTTTATACATACATATTATGGTTTGCTGCAATTTCTCCAAGTAGATTATGTTAATCTAGGCTTGCTCCGGGAGTGGTAAGGGCCCACCACCACTGGAGACAAGTCTTGTAGCTGAATGATATCATAGATATTAGAATCATAGATTTGAATAGAATCATAAATATCATAAATTTGAATTTATTCTTCATTCAAAAATTTGTGAGATTAGATCTAAGAGTTATCATTTCATTCTACACTTAAACCTTTCATTTCACTTTGGTAAGCTCAAATAGAATGCTGCAAATCCAGTTTTATAATTGTTAAATGAATTAAGAGAGAGTCTTCACTGAGAAACAAATTCTTTAGGCTCTGTTTAATTACTATATGTTACCAAGTTTGCAACATTATAATTATGTGATTAATACTAAGGAAAAAGTAAGACAATGGTGGTAAGGCAATGGTGATCGTGAGTGGACTGTGCGAGTGTTGATATGGTTAGGTTAAGACTAGAGTTTTGGTTAAAAGCTGATAAGAGTTGGCATTTCTTAATCATTTTAGTTATAGGAATATAAAGATTTCTGAATGATCAGAGTTAGAACAGATTTAATGCTTTGAGTTTGAGTTTGGTTTGCGTTACATAATCTCTTTGAATGTTTGCAGGTTTTAATGCTTATTTGATTTGTTTATGCTTCCTGGGACTTTTCTTAGTAGTTAGATTTATTTTTAATTTGAATCCTTCTTGTTTTCATAGTGTAATCATTCCCTTAGAAGAGCAAGTTTGAGTGCATATTTAATTGTGCATGCAGCGTGATTTAGTTTTACTTATTGAGTTACATGATTTGATTTTAAAGTAGGTTTGTTTTTGAATAGTTCCTTTCATTTAGATTAAAATATTTAAATAGAAGGTTTCTCATAGGTTATTTTCAATGCCATTTGTAATAGGATATTTTAAAGTGTTATTTTATATGAAGCAAAGTAGTTTTCTTTTTAGAAATAGTTAATTTGAATCTTGAATTTATTATGAAGAGTAGTTCTAGTTAGTTTAATGTGTGAGTTTGTCATTAGAATAATGTGTGATCTTTTTGCGTATCTCAAGATTAGTTTTAAGTGTTAGTTTCTAACTTAATGAGAGGATCAAATAGATCAGGGTTTTCAAGATATCATAGGAGATTTAAAAGGTAGAATTCAAGTGCGAGAATGATTGAGGATTGCCTTGAATTTCCTTATAGTTTAATTGCAGTATGGAGTTTGCAGTGAATGAAATTGGTTAAGTAGGTCTCCTTTTCAAGATTGTTCATTTGCCAACAAATGTGTGTTTCATTCCAGTGTTTAGTTTATCATTAATAATGAATATATTTATACTCCGACCATTAAGTTGAGAAAATACGCAGTACAACTCGCATTTATGACTCCCGGATTGATAATTAATATTGAGAGGTTCATTCCGACAATTAAGCCGACCAACAACTATCTCACTCTGGTCTAGGGAAAATAAATCCAATACTTAACCAATTTTCAGCCTCTATCTGACTAGTGTTGCTTACGCATTCCTCGAGGAATTATGAACCTATTAATAAGGCAATTCCCAAGAATTCATTGCATAATTTCTTCAAGTCGTCCTGATGACATCATGCATCACCTGTACAAATGAACAATCTTATTTGACATGAGATGTATATTTGATGTTTGTGTTGTGATGATGTTAATATATAATGTTGATTTGATGTTTGAATGTGTTTTTTAGTCGAATATGATGTTTGTACGATGGTTATCATGATCGTGATGTTTATTAATTAATTTAATATTAAACGACCATGATATTTATTAAATATTATGTCATGATTGTAATTTAAATTTAAATTTTAATTGTATGTAAAATTGTAAAATTGTGAAATTGTATTTGTATTTGTAATTGTAATATTTAATTTATTGTGAAATGATTGTAATTGTAATTATATATATGACAAATTGTAAAATTGTAATTGTAATTGTCATTGTATGTAAAATTCTAAAATTGTAATTTTATTTGTAATTGTATGTATAATATTTGTAAAATTGTAATTGTAATTGTAAATGTAATTCTAATTCTAATTCTAATTGCATGTAAAATATTTGTAAAATTTTAATTGTATTACTGTGAAATGATTATAATTTAAAATTTTAATTGTAAATGTAATTGTATGTAAAATTCTAATTCTAATTCTAATTCTAATCATAATTGTATGTGAAATTGTAAAATTGTAATTGCAATTCTAATTCTAATTCTAATTCTAATTCTAATTGTATGTAAAATATTTGTAAAATTTTAATTGTATTAATGTGAAAATTTTAATTGTATTAATGTGAAATGATTTTATTAAAATATTTAAATTTGTAAATTTGTAAATAATTGTAAAATAATAAATCTAGAATAATATGAACTTTTGTAACATATTAAAGTTTAGAAAATAATGCAAATAAATTCATGTATTTTAGAATTATCATTATTTTATTATGATCTTACATACGAAAAAAAAGAACTTTATATAATTCGGTGCGCTTATCATCATAACACGCATCGGTGCTTCACAACTCTTCTGCACTGGTGCATCATAAAACATCGGGCCAAAACATAAACCTTGATCTTACAAACCGTACTGGTGTGCCTATAAAACCCTGCACACCGGAACGGGGTTATTCTGTAAAGTGCATTATTAGAGCAGCGGAGGGTTTGAATCGCAGACAAGAATTTTTCTGAGGAGATGAGGGTTTGAAAAGACGAGAGTTTGAATTTCGAATGAGAATTTTATAGCATAAAAAATGAGTGATTCAAACAGAAAGACAGACAAATACGCTTATAGGGATGTAGACGACTACAGAGCTTGACAGAGTAGAAAAGGAGAAAAGGACTACAGGTTGAGACTGGAAGAGAGTATTCGGTTGAGGCCGATGATAGGGTTAAGAGGTCCCATGATAGAGAAATGGAGAGTAGAGTTGATGGGAGAGAGAGATCAATCGAGGTAGTCGATAAAGCCAAGAGGCACCATGAAGGGAAGGATTCTCATTCCCTTAAGGACAACAGAGAAATATCAATTGATGTTTTTGATCATGCTGGTATGTCCCATGAAGGGAAAGATTCTCCAAAATGCATTTAAAAGCAACTAGGAGTATTTTAAGAGATTATGTTGGCTTACATAAACTTTTACTGGAAAAGTTGACGTCGCATAAATCACATCTTCGACTTTCAGTTGAACCTAAATAGCATCTCTAACTTGTGTGAGTTGTGGTCCTATGGATGAAACCAGTAAAAATTATGCTTGTATTATAAATGGAAATATAGTGACCATTTATGTGCGAAGAAAAGCATAGATACCTGCAGCTACCATATTTCCACTTGCAAATCGGTTTCCCATTGGAAAAGCTAATGTTGTAGCCCATTTTGCAATGTATTTACTCTGCTCAACCCTATACTCATTTTCTATGGGAAACCATTCCCTCCACATGTAATAACTGCATCATCTAGTCGAAAATCGATCTTCTTCTGCTAACAAATGTCGAATGAAGGACTCGTTTTCATTTCGCCCAGAACATTCAAGGTCAGTTTCACGGTAAACCAGAGATTGTATAAATTTTTTTAGCATCAAGATATAAAGAAGAAAGGAGAAAAGAGAAATTGGATGCCAAGATGGAGGAGGAACTTACAAATGAGCAAGCAGATCATGGGGCACATTTTCTTGTTGCGGGTTATGGAAAGGTTCAAGTTTCTTTTTCTGAAAGCAGAAGAGGTGTATTTTTGAAAATAAATAGCCAAAATATTTTTCACAGCAAAATGTACATTTCCAACATGTCTAAAAACTAAAATATCTCCAACTTCAATAAACTGCTCAAAAACAAAAATTTCCCAACCATTTGTGAAAACTGCCCATGTATTAGCATAGCACAGGTTCACATTCCACAATTGCCCACTTAGGCCCTGTAGTATTGCATCTTCACATGCCCCACATTGCATTCTCTCCACATAATCAATGGGGACCTCCTACAATAAACAAAATGCATTGGAAGAATAGTTATTTCCATCAAGAATTTATCTAATTCCAATTCTAATTCTAATTCTCAAGAATAAAAAAAATTTTAATTCTCAATTTATATGGTTGAAGTTCACTAAATTTTAGTGTACACACCTAAAAGTAATTTCGGTACCTTAACCACAAATCGGTGCTACTATACATATAACCGTACCGGTGTGTTTTAGTTACTGTGCATCGGTGTCGGTGTTACAAAAGGACGCACCAGTGTGGTGCTATTAAGTGATGCATTGGTGACGAATAAACACAAATAAAAAAAAGCACAACTCTATTTTCTTTAAGTGAAAAAAAAAATGGCAAATTGAAAAATGGGCAGAAAAAAAATACTAAACACTTTTCATTATTTCACTATTTTTTGCTAAAATTTTCAGCTAGAGATTTGCAGGAGACATACTTGGAACAAGAGAGCATGAGAGCGCCGTGGAGAAGTGAAAATATGTTCGAAAAAAAGTATTCAGACAATTAGAAACCAAACCTCTGGTGATTCAAACCCTGTATCATATAATTTAAAACCATATCGTGATTAAATTTGATTTTTTTTTACTTTTTCCTGCAGTTTTTTTACCCTAAACCCTTCTTTTGTTTTGTTTTTTTCCCTTTCTTCTCCCTTTTCTGTGATTTAAGAATTAAGGATTTTCATTTTAGATTGACATCCAACCCACGGGACGACTTGCATAGTCGGATCCCAATCCATTCGGCCATTGCGTGAATTTTTGGAAAAAAATAGATTTTTTTTATCGGTGCGCCCTGCGTAACCTAGCGCACTGGTGCGCTGTATTATATAGTGCACCGCATAAGTACTGTGTAATAAAAAAAATTTAAACAATTTTTTAAAATCAGTGCACCATATCTGAAATAGGGCACCGGTGCTCCATGCTACAAGGATAGCACCGTACGGTCTATTACATTGTTTGTGCGGTGTGTTTATAATACCCCCACGCACCGTATGGTCTATTATACTATTTTTGTGGTGCGTTTTTAATACCCCCACGGACCGACTACGGTGCGTACATCATGAAAGGCGCACCGGTTTCTTGAGATTTATTTTTTACCTGAAAAGTTGACAATTTATTTATAAATATATTAATGAATGATATGGTACAGGATTCAGATTGATAAAGAAATGACTGGCAAGAGATCAAGTAACAGAAATACTGATAACACATCAATAAAAGAAAAAAAGGCAAGTTCTTTGTAAATTCTTTATAAAAAATACTATTTTTGAACTATATGTAAGTTTAACTAATATGTATTGTTTACTGTGTATCATGCAGAGCCACAAAATGACGAAGTTCGATAAGATTATTTCTGATCTAGGACCAGAAGAGCATAAAAGCTTGATGGAAAAATTGCAAATGATGAATCAGGTGAATGAAAAAATACTATCGATCCAATATGAGTTACTTTTTTTAGTTATCATTAATAATTCACTTAAAATTATTAGATAACATGTGTCAAACAGTCTATTAATTCACATCTGCTTAATGTTCTACAGGGACCAACAACTCAGAAAATGAATTTTGTTCTAAGAAAAGAAAAATATAGAACATGCAAATGAAAATGAATTGCTTCTTAGCTCATCTGGAGTGGTGTTGGAGGTTAACGAAAGGGGGGAAGACTCTTACAAAAGTTTGAGGGATCTAGTGGAACAAATGTATAGACGTTCTTTCCACTTACAATACAAAAATCAATACAATGACTCCAAGAACCAGATTTTATCTAAACTACAGGAAGGGTTTCTAGAGAATTTTTCAATGAGACATGCCAAACTTTTAATAGCAAAAATGTGCAACAACAAAAAAGAATGAATGAAAAAGTAATATTCCTTTAAATGTTTGTCTAGAATTATTTATAAATATCACTTTTGTTATATTTAATTTTCATATATCAATATAAAAATTAAATATTTTATTGTCATGTTACATTTTCAGGAAGATTATGAAAATCTCAAAAGATGAACGAGTTGATATCAGAAATATGCTAGTAGGAATGTCCAAAAAGTTGTACAAGGAGATGGTCAAAGAAATCGATAAAATTGCATCGCAGGAGGATCCATCTCAACAACAACGTGCTTCAAATGTACTATGTAATAATTGATTTTTTCGATCATTAGGTACAATAAATAAACAATTTATCATTGAATATTAATTTTCAAGAATTTTCTTGCAGAGAAGAAAAGAAAATGGAACCCATTCAACACATAAAATAGGACGACAAGGATGAAACAGGTTGATATCTAAGTTTGTGAGTAATTGTTAATTCTTGATAACAACTTAACTAGATTTTATTTTTTTATTTTTTAAGTTTTTTAACAAAAATCATCATTGAATGTCTTCAAACAGGTGCTAACATACAAAGAAGAACCATCAGACGAATTGATTGAAATTGGGTTAAATATGGGTTGTGAGTATGTGTTGGCATATCATAAATTAATTGTGGAATTTGTAAGCATCTATTGATATTTTTTTACTTAGCTCTGTTTATAATTAATAGAACAAAAAAATATTTTATATTAAATATATGATTTGTTATGGAGTATGGAACTGCGCCAACAGATCAAATTTTGAAAGATGACATGGTACATGGTTTTGAAAGAATGTGTGTAGTTTATGAGTCAATTGTTGCTATGGTACATCATTTTTCTTTTCGATTTACATTTATGTATATTATTTAATATTGCAATTTTCATTATTCTCACCAATGTATATACACTCATTTCAGTTTATTTTTATTTTTGTAGATGGAAGGTGAAGAATAAGAAAACAATCAACATGGTGAACAAAACATTCCTGAAAATAACCCAAGTCATTGAAGTAGCTCTAGCAGTGACAACAGTTCAAGCGAAGAATGATGATCACTATGTTTGGATATCAAAGCAAGGCACTGTATTTTTTGAAATATGTCTATGAAATCAAACATTTTGTTTAATGTAATGGACATAGTGTCCCAATTGAAAGACAAAGGGATACCAATAATTGTCCCATTTTATATGACAAAGATTATCTTATTCATATATATATATATATATATATATATATATATATATATATATATATATATATATATATATATATATATGTTTTAATTTATTCTATTGTGTTCTCCATTGTCATTCTCAAATGCATTATTAAAAATTTAATTCATATGAATATTGTTATAAGATATATATATGTGTCGACTTTTGATGAATAATTAATTTTAAAAACCATAATAATTATGATAGATATAACAAATTAATCCAAAAATCACGTTCAAATGCATTAACAAAATTTTAATTAATACAAATATTGTTATAAGATGTGTCGACTTTTGATGAATAATGAATTTAAAAAAATCACAATAATTGCACTATCACAGGTCGATGTTTCTAAAAAATACAGAATGAAAACTAGTGCACGTCAGTTATTGAACACCAGTGTGCTTTTATTCTGAAGCGCACTGGTGCGTTTCTACGACCTATGGGCACCGCACAAATACCAAAACCAATTAAAAATATTAGTGCGTTTGTGCGGTACGGTGCATTGGTGTGTTTATGTGTCTATACGCACCGGTGTCGTTGTATGACCTATGGGCACCGCACGAATACTGATACCAATTATAAATCTCGGTGTGTTTGTTCGATACTGCGCATTGGGGCATTTATGTATCTATAAGCACCGGTGCATTTGTATGACCTATGGGCACTGCATGAATACCGATACCAATTATAAATCTTGATGCATTTGTGTGATACTATGCACCATTTTGTTTCTATAAGCCTACGCACCCATGTGTTGATACGACCTATGGGCACCACACAAATCCCAATACCAATTAGAATGGCCCCATGCGTTGTATCACCAACACTACGCCCAGTGCGGTTTTATACCTTAACGACCCATTGCATTCTCCTTCGACTGCCTCAGGGCACCTTCTACATGTACGCACCAATGCGTTAAAGCCAGAGTAGCGCACCGATGAAAAAAAACATCTCTAATAACCTCTGGCCACCCATTTTTTTTAATTGTGTTGAATTTCCATTAAAAGCTCCACCAAAATCTCTGTAACCATAAACAGATGTTGTAGCAAATGTTTTTTTGACATTTTTGGCCAATTTTATAACACTAAAAACTCCTTTATAATCTCCACTAGAGGGTCTTTTCCTTGTAGTGTTAATTAATCTAGGGTGAAGCAAAGTAAGAGCAGAAGGCTGAACGTGGGATCAAAGGCAAGTTTGGGCACTCGAATACCTCTGTGAAAAAGATCGATTTTTTCGTCAAATCTACCTTGGGAGGATCTGAGGGCTAGTATAAGGCTATAAAAGTAGCTAACAAATCTGAAACTTTGTGCTACAAATTCGAGGGTTCTGGAGTATTTTTATAGGCCTAGAAACCTCTAGAGGCAGCTCGATAAGAGGCCTAACCTAGGTTGGAGGTTCTGTCTCACTTGTCAAGAAAGATAAGTTATGTAGGCTTAAGTTTGGAAGGCCTATAGTGGCTTAGAAGCATAAATTTAAGCCAGGGAAGAATTCACCTGGAAATTAAAATGAGATCGCAGGTTGGGGTGGAATTTTAAGCCTAGTCTTAAGATTTTTGCAGTGACTGTTGTAAGCCCTAACAAAAGGGCCGAAGTTGTAGAGTATTTGCACAGATTAATAGCCATAAGGTAAGTACCAAATATATTGTTAAAGTAGTGAATTAAATATCTATTGATCAGAAGGAATCCTCAATTATTTGGAATAGAATAAGGTTGAGTTAGAAAGACTCTAGTAGTAACTACAATGTACCCTAACTAGAAGACAAAAGGAGCAGCACCTTGGCATCTTAGTCTTGGGACCATTTAAAACAAGCTTAGAATTTAAGTGAACCTTAAAGGCATCATCAAATTCAAGTAAGTTTTGTATTGCTCTCTATGTATCAAGCATCTAATACTATGTATTCATTTGGTAAAGGAAGTAATAAGCTTGATGGGACACCCAACTTCCAAGCATGGAAGAACAGGATAGATCTTATCCTCATATAAAATGATGTCATGTACCATGTCCTAGGAAAAGTTGTAGACCTAGATAATAGAAATACCAAAGACTCGAACAAATACCTCAATGATGAAAAAAGGGATCAAAGAATCCTTATTGAATCAATCAAGGATAACCTTATTCCATTTTTTGTAGAATTGGATAAGGGAAAAGACATCTATGACAGGTTGACTAAGCTATATGCAGTAAGAAATTAAAGACAAAAGATATATTTGAGGATTCGCTTGTACAAGGCAAGGCTATCCTTTGATGAAGACATCTCCTCATACTTGGTGAAGACATCTCAATTGAGGGATCAACTCGAAGCTCTTGTCGAAATTGTTTCAGATGCAAAATTGACAACTTGTGTGCTCAATGCTCTACCTCCATAATGGAACAGTTTTGTGACTAGTATCTACTCATGGAAAGACAGTCCAAGCTTATGTTTGGTCTCAATTCATCTTGGAAGAGACTAAATTGAAGGAAAAGGAAAACATCGATCCCAATGGTAAGTCTCAAGCCTTTGCTGCTAAAGTAAAGAAGTTGAGGAAAAGAAAGTTCGGGAAGTTCGAACCTCATCAAAAGAAGATAAATATATCCAAAATAAAATTATTTGAATGTAATGATTATGGAAACTTCAAGAGAGACTATCCTAAGAATCCTTAAAGGAAAGGGATGGAACTCACGTATTTGAAGAAGGAAAAGAACCTGAAAAGAAGCCTAAGGTTGAAGATCCCAAGGATCTCTTCTATTAGCTCCATCACAATGAGGTTTGTTGTTTGGAGAGTGGATCATGTAGAACTTATAATTTTGGAATCATAGATAGCAGCATATGAATGTGAATAATTTAGGTATTCATAAAATAAGTCATCTAGCAGTAGGACCAATGAATGCATCAACTCTTTGTATCATGTCATAGCAAGAGAGGATCTCAAAGATACTCTACAAGAAAGAAATCATGAGAGATTCTTCAATTTGTAGAAGAAGAATCATGATGACATTGTAGGAAGATTCTATACTTTCAAATTTTGAGAGCAAGTTTCCTAACAGTTTGCAGGTACAATTCAGCATGGAGGAAGTCTCATCTTAGAGATAAGAAGCAATTTTGGACTAGATGGCTAGTTGAAGAAAGAGGTAAGAATGAATTTCATTTTTTTTAGTAAATTTGATTCATGCTTTCAGATTATTATAGGGAGAGCAAGTTGTGGGAATATGCCTTGTTTCATAAGCATGATTTGTGTTGAATTTTAGAATCTATCGGTTGAAGACATGATAATTGAGCATGAAGATAAACATTTGATATGGTCTCTTAAGGTATGGAAGACTATTAAATTTAGAGGAAATTCTATAAACTCTGATAGAAGTGACTTGTTTGAAATCCATGTTGATAAGTGGATGGCTAGGAGTATGTAAAACTTAGAAACAACTGAAAATTTGGTTGTTAATTTATTCAGTTCAATAATGAAATGCATTCAATGCTATGAAACAACGAGAATATTATGTGTATGTAAATTGAGTTTACTGAATGATGAAATAACTATGCTGATCTGTACCCATAAATCATTTTAATTCTTGTAAAAAAATAAAGGCAACATATAAACCTCACCTTAAACCCAACCTTGTTGTCTAGGCAAGCATGCCAATTAGCTTTCATTTCCTTGAGAGTAACTTGATCATGAGGTCTAAAACAATAGGAGGGATAAAACAAAATATTACATATGAGCCTTTTATAACACAATATATACATTTTCCATTTTTGAAATATGTAGATTAAGAAAAAAAACTTGTTTGGTGAAACTCTTCAGTAGTCAATTAGCAAAGTCGAATAATAAATGTGATCACTATTATGAACATGGAAAAAACAAAAACTATTATTCATTTTACTCTGTACAATATTAAGAAAATCAGGTGGAATCCACTTCAGTGATTGTAATAAAAGAAGATGATTAATTTACACGGTTTACATTCATTTTCTCAATACAAGTTTCTCTAATTTCTGTATTGATTTCATGCTCAGAACATTACATTACATTCAAATCTAAAACCATGATAGATACTATTACTACACCCTAATGAGTTTTGGATCACTGTGCGGCATGCAGCTATATTGTAGGGAAAACAAAGTAATAAACCAAGTGGACCTTTTAACAAACTCCAAACTTTCAAAAATCACCCATGGTTTTATAGACGAGGCTTGAGAAGTATTGGATGAGATAAACCTATTCTCTCAAAACCACCAAAATTTTTGAAGTAGTGTTCTTGTACATGATGATTTGTCATGAAGGCCTTCCCCCAACTTAGGAAAGATGAGGGTATGTATATAAAATACTTCTTACCAAAGCAAGGGTGTTTGAGATATTCAGAGGAAAAAATCCTTCCCCTGGGGTTAGGGAGACAGGAGAGAGATAGAGGTGGTTGATCAAGATTCATCGAGAAGAGGGGGGAGAAAGAAAGAAGCATAGGAAATATTGGATGGTCCGAAGCAACAATAAATTGATGGCGAGGATGGCCAGAGGCTCATTCCACTCTCGGCTAGGTAATAAATATTGGAAGGAGTTGTGAATGAGAGATAGAAAGCCTGACTTGTTATTCGATGAAATAAGCTGGCATATGAAGGAGGAAAGGCTCATATTGATCATATTGAAAAGAAAAGCCTCTATCAATAAATGAAGCATTAGAATGATTAAATAAAGAACCAAGCCTATGATATATCTTTCGTTTTTTATTTCCCCCCCTCATGTTTCACCTTCCTAACTGACTGAACCCACGAATTATCTCTCTCGACCTGAAATCTAACTATTCCTTCTAGCTTGTCTTTAGGGTTCTATCAATGCTGACTGGAATCAATGAATCTCATGACAATGCTAGTTTATTGTCTTCATGAATCAATGTTATATGATTGGTCGTAATTCTGATCCGAAAAGATCACGATAGTGGTACAAGTAATAATATGTAAGCAACAAGTGTTGGTTATTGAACATTGGTGAATGCAGTCAGTATCCGAACGCCCATGCACGATTAGCACTGCTCTATTGTAAGTCAATTATATACTGGTAAGTGTGGAGCATAGGTGAATTAAGTTGTAAGGTGAATTGGTGAAGTGGGTAGGTTTGTATAAGATAAATAGTATTATATTTAAAGTATTGTACCACAAAAGATACCTCCCTGTTATTTATATAAAATGGGTGTGATTTCTTTGAATATTTCCCTAGGGTTAAGGATCAGGACAAAAATGTTTCACTCAAATCTACCTCAAATTTTTACATTGCATCACATTAATGAAGCATGTTATGAGGTTTTGGGTTGTTGTAGATATGTGATTTCATTTCTATATTATATATTTCTAATCAGGGAGGATTCTAGTGAGGTAATAAAATTTATATATCATTATAAAGTTGCTTCATGCAATAACCAAACACTCGAATTAAACTTTACTCAGAAAATAATTTAGTGCTAGAGTTGACTTGGAAAACTTATTGAATTGTCCCTGTTTAGCATCCAGGTCTGCTCTCAAATTCAAATATGAGATCTTCAATCTGTGAGGGAGAAGCAAAGCTGCATGTCCAAAACACCCAAGCCAATCAAATGACAAGGATTTTGCTTATGTGAGATTACCGCAAAAATTTGCAAGAATAAGCCTAGTGTAATGGCGAGGGAAAAGATGAAAGTGTATTACCTCAGTGATGAGACATGAACATGCCCATTGTCGATTTCCTCCAATCCTGTAATTCCTCCATTCTAATGGATGGATCATGGAAAAAAGCCAAGCCACCATTCAATTTTCTTGGGAAATCATGCAGATAGGTTCAAATTAATGCAGATTCTTCATATATGGTTGCCAATAATCTAGTTGTTAATGGCCTGGACAGTGAAAATTTCATGAAAATGACAATAAGCTTGCTGGCACACAGTCCTTGCACGTCAAAATTAAAGGTTGCAGTTGTATAGACCACGTCAAATTTTTTGTGTAAAACTTTTCGGCCACCATCAAATACGTCCTGGAACGCAGAATACGTCCTGCAAGATGTTACCATGAAAAGGTTCACATGCAAGTACCCGACCCGGTGCCACCGACAGACTATCCGCATCTTGATTTTTTTTGAGTGAAAACAATACATTTTCCCCCTTTGGCATATTCAATTATTAGTGGGTTGTGAATTGAGTGTTTCCCAAAGGTGGATGCAGAAATAGAATAAAGAGAGATTCCTTCTGCCAAATTTTGAGATGGTTCACAAAAAAGGTCGATAACAACTGGATCCTTTAAATATTTCCTCGAAAGCCTCTGCACCTAGATAGACTTTGTAGAAAAAAAAATCATACTTTGGCACTTTTTAACGAGTGCCAAGTTCTCCTGAATCCTATGCAAGCCTTTGAAGCCTCTCCAATTTCCTCTGAATCCTCGGCAAGTTCTCCTGTTGGAGCCAAGACAAGTGCCAAGGGACACGATCCGCGCCCATTTTTACGGTTGTGCTGAATGATCTTGTTCAATATTTGGATTCCAAAGACAAGATTCTTTCCAGTTACAGTCCTGGCATGACCAATCATGTCACGACCTTGCATTGATGGTTCCAACACTACTTCCTAAATGGGGAACAATCTAGCAATAGCGCACTTGGCGAGAGAATTAATAATTTCTTCATCAATTCTGAGCGTGGGGAACAATCTACAAATACCATGCCTAGAGAGATAATTAATAATTTCTTCATCAATTCTGAGCTTGGCAACATCAAGCCCTTCATCGTTGCATTGTGTTGCAGGGGTTGCGTGGCATGAGGTCCTGCGCTCACAAATAGACATTGACTGCTGATCCTCTCCGCCACCGTTACAATCGAATAGAGATCCTCCGCAACTTTAAAATAATAATTATAAGCCATGAATATCATCGGGTTTCAGCAAAGAAAGGAAAAAACGGGGCCACATATATTAACTTAACTGCAAATAAATACTCACCAAAGATTATGGATCTAAATGAGAAATCCTTGACCTTATGTTGTTGCTTTATTCACCATTTTCAGTCCTGAAATTAATGCAAGATTTGATCTTTAAGAAGTCTTTCTGATTGGAGAAATTGTTGTGCCCATTTCCCAATGTTTGAATCGAGCAAGGGAAAGAAAAGGAGGATATTTACCAGCAATATTAGTGGGAGACGAGATTTATCACGTAAACTCTAGCTTCAACAGTCTCGTAGCCATGGAGGATGTTAAACTTCCACCACAGGGGAGCGGGGGTAGTTAACTGCAAATAAGTACTCACCAAAGAAACAGTATGGATCTAAATGAACAAACCATGGCCTTATGTTGTTTCTCTGTTCACCATTTGAAGTCCTGAAATTAATGCAATATTTGCTATTTTCGAAGTCTTTCTGATTGGAGAAAATGTTGTGGTCATTGCCCAATCTTTGAAATCGAGCGAGGGAAAGAAGAGGATGAGATGTTTTCTATGGTCCTCTCTGAATCTTCTTCATCGTTACACTTTCTAGATATTCGAACCCTCCTCCTCCTCCTGGGCACACTCCGGATGCCCCTGCTCCATACAGCCTTAATAAGTTTCACATCAACCCTCACATGAGTGGTTCCCATGGCATTCTCGACAAATTTCTTGATCCCCTTAAAGGCCCTTGGATCCATTTTCTTAAAGGTGCAGCCATGGAGGTGCTTGTGAAGATAGATGGTGTTCTCCCTGGTCATGACCTCATCCTTGCGGCTCTTTCCCTTCTCCACCGTAATGCCACCTGCTAGCCTCTGCTTCCTCAGCTTGGCTTCTAGTCTTCTCCCTCTACTCCTCTACTAAACCGTAAAATCTACAGAAAAGCTACCAAAAATAAACCCCTGGGTTAATACGCTGATTGACATTGACTATTGGTCCTCTGTAACATTCCTCCCCAAATCTGTTACGCCTGCTGGGTTCTCCTCGAAGATGGCCTCAATGGAGAAAATGTGTAACCAATATGTATATATTTTTGGCAAAATCGAGATAAATTTTATAAAGTAGCAGGAAATGGTCTGGAAATAGGGCTTTGGTCATAGCTCCTTGTTCTGCAACATCGAGAGCCAGAAATTACACGTTACTCTTTTATTTTTACTTCTAAAAAGAGATTTTGTTTCTCCACATTCTACCTTAACCTTGAGACTAGGTCGTTAATGGAAGAGAGGGAAAGGGAATTTCAATGAAAATAACCATTCTTAATATTATTTTATTAGTTTCATATTTCTTACGATTTTAATTTACTGGGAGAAATTTCAATTAAAAATTAGTTTTTGAATTTTTTAGGTTTTTAATTTATTGAGAGAAATTTAGCTCTTCCACTTTTAATTGTGGCTAGAGGTTGTTTAACCTTTATAGTAGAGATGTTTTCATGTCTAGTTAAAAGTGTAATGTTTCTTTTAACATTTTGACTCGGTAAAAATAAACAAAATGAAATATAAGTATAAATAAAAACCTAGCATAATAGAAATACTATAATGTTTTGTTAAATGTTTTGACCCAATAAAAATAAAATAAATTTACAATTAATTATAATTAATAATTAAAGTATCTTAGATACATCTTAAGTCCATATCTACCAAGGAGAGGGATCAACTATCTTTAAATGCAAATATTTTATAGAGTGAAAAGAAATTTGATCGCCCTAAGTGCTTGGTAGATCTGTATTTGAGGTGCTTGGTAGATCTGCATTTGACGTGGATCTAGGTTGGTATAAAAGTAAGTTATGATTATTAAAAAAGAAGAAGAAGAAGAGAGTAAGAGAGGGGTGTCACAATGTTAAACATTTTATTTTATTTTAAAACATTCCTATATAATTATAAATATTTAGTGATTATTTAAGCATGTTATATAATTATAAAAAATTTGTCACTGCATAAAACTGATAAACTTTTCTAGTTAATTGAACCCAAGGGAAACACCTTAAATTATTAAAAATGTTGAAATGTCCATTGGTGGTAAGTAATGCTATATCATCACCACCCAACCATAGGAAACATTCTACCACCTCCTCTAAGCCAAGCACTCTTGAACAACTAACCATCCAATATAAAATTGTGTTGTCTCCATCAAGGCTCAATGATCATGTACCTAATGGAAACAAGATTCCACTTACATTTCACTCATCAATGGTGTTGTATTTTCATGGCTGACACGTTATTCAACACATTTCCAACTTACATCTTCCTCCCCTAATCTTGTGTTACAATGTTTTGTCAATGATCAAACCTTGTTAAGGGGATTTCCTAGTCCACACCAAACTAGTACACCATCCTAATTGTCTCATGAAACAACCTAAGTCACTCACAAAGTATACCAAACATATAAAATCATTGTCCACTCTTAGTCGTGTTTACCCAACATTCCATCCATTGTGCCATTTCTAATGGCACCTCAAGTAAGATCCTTGCATTCTCCCCTCACTTTAACTGTTAGCATCTTCATCAACATGGCTCCATTGGCTTCTCTAATGGATAAGGAATTGATGGTGAACATACACTTTGTAATTTTTGCATTTAAATGTGGCGTTGATACCATTTTTCATGAGGGTAAACTTTTCAAACCACTTAAGCATCTAATAAATCTCAAGAAGCCTAGTAGTTGTATGGGATTGACATGGCATTACTAGTTGGGCATGACCATCAACCTCTTGTATCGCTCCAACTATGCCTAGCCAAATTTCCCTGACCAAACCCAAGTTAGGCTCATTAAAATATAGGAAATGTTGCAGTGCTTTTTTGATATTGTGTCATCACCACCCACACATAAACAACCTTTCAATCCCTCCCTCAAGCCAACACACTTGAATAACTAACCAGCTAGTGTAAGACTATGTTGTCTCCATCTAGACCAACTTCTTGTAATTCTCTAAAGGTCATGTACATAGTGGCAACAAGCTTCCACTTACCTTCAATACACTCATCAACTATGTTTCCTTGCCATGGTTAACACACTATCAAACACATTGCTAGATTGTGTTATCCTTTGGTGAATTTGCGTTGAAAAATTTCATTGCTCATCCACCCTTGTTAGGCTAGACATCCTTCATCCTCCTAGTCCACAGAAAACTAGTACATCATCCTAAATGTCTCAAGGATCATTGTGAGTCAGTCATGAGGGCTATGCAACATATAAACCCTTTATCATGTTTTCTTAGCATGTTGTATAGGATAACTTTTCTAGTGGCACCTCGAGGAAGGTCCTTTAACATGTTTTCTTAGCATGTTATATAGGATAACATTTCCAGTGGCACCTCAAGGAAGGTCCTTTATCATGTTTTCTTAATATGTTATATAAGATAACATTTCCAGTGGCACCCTTTATCATGTTTGCTTAGCATGTTATATAGGATAAAATTTCTAGTAGCATCTAAAGGAAGGTCCTTACATGATTCCCATCTTGAATTTTTAACATCCTCATCAATACAGCCCCATCAACTTCTCCAATGAAATGGGTGTGGATAGTGAAGAACAACTCCACAATTTTTCATTCAAACATGGATTTAATACCATTTGTTATGGGGCTATATTTTTAATTGCACTTGACTGTCGAATACCGCTCAAGAAACATGCTCACCAAGAATCTTCAATGTGTCCTTAAAAGTTAAGCATGACTACGAACCACGTGTATCACATGTGTTGCACTTAATTTCCTAACCAAAACTAGGCTAAGCACCTCAAACAAGAAGTAACCCTAAAACAACAACATAGATACTCTTTAATGGATATTTAGATTTCAACTTGGATAATGTTTAAGTAATTTATTTTTTTTGTATTGTATAACCAAAATAGAGTGAGAACTAATTCACTGATGTTATTTACGGAGAAATATATTATTTGAAATGATTTTTTGGCAAGCCATTAAGGGGTGGACTTTCACTATTGCAAGATATTTTTGTTTTAGTATGGTTATGCTTAATGTCAATTCAATTTATCTATTTTAAAGAAAACCCACACTATCACCAAATTCAATTCTTTATTGTCAAAACATGTTCTGAACAAGGTTTCAATATGGTTATGCTTAGTGTATATTCAATTTATCTATTTTAAAGGCAACCCACAGTATCCAAATTTAAATGGAGATAGAGGAATAGTTTTTTATAAATAGAAAAAAATATCCATTTCAATTTCTTTTCTATGAAGCATTAGAAGGGATCAAAAAGAAATTAGAATGTCAATTAGGTTTAGTTTGGGTGGTTAAGAGGAGCTGTTATCCTCATTATCTAAGGTCAATCTTACTTGTGATGTTTTTATTCCTTATGTATGGTTTGCATTATCTCTTGGATTTCCAGCTCAACCTTTTGAATTCCTCCATTCTACTATGACTCGTTTCCAATCTGTTTTTTATTCAAATCATTCTTATGTTATTATTCATTTTATGTTAAGCAAAGCATGGAATGTGTTGATTACATCTTGGTGCTAAAAAAAATGGTCTTATGGGTGTATGTATTATATGGTGAGAAACATATTAATATGTGTTGTGTATGGAAATAATTTGTTTTCTTACACTTCTTAGTATGTGGAACTATGTTTGGTTGTTCTTAGGTGTTGTAACAATGTAATTTGACACCACCTCTATTTTAGAATACGCGTTTTATAATATACAAAATCCCTCGATTCTCCAACATGGTATTAAAGCTAATGGTTTGAGATGTAGCATTTTGCCTACAAGCCTTATGCAAGTTGAATATGCTCTTAAAGATTCATATTTGTTTATTGGATTGGTTCTAGGTTTCTAATTGCAAACTAAATCTAAGATCAAATCAGTGGGTCAACATTATGAGTTTCAAGATAGATATTATAAATTTTAATGGACACAATTATGGAATTTGGGAACAACTACATGGGAACATTGTTCAAGAGTAAACAGTCATAGGAATTTACAAAAATGGTGGTTATTATCCAAGGGATAACTAATAAAAAAATTTCACCAACAGGAAGAAGGATGAGGCTTCAAGAGTCATAACAACCTCCATCTCAAGGTGGATTCAATTTCATATAATCCATATCAAATACTCATATAATCCATACTATTTAGTATATCAAAGAGCTATAAATTAATGCTTATTTTCCCCTAAGACCCTACAAACCCTATATTCTCCTTGCAAACCTTAGCCTCTATAATAAAAGCAACAAAGTTCCTACATAATTTACAATCTTATGAATTTGAGAATTCAACCAATTCAGTGACACTCCAAACAAATGTTTAGAAAAAGAAATGCCTAGCTCAAAAGACTCCATGTGTGGAATTGATCACCATAGGCGCACATCAATGACTTTGGAATTGCACAGTTAATCGATCCACGACTTCACGGTAGCACGCTTTCAACCATGCTGAGAGGATCCATTGGCTACATGGCACCTGGTAATGCAAGAATCTTTGTTATTTGATAGTACATTTTCCAGATAATTTATTGGAAGGAAAAATCCCTCCTGAGATTGGGTTAATGAAAAGCCTTTCGATATTGTCTCTCTCAGCTAACTACTGCATAGGAACTATTCCAGCTTCATTTGAAAATCTGAGTAGCTCAGAAGTGCGACCAATTCATGTTGCGACTCTCTGACTTCCAGAGGGTCGTACTCCCACCCAAGTTGCCAAGTTGCAGAATAATATTTGGAGTAAGCTAGCGACTGGTGAAAATGGTGCGACCATACAACCTCTTCAGTTGTGGATGCAACCAATGCATTGGAGAATGCAAGCCGCGAGAAATGACTTTACGATCACACACCAGCTTTTCAAGGCCTGAATATGAATCAAAATCTTTAAGCTTAATTTAAGCAGTGTTGTAGTGGTTACAATGGGTTTTGGAAACATGAATAGTAGTTATCTTTGTCCACATGGCGAAATTGTATTTTATATGAGGCACGTTATACTACAATATTGCCCATAATGCCTTGTGTCCTGTGATGGGGGGGGGGTATATTCCAAGTTATAAGGTTTTGTTTGCAACTGTGTTGGCAATATTATCAAGTTACTTGCTTCCAGATGTGTAATTGATCGAATGTTGCATTTATGTAAAAGGGAAGTAGTTCATCTTCATTTCAATGCCTTGAGAACGTTGAGTTTATCTCTATAGGTGGTCCTCAAAGAGCTCTCACATATTTTCAAAATGCTACTTGCCTATGTGGATCACCCAGTTCCATCACCAATCTCATTAGCATTTCAGGGATAGTATGAAAGGAGGTGATCCAGTCACTATTTCAGGAATGCTGAATTCGCCAAGTGAATTTGACGCGCAAGGATGCCTCACACATTATAGTTGAAGCCAGTTGAGACTCGCATCTATGGAATTGAATTCATGGCGAAGACTTTGGATCAGTCGTTGAGTCACAACCTCAAGTAACAGCTGGGAGGTGCGACCTCTGGCTAGTTGCGAACAGTTGTTGAGTCACAGCCTCAAGAATCAAGGGTCGGTGTGACCAACCTAACCTGGTGACCAATGCGACCTCCACTAGTTGTACTGTAGAATCACACATGAATGCCCCAAAAAGTGTGACTAATGCGACTAGTGCGACTCTCCCTTTTTTCTGACATAAGCGAGTTCCAAGTGTGCTAAACAGAGAGTGGAAAGGTGTGCTAGGTAGTGCTAAGTCATTCTAGAGTGCCAGGGTGGCATGTAACCAAGATGTGTCAGGTGCTAGGGTGTGCCAACATATGCTAGAAAGTGTTAGTGAGTGTCATGGAAACACAAGGGAGCGCTTGGTAAAATTAGTGCATGAAAATGAACAAATAATACATTGTGACATGAAGTGTCAGTGAGTTCCAGGTGCACTAAGGAGGGAGTGACAAGGTATGCTAGAGGTCAAGGAAACATGCCAATATGTGCCAAGTTATAAGGTGTGCCAATGCATGTTAGGGAATGTTATGGAGTGCCAAGGAAAGTCAAGGGAGCACTAGTTTCAAATGCATGGAAGTGAATAAGAGTGTGTTACAGGGAGTGTTAGTGAGTTATAGGTGTGATAAGAAGGGAGTGACAAGGTATGCTAGGTAGTTCCAAGTAATGCTAGAGTGTCAACGCGACATTCCAAGATGTGTCAGGTGGCAGGGTGTGCCAATGTGTGCCGAGGAGTGTTAGGCAGTTCCACAGGAAGTTCTTAGGTGAACAAGGCATAGTATAGTTGTAGTAATTGTAACTTGGTCAAACTATTATAGTCAAGGAAGGACTTGGTTGGATTCCCAAGTCTAAAAAAGGTAAGGGTAGTTGTGAGGGCATGATAGCTAAGGAGTGCCAAGGTATGCCAAGGAATGAAAAGGTGCGCTAACACATGGAAGACAATGTCAATGCATTTTGAGGAGTTTTAGGGAGTTATAGGGGAAAACAATGGAGAATTAGGTCAAAATGCCTGGTAATGAATGAATAAGAGTGTGTGCCAAGGAATGTTAGTGAATTCTAGGTGTTCCAAGGATGAAGTGTTTTCAGAGAAGTTCAAAATAAGAATTGTAAGAGGGAAGCATATGGTTGTGATAAGGTGTGGAAAAAGTAATTTCTGATAAAGGGAGACTTTGGGTTGGGCACAACATTGTTTTTCTAATGACTTGGTTGGGTTCCCAAGTTGTAAAAAAAGTAAGGCTATCTATGAGGGTGTGACAACTAGGGATTTCCAAGGTGTTCCAGGGAATGTAAGGTTCCCAAGTAAGGCTAGTTGTGAGGGCATGAGTTCCAAGTCGTGCTTGGGAAATGAAGAAACATGTTGAACTACAAAGAGATGAACACATAAGAGGTTTAATAAGTAATCAATTTACCTTTTTCCCGGGGGACATTCTAGGCACACCACCACTAGGTGCAAATAGGTGCCAAGTGCCAAGTGTTAGTGCGTTCTACATGCCAAATATTCCTCTATTTCTTCTCATCTACTTTCCAATAATTGATATCAAATAAATTTAATATTAAACCATGCCAAAGAATACCAAGTCATCTCATGGATGCATGTCAGATATTTTATTACTTTCCAAGCGCTAACATGTGCCAAGTGGTAGTGCATGTCAAAAAGTGCTAAGTAGGGAGTGCCAATGCATGTTGAGGAGTGTTAGGGAGTACTAGGACAACATAAGGGAGCACCAGGTCAAAATACATGGAAGTGAATGAATATGAGGGTGTGTCAGGCAGTGGCAATGAGTGATAGTTGTCATGCCAAGGAGGGAGTGAGAAGGTATTCTAAGCATTCACACACCATATTGACCACTCACTTCTTACCATTCTCATACCATAACAAAAAACCATAAAAATTTCATTCTTAAAATCTATTGTGTAGTTTTCTAATGTCATTCAAGTAGAATCTTGCAATTACTTATGTTAGTAATGGTGCAATCATTTTTTTATTCTCTTAAAGGAACTCTTTCTAGACATGCACCCCATCAAACATAAATCATCGAGTGAAAAAGAATGGAAATGAATGAATAAGTGGGTGTGTTGGGGGTGTCAGCGAGTGTCTGGTGTGGCAAGGGGGGAGTGACAAGGCATACTAGGGAATGTTATGGCAGTTTCAAGAAGTGTTAGAGTGTGCTAATATGTGCCTGATAGTGCCAAGGCATGCTAGGCATTCCAAGACATGTCATGTGTTAAGGCATGATGAGATGTTCCAAGTGTTAGGGTATGTGAATGCTTGTCAATGACTGTCAGGCGACAAAGGGGAACACCAAGTTAAAATGAAAATAAATGAACACATATGAGGGTTAATAATTCAGGACCTTACCTTTTCAAGAGGGGAATTCTAGGCATACCAACACTAGTGCCAATACATGCCAAGGGCCAACTTTTAGCGTGTCTTAAGTGGAAAATCATTCTCTATTACTTCTCTCTTAATTGTGAATAACTGATCTCAAATAAATATTATCTTAAACCATGCCAAGGAATTCCATGGCATCCAGACACATGCCAATAATTTTCAAGTACTAATTTCCAAGAGCTAATATGTGCCAGTGAGTGGGCATGATGTAATATCCCAAATTGGGAACAACTACACTATTAGGAATATTTTGAGTTATTACCAATGTGGAGCTTCATAAAATCATGAGCATGGAAATGTAGAGCATCTCATTAGATTTGAAATAACATCATACCAACAGATGAAAGAACCTCAGCAAGTAGATGGCCTACATTCTCCTTCCCAAGTGGGGAAATGCAGCAATATAGGGCATAAAATAGTTGTCTTCGGAAAATTACGAAATAACAGTGGATACTAAGACTTGGATCCCTTATTTTAGACAATTTAAAATCCACTTTCACAATTGGAGGTGAAAAAAATGAAACTAGCTACATTAAACAGATCTCCCTAGCTCAATACAGCTTTAAAACACCCCGATCCCATGACTTCTCTACAACAGAATTTCTGAAGATTGTGAGAGCGTAATTCCCATGAGGGGTTCTATATAAACTAATGAAATAATACTGATATGGAGCTTATATTAATCAAATAGAAAATAAATGGAGGTTTAACCTCTTTTACACAAAGAAAAAGACACCCTGCAAGGGTTTCCGGCAATATACATGTATAAAAAGCAGGACTGCAGAAAATAACATAGTCTACTACAAATATGAATTAGGAATGGCTGAATATGACATATAAAATCTGAATAATACAGAAAATGGATGAGGTCCTTCTTATTAGATCTCCCGGAGGGAAATAAGCACTTCCTCCTCAAAGACTAATACAAAATCTCAGTGTGCAACCCTGTTGCTGCTGTACCTGCATAAATGACGCAGTTTCTGAAGGGAAATGCTCTGTATATGAATATGGATGAATGGCCCTAAGCCAAATGATGAGTTGAAGCTCAGATCCTTCCCTTTTGATCCCTTAAGCAGGCTGATCCAAAGAGAGGATGGAATTCCCGCACGGGAATTATTTGCGCTAAGCAGTGCTGCAACCATAGCTAAACAGTTGAAGCATGCAAGTAGTCAAAAGACCAAAGACATCTGAATATTGAATGATCTCCTTCATGCTATGTTCTCCTTTTTATCATTGGTGAGCCTCTTCACCCCGGACCCCACACATTGTTGAGTTGACTTCCTAGTGAAGATTCCTCCTCCAAAACTGCGCTGTCCTAGTTGGCTTCCCTCCTCTTTGTAGTAGCACTTTTGACTTGGTCAACTAGGACTAATCCACCTACAATGCCTCCTTTCACACCGAGGGATATTCAATCTAGTTCTCATATGTGTTTCTGGGTTGATCCTTGTTCACATTGAGCTAGTTCATTTGGGTGATCTCTTCCTCCTCAAGAATGCATGTTGACTTAGTCAAACTTGACTATGTCCACATCTATTTTGCCCTTGTTCACACTTGAGAGTGTAAAATCTAGATCCTAAGGTGATCTCCTTCCTTACTAAGGTGGAATTTATTCATATCTTTATTGTTCATGGGCTTCCTTTCCCATTTATTCCTCTCCTAAGTGAAAGCATCAGAATCTAATATTCCAATTTTCTTGCTTGCAAATTTTGGAATATTACAGTCCTCCCCTCCCAAATGTTGCTTGTCCTCAAGCAACTACAAGGATAGGCCTGAAGAGCATCCGCTTCCCCTTTGTAGAAACCTCATGAGATGAAATCCTCCAAGGGTCAAGGTGCTGCATCATCAATATATCTCCAAGTTTCCCCTCCCCAGTGTGCAAGCCATCTATTGGGGAACATCCCAAATAGCTAACATTATGTGACAGTGAAACATCCATGGAGGAAAAAATGGGCTGTTTGAAGGTCCTGTTGAAGCATGAGGGCTGATATAGATTGGGATTCATCATCCCCATTTGAATCTCTCCTCCCCAAGCTATCAACCAAGCAAAATGAGTCACCCTCCAAGATGACAATTCATGAAGGATCTCCTCCACCTTGAGCTTATGCAGAATAGGTGGGCTAAAAATCTGAACATGGTAGACAAGATAGCCTACCCCACACTGTCTTCCTCTCCACTTAAGATGAGTGTAGATAATTTTATGATCTTGGGCTGTAATAATGTTTCCCTCAAATGGCAAGAAGGAAACTAGACCTCCAAAGGTCCCTCTCCCAGCACTGTGAATCAAGTTGGCCCAAACCATCTCATACATGATGGATAAGAAATCACCACCATATGGCATCCCATCCATCTCATGTTCCTCCTCATTAAGAAAAAAATATTTTGTTGTGGAGGCCATGTCTCTTCCCATGCTCCCCTTAGAACTTGTAATGCAGAAAGTGTGGGGATGCTCCTCCCTCAAGAACACATCCATCCCATGTGTCTCTCCTCTAATCATGCTCCTCATAAAAGAAAGAATAATATCAACAAATAGGATCATGATGAGCATCATAATGAAAGAAATATTGAAGGTTTTATGTGGTGCTGGAAGGTTCCAACAGTCTCCCAAGTGGTCACAGCGCAGTCTTCCCCACTGCAGCTTCAGACAATAGCATGGTAAGTTGTTGCTTGATAGATGGCTAGTTGTGTAAGTCACCACATCTACTAGAAAGTAGTAAATGGCTGAGTGTATCAACTGAGCATATAAGGAGTGACCAAACCCTTGCCCCAGATCATATAATAGGTGGTTGTCTCCATTAGAATAGCTGGCCAAAAATGGTCCATGGAACCTAAAGAAAAACTTGCCCCTTTGTAGAGAAATGCACTGCAATGAAATGGTAAGAGCATGAAAATATTGTGGTGAACAATCAATAAATGCAAAAACAGAATTCTTACCATGTAATGAAAGCAGGATGGTGACAAAATCCACAGATGGATCCTCCATAGTGGTCTAACATACCCATATGAAGAGGAATGAACCACATGCTGTATGAAAATCTTCCCCCTCATGCCTGGAAACCCAAGTCACGGAGAACATACCATGATGAAAAATGAGTCCATCCACTCCTCTACCAATCTCACCTCCTTTATGCCCACCAAGTGCATCCATTATGAAGTGATCCTTGGACCACTCCATCAACAAGTACCTACTCCAAAGTGACAGCGTTGTTGGCCTACGAAAATAGGCTCCTGCCAACTCATAAATCCATTCCTTGACATACCCCATGTCAAAGACTTCTCCCATAATGCTGCTGCATACAAGAAGTCCCTTCCAAGGTGGAAGCACTTCCAGATCATCTAAGGCTAAGGAGGAGCCTCCTTGCACTAGGCTAGTGCCATCCCCTACTCTTGCAGCATCATGCCAAGTGTGAGAGCAAATCTGCCCTTGCTCTCTCCCAATCCTCCAAAGCAACAAAAATCTTTGTTGCCTCCTCATCCCTCCATCATACAACCCATGTGGTGAAAACATAATGATCACATCATCATAATGCATCCACACTCCTTGCTGCCACATGATGCAAGTACCCTGCCAAGTCCCTTCCATCCATATACCCTTGGAAAAAGGATATGTTAGAAAATTATATATTATGGAGAAATGCAACACATAAAATATGCGAAAAATACAAGCACACAAAACACATAAAACCAGAGAGACATAGATATACGTGGTTCACCTAGTTTGGGCTACATCCACCCCGAATAGCCAGTCCTTCCTTTCTATTATCCAGCAAAAATTGAAGAGACAAAACCTACAGCAGATCCGTTGTAATATCCTCTGTTCTCTCTCACATTCTCCCTATTTGTTGCTCGCTCTGAGAATACACACATAATCCACAACCGCAATACAATACCCTCATATATACAAGGGGGTTGCCTTCTAGGGCAAAAAACCCTAAACTAAACATAACTTCTACCGTTAGATCATCCGCCTATAAACAGCCCAGATTGACTAGAAATTAATATACTTTTACAAGGCAATTTTACATTTATTTTTAGCTTTGAGGGCGCTGCCCCCGAAACCCCCCACTAGGGGGGGCTCCGAAAAGCGCTGTCGCCCCCCCTTGGACCCCCCACGGCAGTGATTAATTACGGGTGGCATTGCCACTCCTTTTAAGGTACAGGGGCCCAATGTTGTGATACAAAGTAAACAAGATAATCAGGCTCCACACCCAACAATCTCCCACATGGAGACTGATTGTAGCAACTCCACCGCTGCTTCATTTGCTAGATAATAACTCCTCTTTGGACCTGGCTATTCTTCATCTTCATCGTCATCCTTGAAGACCAATTGAAACTGAGCACATTCTTAGTTTCTCCCTGGTTACAACTTTTGTTAGCATATCTGCAGGATTTTGGCTAGTGTGTGTCTTTTCCAGCTTCAACTCTCCATCTTCCAATACTTACCATATGAAATGGTACTTGAGATGTATGTGTTTAGTCCTAGAATGAAATGTTGAGTTATTTGCAAGATGAATGGCACTTTGGCTATCACTGTATAACATGCCCATATCATGCTTCTTACCCAGTTCATCCATAAACCTTTGTAACCAAATTATTTCTTTACTAGCCTCTGTAGCAGCAACATACTCTTCTTCTATTCTTGAAAGTGCAACAACACTTTGGATTTTTGAAACCCAACTGACAGCTGTTCCACCTACAGTAAATACATATCCTGTAGTGCTCCTCATGTTATCTCTGTCACCTGCCATATCTGCATCAACATATCCATGTAGAGAAATGTTTGAACCACCAAATCATAATGCTTGATTTGTGGTACCTCTCAAATATCTGAGAATCCATTTTACTGCCATCCAATGTTCTTTTCCTGGATTATTCATGTACCTGCTTACAACTCCCACTGCATGTGCAATATCAGGCCTTGTGCAGACCATTGCATACATTAAGCTTCCAACTGCCGATGCATATGGAACTTTAGACATATAATCCATGTCTTCTTAGGTCTTGGGGCACATCTCCTTACTAAGTTTTAAATGGCTAGAAAAAGGTGTACTAACTGGTTTTGCATTCTGCATATTAAATCTTTTCAACACCTTTTCTATGTACTCATTCCGAGACAGTGTTAATTTGCGATTTTTCCTGTCTCTAGCTATCCTCATACCAAGGATTTGTTTTGCAGCTCCCAAATCCTTCATTGCAAATGAATTTTCCAATTTTCTTTTGAGCACATTTATTTCCTGCATGTTAGACCCTGCAACAAGCATGCCATCTACATACAATAACAATATAATATAGCTTCCATAATTTTGTCTTTTCAGATAAACACAATGATCAGAGTGACATCTAGTATAACCTTGTTTAGACATAAACTTGTCAAATTTTAGATACCACTGCCTTGGAGCCTGTTTTAAGCCATACAAGCTCTTCTTTAGCCTGCACACTAATTTTTCTTTCCCTTTGACCTCATATCCTTCTGGTTGCTCCATATAGATCTCTTCCTCCATATCTCCATGGAGAAATGTTGTCTTTACATCTAACTGTTAAAGATGTAAATATTCTGCTGCTACAAGACTTAAAATAGTTCTGATTGAAGTCATTTTAACAATAGGAGAAAATATTTCATCAAAATAAATACCTTTCTTCTATGCAAACCCCTTCACCACAAGTCTAGCTTTATGCCTCTGTTTTCCTCCATCTTCTTCCTTCAGCCTGTAAACCCATTTATTCTGCAATGCAGTTTTACCTATAGGAAACCTGACTAAGTCCCAAGTCTGGTTATGCATTAAGGAGTCCATCTCTTCTTCCATGGCTATCTCCCACTTCTTCCTACTTTCAACCTGCATTGCTTCTTCATAACATTCGATTTCACCAGAATCAGTCAACAATAAATAATATAATGAAGGAGAGTATCGTTCAGGGGGTCTACTTATCCTGGTAGATATTCTAACACCACTTTCAGGTGTTTGAGGTGCTTGTTTTTATTGTGGTGGTTTTTGTTGCTGTGGTTGTTGATTATTATTATTTTCAGGCACCTTTACTTTTTCAGTTATCTCATCAAGAACCGTGTATTCCTTGCTTTCTTTTTCCTGTTTCTTTTCCTGCAACTGATTCTTATACAAGACCTTTTCATTGAATATTACATCTCTGCTCGTAATGATTTTGTGATTTTCATAATCATATAAGCGATATCCAAAATCATTAACACCATATCCAATAAAGGTACATTTCTTTGATTTTGCCTCAAGCTTTGTTCTATTTTCTTTATTAATATGGGCAAAGGCCTCACAACCAAAAGGCTTTAAAAAAGAGTAGTTTACCTTTTTACCTGTCCATGCTTCCTCTGGAATACCACCATCCAAGGAAATTGAAGGCCCTCTGTTTATTAGATAAACAACAGTATCTACAGCATCTGCCCAAAATTGTAAAGGCAATCCCGCATGCAATCTCATGCACCTTGCACACTCCATGATTGTTCTGTTCATCCTTTCTGACACACCATTTTCTTGTGGTGTTCTTGGAACTGTCTTCTCTCTACGAATTCCATGCTCTGAACAGTACCTATCAAACTCTTTGCTGCAATATTCACCTCCATTGTCCGATCTGAGACACTTCAACTTCTTTCCTGTCTCAATCTCAACCAAATCTTTCCATTTCTTGAAAGTATCAAATACATCAGATTTATTCTGAATACAATAAATCCATGTTTTTCTAGTTGCATCATCAATAAAAGTAACATAATAACAAGAGCCACCGAGAGATGATACCTGAGCAAGTCCCCATACATCTATATGCACAAGCTCCAATTTTTCGCTCTTCTTTTCTTTCCCAACTCTGAGAAATCTGACTCTCTTTTGTTTTCCATAAATGCAATTTTCACAGAAATCCAAATCAACATTCTTCAAACCTAGCAACAAATTTCTTGAGTGAAGAATCTTCATTCCCTTCTCACTCATGTGTCCGAGCCTATGATGCCATAATCTTGCATCTGCTCCTTTGGAAGTTAAAGCATTAACGGAGTTAGAAATACCACTGCATAAATACAGCGTACCAACCTTTTCACCTTTTGTTATTACCAGCACTCCTTTGGTGACCTTCCAAGTTTTATCTGTGAATTTTTTCACACAACCTTCATTGCCTAACTGCCTTGTTGAAATCAGATTTTTCTTCAGATATGGAACATGCCTTACCTCCTTTAGTAGCCATTGGTTTCCATTCTATTTTTTTACAAGAACTTTACCCATTCCAACAATTTTACAGGGTTTATCATCACCCAAACGAACTTGTCCAAAATCTCCTTGAACATAGTCATGAAAATATTTCTTATCAGGTGTGGCATGGAATGAAGCCCCTGAATATACAACCCAAGAATCAGTAACATTTTCGAAAGAAAGAATCAAAGCATTTTGTAACACATCACCTGTCACATTTTCTTCATGATTTTTTTCTTGTTGTGCATCTCCTTCTTTTCCCTTCCAAGATCTACAATCTTTCTTTAGGTGTCCTCTCTTTCTGCATTTCCAGCACACTATCCCCGATCTAGACTTGGATCTGCCTTTCCTTGATTTAATACGATAACCCGAGCTCTTTCCTCTTTCCATTCTTCTTCCCCTAGACTCTGCACTCAAAGAATTACCAGATGTCTCACCAGAGCTTTTCCATCGCATTTCCTCGCTAAGGATAGCACCGAAAACATCATCAAACTTTAAAGTACTAGATCCAGAGACAGAGTTACTAATGGCCATAACTAAACCATTCCAGCTTTTTGGAAATGAGCACAGAAATAAAAGAGCCCTAACTTCATCATCAAAGTTTACCCCTACAGAACTTAACTAACTGGTAACTGTATTAAAATCATTTAAATGGTCTGCAATAGATCCACCTTCTGACATCTTCATATTAAATAATTGTTTCATAATAAGTACCTTGTTTGAGGCTGAGGGTTTTTCATATAGTTTCGCCAACATCTGCATCAAACCCTTTGTTGTTGTTTCCTTCGAAATATTGAAGGCAACTGATGCTGCAAGGCACAACCGTACTGTTCCAAGTGCCTTTCTATCGAGAATGTTCCATTCCGCGTCTGTCATGGCCGTCGGATTCTTTGTTTTTCCACTCAATGGTAGGTACAGATCTTTCTGATACAGATAATCTTCCATCTGCATCTTCCACAACAGGAATTTTTGGCCGTTAAATTTCTCGACCCTAAATTTACCATCTTCCGCCATTGCTCCCACTCGAACCAAGAACCCTTCTTTCCTGCTAGTTTATCAGCCAAATAGACCTTCGGCTCTGATACCAGTTGTTAGAAAATTATATATTATGGAGCAATGCAACACATAAAATATGCGAAAAATACAAGCACACAAAACACATAAAACCAGAGAGACACAAATATATGTGGTTCACCCATTTTGGGCTATGTCCACCCTGAACAGCCAGTCCTTCCTTTATATTATCCAGCAAAAATTAAAGAGACAAAACCTACAGCAGATCCACTATAATATCCTCTATTCCCTCTCACATTCTCCCTATCTATTTCTCACTCTAAGAATACACACATAATCCACAGCCGCAATACAATACCCTCATATATACAAGGGGGTTGCCTTATAGGGAAAAAAACCCTAAACTAAACATAACTTCTACCATTAGATCATCCGCCTATGAACGACCCAGATTGACTAGAAAGTACTATACTTTTACAAGGAAATTTTACATATGTTTTTAGCTTCAGGGGCACTGCCCCCAAAACCCCCCGCCAGGGGGGGGCTCCGAAAAGCGCTGCCACGCCCCCTAGACCCCCCACGGCAGCAATTAATTATGGGTGTAATTTCTGCCCCTTTTAAGCTACAGGGGTCCAATGCTGTGATACAAAGTAAATAAGATAATCAGGCTCCACACCTAATAAGATATGTCTCATGATGGCCAAACTCTCTCAAGAGTAGCCAACGCAACTTTGCCTCTTGCTGCCCTGTATCATAAATTTTCAAGTGGTTTACCAGCCTCTTGCTCTTCCCCCACATCCACTCAACAACATGTGAATGCCTTCTGTCATTCTTAACCTTGGCATTCTTCCCATGTAGGCTATCATCCTCCACAACCAGTTCCTCTTCTCTGCATGCCATGAGGTGCTGCAATGCATTTTCGTGGAGATCTCTTAGAGAAGATCTCATGTCCATAGCCATCTTGAATCCATCAAGATCCAAATATGATAAAGGCAATGCCCCCTCACTACTATTGTTTAACAGTGTTGATAGCCTCTCCAATGATCTAGTTGCTGCCACATACTCCATCTCAAAGTTCATGGAATCCTCCAAAATATCACACTCGACCTTCAAAGGTTGTGTGCCATTCAACAAGGGTTCATGAGAATTATGGTTCATTTGTTCCTTGAACCATTCAAGCTTGCACAATGCAGTGAAATCCTGTTGCTCTACCTCAGCAACAATGTTTGATCCTTGGCCATATGAAGACAAATTCCCACAATTACTAGAAATATTTGCTGCAGTAAACAAAAGTGGAAATCTTCCCATACCTTGGTGAGATGCGGGAACCTCTTGTAGTGCTACAAGGGCTCCTCCCTCCAATTTAATGGCTACCCTAACTGCTGATGTAGAAGGCTGCTCTCCCAAGGCTGTGACAATGCTGGTACTTGTCTCTTCCCATGGTGGTGTGGGACTAATCTCCTCTGACCTTTCTCCATCAAAGGTTCTAATCATCCCTTGAGCGAACTCAGGAAAATATGTCACTCTTGTATGGCTTAAGTGACTAAAGCACCAAGCATTGGCTTCACCCTCTAGGTGCAGCGCTGCAACTTCTACTGCCTCCCTATCTACCACTGAATGAAGTAGGAAGAATGCCTCAAGCTTCCTTTCCCAAGCTCTTTCTGTAGTTGACCCATAAAATTTAGACAATAGGAAACTATTGCCTTTAATTTCTCCTTTTCTACAGGGTCTTCTTTCTTCTCTCAGTTGAACAAACTGAGGAAAATCTAGGATCTCTTTGAAAGCCCTAGGTTGGCACTTGTATTCTGCCAAATACCCACTCAGGATTTCATGCTCTAAGTGGTCTCCTTGATTTCCACTTCCTCTATGAGAACAGGAAGTGCATGCATCTTCTTCTGCCTCTTGAAACCTTCTAGAGGTCTCACTGCAGCTTTCTCCTCCTTGAAACCCTTTTGGAGTTTCAATGCATTTCTCTTCTTTCTTCTTAGATCTGAAAATGGATGAGAGTAGTCTCATCCTCTCCATAAATTTGTTCTCCTCTCCTTCTTATCTTCTGAATGGATCTGAAATCCACAGGCTGAGCCAAGATGGCAGCTCTGATACCATTGTAATATCCCAAATTGGGAACAGCTACACTATTGGGAATATTTTCAATTATTACCAATGTGGAGCTTCAGAAAATCATGAGAATTGAAATTTAGAGCAGCTCATTATATTTGAAATAAAATAATACCAGTATATGAAATAACCTCAACAAGTAGATGGCCTATATTCTCCTTCCCAAGTGGGGAAATGCAGCAATTTAGGGCATAAAACAGTTGTCTTCATAAAATTACACAATAAAAATGGATATTGGGACTTGGATCCCTTATTGTATACACTTTAAAACCCACTTGCAGAATTGGAGGTGAAACAAATGAAACTAGATACATTAAACAGATCTCCCCAGCTCAATACAGCTTAAAAACACCCCGATCCCATGACTTCTCTACAACAGAATTTCTGAAGACTGTGAGAGCATAATTCCCATGAGTTTTTCTATAGAAAATGATGAAATAATACTGATATGGAGCTTATATTAATCAAATAGTAGAGAAATGGAGGTCTAACATCTTTTACACAAAGAAAAAGACACCCGGCAAGGGTTTCCAGCAATATACATGTACAAAAAGCAGGACTGCAGAAAATAATGCAGTCTACTACAAATATACATTAAGCATGGCTGAATATGACATATAAAAGCTTAATAATACATAAAATTTCCAAGGCCCTTCTTATTATATCTCTCGGAGGGAAATAAGCACCTCCTCCTCAAAGACTAGTACAAAATCTCAGTGTGCAACCCTACTGCTGCTGCACCTGCATAAATGACACAGTTTCTGAAGGGAACTGTGTTTTAGATGAATATGGCTGAATGGACCTAATACAAATGATGATTTGAAGCTTAGATCCTTCCCTTTTGATCCTTTAAGCAAGCTGATCCAAAGAGAGGATGGAATTCCCGCACGAGAATTCTTTGCACTAAGCAGTGCTGCAACCACAACTAAACAGTTGAAGCATGCAAGTAGTCAAAAGACCAAATATAGCTAAATACTAAATGATATCCTTGATTATATGCTCTCCTTTTTATCTTTGGTGAGCCTCTTCACCCCGGACCCCACACATTGTTGAGGTGACTTCCTAGTGAAGATTCCTCCTCCAAAACTACGTTGTTCTAGTTGGCTTCCCTCTTCTTTGTAGCAACGTTGTTGACTTGGTCTACTGGGACTAATCCACCTGCAATGCCTCCTTTCAAACTGAGGGATCTTCAATTTGGTTCTCATATGTGTGTCTGGGCTGATCCTTGTTCACATTGAGCTAGTTCATTTGGGTGATCTCTTCCTCCTCAAGAATGCATGTTGACTTAGTCAAACTTGACTATGTCCACATCTATTTTTCCCTTGTTCACACTTGAGAGTGTAAAATATAGCTCCTAAGGTGATCTCCTTCCTTATTAAGGTGTAATTTATTCATATCTTTATTGTTCATGGGCCTCCTTTCCCATTTATTCCTCTCCTAAGTGAAAGCATCAGAATCTAATCCAATTTGCTTGCTTGCAAATTTTGGAATATTACACATGCTATGGAGTTCCAAGTTTGCTAAGGAGGGATTGACAATATATGCTAGATATTTCCAATGCATGCTAGAGTGTTAGGGAAGCATACCAAGATGTGTTAAGTACCAATGTTTGTTGAGAGTTAGCGAGTTCCAGGGAAACACAAGGGAGCACTATGTAAAATTGCATGGAAATGAATGAATAAGAGTGTGTGACAGGGAGTGTCAGCAAGTTCCAGGTATGCTAAGGAGGGAGTGACATGGTATGCTAGGTAATGTTAATTCATGCTAGTGTGCCAGAGTTGTTACACTAAAAACTGTCATCCTGACATTTTACTATGAGTATGAGCTCATTATTACTCATACTTCCTCCTTTTGCAAGTCTAACATATCAGCTCCTCATGTCAAGCTTTCAAAATCAGAGAAAAGTTCCTAAAAATCCCCTAAACATTGGTATCGAACTTTCTCTATTCATTACCTGCGGTCCCGCACCTAAAGTTCAGCTTTCCTGCAAAACCATACTGCACTTTCTTTGTGTTATGGGTGCGGACCTCTGTAAAACTCAAAAAGGCGAGAAAGTAAAGATAAAAAGTTGATTTCAGATGAATTCTAGAAGATTCTAGATGGGAATTTTCGGGAATGGATACGCTTTGAGAAGGTTCATGCATCCCTCACTTGATGGAGCTAACCCCTTGATGTAAGGAGCTAATCCCTTTGAAGGAGGATTCTATCCCTTCATATTTGGAACAAGAAACCTCCTCTTTTCCACTATAAAAGAGGCCTTGGGTAGCCTCAAAGGGAGTTCAAGCTTAAGATATTTGAAGTTAAATGCTGTTGAGATTCAGACTCAGTTAACTAAGACTTTCTGTGAGGTTAAATCACTCATCTCTATCTGTCTTGGTTCAAAGAGTGCAATGTTTGTCAAATTAGAAGAGATTCTTGCTTCGGACCCCAGGAGGACCTGCACAACATCAAGGCACCGGTTGTAAAGGTTTTCTTTATTTGAAGTTAATACAAATATACTCATTTCTCTCATTAAACTGTCTATTCATGGTTTATTTCATAAATTCCTTGATCATTATGATGAGTATGGTTTATAATAATGTCTATACAAGTGCTGTGTAATCTTTTTGCTTGTTTGTGACTGCAGATTCACGAGGAACGTTCTTTCAAGTGCACGGGAAGGACTTCAACGAGATCAAGCAAGCGCTGGACATAAGGTAGGCCTTACACCTATATAGTGTTTTATGAATCTTGTATGCTTAGAGAGAGATTAGTATAATTGGATGTTTGTTGCTAGTTACTTTTAGTACTAGATAGATCGGTCTTGTCCACAAGACGGATTAATCTACACAACAAAATGGCGACTCCACTGGGGAAAGAACTTGTTGTTTTTGGTTCTCTTTTATTTTTGATTTGAGGAAACATTTTTTCCTGGTTTTTGATTGATACATATCTGTCTGGGTAATTTAGATTTTCCCTGTTTTTGAAAATTTAGAAGTACTTTAAGTTTTTCTATAATTTTTCCTAGGACTGCACTTTGGCTTACTTTGACAGTGCGGGCAGGTTCGCACTTTCTGTAAAGAATACAGTGCGGGACCGCACCTGTTAATACTGGTTACTTGCGGACCCTGTTAAAATTTTAGAAAATCTCTAGATTTCTTTTTCTAGTTTATTTTTAGATCTTTGGTTTCTGCCCAGACTGATTATTATTTCTATCAAGAATTTTTTGTGAATGAACTCCAACAGTGTTAATGTTTTGATGATTTTCTAGAATATTTTGCAGTTTGGATTGTTTTTCCACTTGGTCTTTGTAGCGATTCGAACTTTTGACAATTTGCAGTATCTCAGATTACATTGATCTCTTTTTGTCTTTTGAATCCGACCTAATTGTGAAAACATCCTATATTGAGAAATTGAGCCTTTTTGTTTCTTTGTAAATCTTCGAAAAAACTTGGTTGAAAGTTTTGAATTTCATTTTTTATAAAAACATATTTTGAGTGTTTTTGATCTGTTTGTTATTCTGAACGAATAGATCCTTAGTTTGCTGAACAACTAAGGAAAACATTCATATAAAAAAAATCTTAAAAGCTTTTACTCAATTTAGATTTTAGATCTCAAGATTAGATTTTGTAGTTTTAAGTAGTTTTAATTTTTGTAGCTTTCTTTCGAAGAAAAATTGTTTTTGTAGCTTCTAGTTTGGAAAAGAAAAGGATTTTGTTATGAGCTTTGATCATTTATCTCATTATTGAAAAGACAAAATATTTTCTTTCGATCATTCTTCATGTTTAAAGAAGGAAATGTTTATTAAAAGAATTGCATTCTCCAACTCTTTCTTAAATAGAAGTTCATTGAAAGAAAAAGAATTCAATATCATCATAGGTGCATTTTAGTGTTTTTTGGAAGTTGAGTCTTCACATCATCCAAAGTTTCATTTCCGCACCCATTGACTTAAGAAACAGCTCCTAAAAGTAACGCTTAATTAAAATTCATCTAGTAATCTTTTTATTTCTAGGGCTCTTATCACCAACATAGCTTAGGCTAGTATCTTGGAGTAGGGAGTAATTAACTCTCCAAGATAGCTAAAACAAACAAGTAGACAAATCTTGCAGTAGGAAGAATTCCAATTGTTGCATGTATGCTCTGGGAAGCTCCTCTTATAGGAGTCAAGCACGATATCATATCTGAACCAGTGGGGTAATCAATCCTTCCTCATTGGGAACAATAGAAGATATACACGTATTAAAAATGGTAAACCTCGGATAGACCATTGTCGAGGAGCCTGGGGTCACTTGTCGGTAAACCTTGAATTATTTAAAGGAGCCTTCAAGGGGATTGAGCTTTGTTACTCTGCCCTTGCGTGTGTGTCGGATCGTAGACTGTTCCCCCAGGTATATTTGTTTCAGTTGGTAACCTTAGTGACTATAATCTTTAGGATTCTTTCCTAAGGTGACGGTGGAGGGAAGATCCCACTGTACCTAGAACATACGTCGACTAGACTCACTTGGACTCTCTGGGGGGTTCTCTTCACTCGAGATGGTTTTGTGAAGAAACTTGTGCCAGTCTGTTTCATTAAGCAGGTTGTCGGGGTAACTGTTCCAACCGCCCTTTTCGTGTTAAAATACTACTAAGTTGGATTTCATCACCAACTAGTGTTTTTAGTATGGAAAGTTACCTGTTTGTGTGTGGTTTGAACTATTAGATTTTTTAAGCGAATGATTCAATTGTTTGTTTCTTAGAGACTTTAGGTGTTTTCATTGAAATTTTTCTTTGTTTGCGTGTGATTAGATAATTTTTAATCGTGGCGGAATTGCCGAGACAATCCCGGAGAATACAAGGGAAACCCCCTGAATATTCACCAAGTCAACTTGAAGGGCTTCGTGCTCTGGTAGCAACCAGTAATAGTAGAATTATATCGACAGAAATTGGAAGTTCAGCTATAGTTATACATCCTGATCATCAAATACTGACAACATAATACATTCAAGAACCAATTTCAGTTTCTGAAGTTACTGAAAGTATTTCTCCTTCTGGTGAATTATCTGACGAACCTGAAATCTCTGAACCTGAAACTGAATCTTCTGTGTTAGAAACATCCTCAGGATTTGTTACACCAACTTCTAGTGATCCAGGTTCACCTAGGGTAAGAAATATCATTACAGACAATCTTCCCTCTAGACTTATTTCTATTGAAGAACTTACTAATCCAGACGAAGACATATCTCTTCCCAACTCCCCTCAATCGTTAAATCTTAGGGAGCGTGAATCTATTTTCTACAGCCCCATTCGAACTAATCCTTGGTATCTCTCTTTAACAGAATTTTTAGAGAATCCAGGTCTTGCTTCCTATCCACCTCAAGTTCCATTTCATCCTACACCCAGAGGTTATTATTCGTCATCTTTTATGGCTGGAGAGTCATCCATGTTTTCTCAAACGCCTGAATCATTTTTACATGGTGGTCCATCTGTTCCTTTGGGATATCAGTCTTTGTCTGGTACTTTCTCGGGAGCAACTCCTCAACCCATCGAAAATGTGTTATCATCTGGTCTTGATGGACTTAAAATTGAAACGTCGAACGCAGAGCAAATTTTTATGATGTCTGGTAATATTCCAAATCCTCAAACTCAAGGTAGTCAGTTTCCTTCTGGGGGTCAACCTCGGGGAACTCAGTTACCGCCTGGGGGGCAAACTCAGGGTAGTCAATTACCGCCTGGGGGGCAACCTCAAGGTAGTCAGTTACCACCCGGGGCACAACCTCAGTATACTGGGACAAGCGGTGGAATCATGTGCTTTGGGAGGCGACCCCAGGACAGTACATACCTCAGGGACAACCCCAAACTCAATATGCTCCTCAGGGTCCTCAACAACCCCAGCCTCAGTACGCGCCTCAAGGTTAGCAACCTCAAGGGCAGTGCCCAATTCAAGGTTACCAACAGCCTTCTGGTCAACCATTTGTTCAAGGAGCCGGAAATTTACCTTTTAATTATCAACCCTACGTTCAACCAGGTTTTGGTCCTTATGTTCAACCTTCTACGGGACAATACCCCAGAATGATGGTGTGGAATCCATCCCAATATCAACAGCCTTTACAGCCTAACGTGCAGTTGCCTTATCAACCTGGCTAGCCATTGGTTTCTGGTTCAACCCAACAGCCTGTTCAGCCAGCTATTCAAACTCCTGCACCTAGTTCAGTTCAGCAGACTGGGCCTAGTACACCTCAGACTCCGCCTCAAACTGCTGCAACTGCTGCAACGTCTGTTCAACCTGTCACACCTGTTTCTGGAGTATCTGTAGCCCCGAGTTCGGCTACCCCTGTATCCGTTCAAACCCCTCAAGTCTCTGTACCTCATTCAGGACCTTCAGTTCAGACTTCGGTTCAGATACCTATAGGACAAACCGGTACAAGTACAGTTGTTACAAGCCAACCTCAATTTACGTATCAACCGTACCAGGGACAGCCGCAATTCGGTCCCTATGTACAGAATCCAAGCTATCAGTATCAACCGTACCCCGGTTATACTTATCAACAACCTCAGTATGGTCCGGTTCATTTTGGTTTTCCGGGAGGTTACACAATACCTAATGCAAATCCGATTCCTAGTTATCCTGGGTATCCGCCTCCTGGATCTGCTTTGGCTTCTCAAGGTTTTCGTGACCCTAACCGTCAATTACCGTTTATCGCAACTTTGGACTTACCTGATTTGACGCGCCTTACAAATGATCCTATTTTCTATTATCAGAACTGGCCGCCAATGCCTCATAAGTTGCCCAGTGATATACCAAAATTTGAAGGTAAGTCAGGAGAGGATCCATCAAACCATGTTATGACTTATCACCTTTGGTGTGCATCTAATTCAATCATTGATGATTCGATTCGCTTACGTCTTTTCCAAAGAACCCTTATAGGTCTTGCTGCCAAATGGTACAATGGGTTACCACGCAGCTCGTTTCATAATTTCAGTCAGTTAGCAACAGCTTTCTTGACTCATTTTTAGTTGCCTGTCAGATACGACAACGGCACAGAATTATTAACTTCGCTAAAACAATCTACGTCCACGTATATTTCTGATCATATTCATGAATGGCGACGTAGAAGACGTTTGGTGAAAGTTTATATTCCGGATCAAATTTTGGCAGAATGGTTTGTTAAATCATTGTTACCCAAGATCACTGAAGATGTAGCTAAGGCTGGTGTTGTTACTGAAGAGCAAGTAATTGCTCAGGCTCAATACCTTGACCTCGTTTATACGCAGTCAGGTACTCTACATGAAAAAATTCCTGATCTTCCAAAACAAGGTCAAATAGCTGCCGCTCCTTTAGGGTCTCATTCCGCTGACGGTATGATTGGTACAGTCAATTCTAAAAGTAAGAAGAAATCCTCAAAGAATTCTTCTCCAATTATAACTTTACCTGATTCCCCGAAAGGAGAATCTTCTCCCGAAGTTTCCGCCGACATTCATGTCGTTGAAACATCTACGACAAAATCAAAATCCGGTGGTAAAAAGAAGGGGAGGAACAAAAACAAAAAGAATTCGAAAGAGAAAACTGATAAAGATGAATCCAATGACGAAAAATGTAAACCTCGCTATCCTTGTTTCATTTGTGAACAAGATCATTTCACGAAAGAATGTCCATATCGAGACGAAGTTACGAAATTCGTTAAAGGATCACAACAACCTGCTGTCTTGAAGGATCCTTTTCCAATTCAAGATAGTAAAATGATTGGTTCTTCCTCGAATACTTTAGAAGAGCCTATTATGATGATGTCTCATGTAAGGATTGCGACGCGATCGCAAGATTACGGTTCTAAGAATCCTGTTGATGGCAAAGAAGCATAATCTTCTAATGCGAATACATCAAATACACCTCCTCCTGTTTCCGGTCCGCTACAGATCGAGAAACAAAATCCAGACTTAATAATCAAACCGCCTGCTAAAGGTGTTCTTCGTAAATCAGCTTTCAATCCACATGCGAGAGTTGCTCAGAATTACAACATTGTTGAAGACTTAGCCGTTTCTCCTTCAGCAATGTCGGCTTTGGAAGTGCTGCAATCGTGTCCAGCACAGCGTAAATTATTATTGTCTGCCATAGGAGCTGTCGATGTTCAGGATTCTAACCTTATAATCTTTGATTTAGAAAATAGTACACCACGTCTTCCTCACCAAATGGCTTTCCAGATTCCAGTGTTAGTAAAAAACAGACCTATTTTTCGGACTGTGATTGATGAGGGAGCTTCAACGTGTATTATGTCGATTCAGTGTTGGAAATCACTTGGATCTCCTACACTTAACCAATCCCCGACAATTCTAAAGGCTTTTGATGGTCGAGGTTTTCAACCTTATGGTATTTTGCAGGATTTATCCATAGGGGTCGAAGGTAAAATCGTTAATCTAGATGTGGAAGTGGTTGATGCCCCTCTAGATTACAACCTTCTTCTGGGTCGTAGTTGGTCCTATGCGATGACTGATGTTGTCTCTTCAGTCTTTCAACTTATAAAATTCCCATATCAAGGAAAGATCGTAACAATAGTTCAATTAACTTATTTCTCATCCGACCCAGCCTCTACAGAAACAATCCAGCATGTTGGTAAAACGACTATCCCTTATAAGGATGTTGGAGTAGGTTTGATTAAAGATTCTGGTTTACTAGGAACTTTTTCCTTTCCTCCTCCTAACATATCGCCTTCTACTGCAAGTATTCACATGATTTCGTCAGACACTATTATGTTTGATGATCCTTGGATTATACCTTCAGAATCCGAGATAGATTCATTTAATGGCGTGATGCCTTTGAGTCCATTTGAAATTGCGTACCAGGCTGTACAGTCTTTTTCCGACCCTTTTTCAACCGAAGTTAATCCAATGAATGGGATCCAAGAGGAATCACTTTCTATATCTAGTTCAGTTACAACGACATTTCCTGAACTTGTTCATACAGATGAGCAAATTCGTGAGTTTTTGTCTGTTGATGATTTACCATGGGAAGATCTACATCACCGATCTTCATTTTTACCTGAATTAGATAATTTTGAAGATGATTTCGCTTCAATTTTTACTGCTGAATATGCCAAGGAACCTCAAAATCCATTGCAAAATCCTGATTCTGAGTTAAATTTGGAAAATATATCTAGAATGGTTCCAATTGACATTTCAGTAAAACCAGGAATAATTGAAAACATTCATATAGGTGCTTGTTGTACGGATGAAGAAATTCAGACTTATAAAGCCCTATTTCAAGAATTCCATGACGTGTTTGCCTAGTCTTATGAAGAAATGCCAGGAATTGATCCATCGATTGTCGTTCATGAAATTAAGACTTACCCAGATGCTAAACCTGTTCGTCAACGATTACGTCAAATTCATCCTAGAAAAGCTGCTGCTATAAAAAAAGAAGTTGAAAATTTACTTTGAGCAGGATTCATTTATCCAATTCCCTTAACGGATTGGGTATCGAATATTGTTCCTGTGACTAAAAAACAAGGAACTATAAGAGTATGTATCGATTATAGGGATATTAATCGAGCGTGTCCAAAAGATAATTATCCAACTCCCTATATCGATCAAATAATCGATGATTGTGCTGGCAGTGAATTATTTTCCTTCATGGATGGTTTTTCCGGCTACAATCAAATAAACATACTCCCTGCAGATCAACCTAAAACATCTTTTATTTGTCCATGGGGAACGTTTGCTTATTGTAAACTACCTTTTGGACTAAAGAACGCTGGAGCAACTTTTCAACGGGCTATGTCTTATGCATTTCATGACATTAAGCACATTGTCCAACCATATCTCGATGATTTACCTGCTCATTCATTACGTAGGGCCGATCATCCCACTCATTTACGAGCAATTTTTATGAGATGTAGGCATTATCGGATAAGGCTGAATCCGCATAAATGTGTTTTTTGCGTAGAATCGGGTCGATTACTGGGATTTGTTGTCTCGAAAGCAGGCATTCGCGTCGATCCATCGAAGGTCGAAGCCATTGTTAAATTGCCTCCTCCTTTGACTTTACGCCAACTCCAAAGTTTGCAGGGGAAAGCAAACTTTTTACGTAGGTTTATTCCTAACTATGCCGAGCTTACAAAGGGTTTTACCCGGTTGTTGAAACAGAATATTCCTTTCTTTTGGGACGAGATCGCTGATCGATCTTTTGATGCACTTAAACATGCGTTGACCCATGCACCGTTATTGCATCCTCCCAACTACAACCAAGATTACATTTTGTACCTCGCTGCTTCTCATTCCACCATTGGAATGGTACTAGTTCAGGAAGATGAATATCACAATGAACATGTGATTTATTATCTTAGTCGGAATTTGCATCCGACTGAAATTAAATACACACATGTGGAGAAATTGGCCTTGGCAGCTGTTCAAACTGTCCAACGTTTTAGACATTACATCTTGTGATCAGGAGCTCAGGACCAAGTGTCGTAAAATGGGCAAAAATGAAGTTGCTCAGAATTGCTCCAAAACAGATAGACTGGATAGTGCTCGTCTTCCTGATTCCGGCGCCGTGAACGGTTCGAAAAATGGTCTCCGTATGCAAAAGTTATTCAAGTTCAAAGTTTTCTCAATTTCCATTAAAAAATGGCAAATTTGACTTTGGGAAAATTTTATTAAAAAAAAGAATATTCCACAGAATATTCTGGGAATATTCCGTGGAATATTCCGCAGAATATTCTGGGGAATATTCCTTGGCAGCCAATCAGGAGGCGCCACGTGGCTAGCCCGGAGGCCGCCACGTGGGCCCCAAAGTGGAATGAAATGGCGTTTTAAAATTTTGTATGGGCTCGACAGGTTACGAACCCCCGACCACAAGGTTCATAACACAACGACTTTACCAATAGGCCGCGGATGCATTTGTTGTTTTATGTGCGGACGGATTAATATTTGTTGTGTGTGGTTGTTTGGGCGGGGCCCGGAAAGGGGCCAGCCCCGAAGGGCCAGCCCCTTCCCATAAAACCACAGGCGCGGAACCATATCAATAACAAATCGGCGCGCTTTATCGGGCGGAAAACTTTGGATAACGTATGTTATGGGTTTTTATATCATATATGTTATATTTATTAAAACCGTTTAACATTCAATACAAACGGTTCGACTCCGCCCATATGAACGCCATTACATTTAATGCCAGACGTTAACAGTTGGAGCACTTGGTGGCCTCCGCCCATTTTGGCGGCTCGCCTTATTTTGGTGGCGTTATCTTCAGTCTTTCCACATTTAGTGGAGATTTTTTAGCCCAAACTGGCAGTTCAGTAAAGTGGGCATAACTTCTGCTAGGAGAAGTCTTTGAAGACGAATTTTTTTTTGATTTTGGGTCTCTTCGACCTTCTGGAGCCATTGGCACAGGTTTCACAGCAATCTGAGGCCGTTTGCAGGTGATTTTGCTTCGTGGAAGTTCCAGGAGCCACTAGGGCCAAATCAGTTTGGGAGCTGCATTGGGAATTGTGCAGCCAGTGAATGTGGAACGAAGGTCATTCCTGAATTTTTTCAGCATTCTGAATCCATTTCTACAGCTCGTTTTTCCTTTTGAGGAATTCTTCTCACTGTTTAGCTTCAGGGAAGCTTTCAGGGCCACCAGGGCCATTTCAGTGTTGGAGCTGTTTGGGTGCTATGTTCATCCATTTTTGGTGATTCAAAAGTCTATTTCTGATATTTTCGACCTTCTGATCCTAATGGTAGAGGTTTCAGAACCAATTGAGGTTATCTTCACCTCGAAATTCTCCATGAAAGTCTAAAGGGCCACCAGGGACAATTGGGGAAAAGTACTGTATCAGGTACACTTTCACTGTTTAGTGTTTGGGAAATAGCATGTTTAGCTAATTCCTATTTTCTGATTCTGTATTTACAGTCAGATCTGTCTTTCGAGACACTCTTATTCTTGTATTAGCCTTTGTATCATTTTTAATACAAGAGGACAAGCCTAGTTTGAGAGGCTTGGTCCAGCAGATGTAGCCCAGAGGAGGGGGTGAACTGCTTATCATTTTGATGTCTTTATTTGCTGAAGATGATATGCTAAACAAAACTGATATAAATTGTTAAACAACAAATATACATAACTTTCATATACACATAATCACCTACTCAGCTGAAGAAAGTTATTTGTCTTATTCCGCAAGACATCAAATTTCAAGTATGTGAATGTCAAAGACTTCTAAGTGTTTACATATTATTTCCTTAGGCAGAGTCTGTAGAGGGCCAGGTAGCCTCCGGATTCATCCTTTCCTAGAAAGGTGAAACATCCGGGGAATGCCCCTACAGTCCATCTCTGTATAGGAAATAGTTTGTTCTCACATTTTCAGAGGTCACTTGGAGTGTATAGCTCAATTTGAAATTATGGGAAATGGATACCTTGCACCCTCAAACAAGTACATTCCATTTTCAGATCAGATGGTATCGGAGCACAGGTTTGCTTGACAGAAGAGCATGTTGCAAAGTTGGTTTGCTTGTCTGACATCACTAGCTTGATTGTGTAGCTTGAAAGGTGTCTTAAGCAGTGTTGAAGATTGACTGCTTTATTATTTTGCAAACTACTTGTTGTTTGAGTTGGCTGAAGCTCTTTTGTTCATTTTTATAATGACAACTTCCATAAGCAAGGACATACTGTTGAAAGGTGTTGGACTCTGAATCCAACAATGCTTCCACAAAAGTTGAAGAAGTGGGAGAAAGAGTATGGCAAAGATGGGAAGGAAGTTTCCATCATTGATATGTGTCAGGATGATACACATGTTGATATCGATGTGCAGTTAAAGGAATCACCTTTGAAATGGATTGGTAAGAAATGGTTAGAATTCTTATCCAATTAAAGTTGCATGTCTTTTGATTGAATGCATTTTCTTTGTTAAAGGAATGTTTTCTTTGTTAAAGGAATGCAAGTTGCAGGATGGAAAAGCTGAGTATGAGACTCATTCTATCTTAGCGAAAGTTATTTTCATTTCAGCTTTGAAAGTACATGTACATGTGATTGAGGATCTTGTACTTATGATTGTACCTAAGAGAAAGTTGAAGGATAAACTGCATGCATGAGAATGAGATGCATGAGCACAGGGATCATGATGATTTCCTTGTATTTTTAAACATTTATGTGTGATTAACTTGAAGGGTTGATTACTTTGTTTTTAAACATGCATGTAATGTTATATTGACCTGGAAAAAGTTAATTTGATCTCCAAGATTGTAAACAGGAGAAATGATGAAGTGTTTCATCTTTGTAAAAGCCCTCTCATTTGGGAGGCAGCTCTTCTTCTGAAGCGAAGGTGCCTTGGATGGGCATCGTGACAGTTGGCAAGTCCACATATTCAGGGGAATATTTCAGCTCATATATCAGCAAGTTTCATTGCTGGTTCCTGCAATTTCAGATTTGTCTGGCGAAAGAACTTGGTCGGGATTCGACAAGTACTTGGCGTATGCAGCAAAAAGTCGCCATGACGACAGTTAGCAAGGCAGGACATTTTGGCATTACTATGCTCTTTTGGCTGACTGGAAGAGGATATTTCTGTTCCTCAAGTGCTGTACAGTTCAGATCAGAGATTCAGTAAGCTTTTGGGGACAAAAAGCCCTCTCATTTGGGAGGTGTGATCAGGAGCTCAGGACCAAGTGTCGTAAAATGGGCAAAAATGAAGTTGCTAAGAATTGCTCCGAAATAGATCGACTGGATAGTTCTCGTCTTCCTGATTCCGGCGCCGCAAACGGTTCGAAAAATGGTCTCCGTATGCAAAAGTTATTCAAGTTCAAAGTTTTGTCAATTTTATTAAAAAAATGGCAAATTTGACTTTGGAAAAATTTTTATTAAAAAAAAGAATATTCCACAGAATATTCTGGGAATATTCCGTGGAATATTTCGCAGAATATTCTGGGGAATATTCCATTTGGCAGCCAATCAGGAGGCGCCACGTGGCTAGCCCGGAGGCCGCCACGTGGGCCCCAAAGTGGAATGAAATGGCGTTTTAAAATTTTGTATGGGCTCGACAAGTTTCGAACCCCCGACCACAAGGTTCATAACACAACGACTTTACCAATAGGCCGCGGATGCATTTGTTGTTTTATGTGCGGACGGATTAATATTTGTTGTGTGTGGTTGTTTGGGCGGGGCCCGGAAAGGGGCCAGCCCCAAAGGGCCAGCCCCTTCCCATAAAACCACAGGCGCGGAACCATATCAATAACAAATCGGCGCGCTTTACCGGGCGGAAAACTTTGGATAACGTATGTTATGGGTTTTTATATCATATATGTTATATTTATTAAAACCGTTTAACATTCAATACAAACGGTTCGACTCCGCCCATATGAATGCCATTACATTTAATGCCAGACGTTAACAGTTGGAGCACTTGGCGGCCTCCGCCCATTTTGGCGGCCCGCCTTATTTTGGTGGCGTTATCTTCAGTCTTTCCACATTTAGTGGAGATTTTTTAGCCCAAACTGGCAGTTCAGTAAAGTGGGCATAACTTCTGCTAGGAGAAGTCTTTGAAGACGAATTTTTTTTTGATTTTGGGTCTCTTCGACCTTCTGGAGCCATTGGCACAGGTTTCACAGCCATCTGAGGCCGTTTGCAGGTGATTTTTCTTCGTGGAAGTTTCAGGAGCCACTAGGGCCAAATCAGTTTAGGAGCTGCATTGGGAATTGTGCAGCCAGTGAATGTGGAACGAAGGTCATTCCTGAAGTTTTTCAGCATTCTGAATCCATTTCTACAGCTCGTTTTTCCTTTTGAGGAATTCTTCTCACTGTTTAGCTTCAGGGAAGCTTTCAGGGCCACCAGGGCCATTTCAGTGTTGGAGCTGTTTGGGTGCTATGTTCATCCATTTTTGGAGATTAAAAAGCCTATTTCTGCTATTTTAGACCTTCTGAGTCTAATGGCAGAGTTTTCAGAACCAATTGAGGTCATCTTCACCTCGAAATTCTCCCTGCAAGTCTAAAGGGCCACCAGGGCCAATTGGGGAAAAGTACTGTATCAGGTACAATTTTCACTGTTTAGTGTTTGGGAAATAGCATGTTCAGCTAATTCCTATCTTCTGATTCTGTATTTATAGTCAGATCTATCTTTCGAGACACTCTTATTCTTGTATTAGCCTTTGTAGCATTTTTAATACAAGAGGACAAGCCTAGTTTGAGAGGCTTGGTCCAGCAGATGTAGCCCAGAGGAGGGGGTGAACTGCTTATCATTTTGATGTCTTTATTTGCTGAAGATGATATGCTAAACAAAACTGATATAAATTGTTAAACAGCAAATATACATAACTTTCATATACACATAATCACCTACTCAGCTGAAGAAAGTTATTTGTCTTCTTCCGCAAGACATCAAATTTCAAGTATGTGAATGTCAAAGACTTCTAAGTGTTTACATATTATTTCCTTAGGCAGAGTCTGTAGAGGGCCAGGTAGCCTCCGGATTCATCCTTTCCTAGAGAAGGTGTACATACGGTGAATTGCTGCGATTAATATACATTATGGAAATAGTTTGTTCTCACATTTTCAGAGGTCACTTGGAGTGTATAGCTCAATTTGAAATTATGGGAAATGGATACCTTGCACCCTCAAACAAGTACATTCCATTTTCAGATCATCTTGTTACGTAAAACCACGGTAATTTCTAATTGCAACCCCATGATGTATATTTTGACCAAACAATTGCTAGGGGGCAAATATTCCAAATGGATAGTTATCCTGCAGGAATTTGACTTGGAATTTGAAAAATCCAAGGCAAAGAAATCTTTGGTATTTGCGGAACTGATGTGCGATTTCACCTCTACTGATACTGAAACAGTGGCAGAAGAGTCCATTGCGGACGAATCTTTGTTTCTCATCAGTACACTTGATCCTTGGTATGGAGATATTATTGTTTATCTCCAAACCCAATCTTTTCGGCCTGACATTTCATGAACTCAGTGACGGAAAATACGTTTCCAATCCCAACAGTATAATATCATTGGTAATACACTTTATCGACATGGAGTGGATTCTGTCTTTCGACGTTGTCTAACTCATGAAGAAGTTGAAAAGGTGTTAAATGACTGCCATTCTGGAGCATGTGGAGGTCATATGTCTAGGTATGCCACAGCCCAAAAGATATTGCGTGCAGGTTATTTCTGGCCAACGCTGTTCAAAGATTGCATTTATGCGGTTAGGAAATGCCACAACTGTCAAATTTTTTATCAGAAAATGCGCGCGCCACCCGCTCCTCTTCACCCTATAATTGCTGTTGGTCCTTTCGCGAAATGGGGTATCGATTTTATTACATGTAACCCTCACTCGGCCGGGGGGCATGCGTACATTATCTTAGCAGTAGATTATTTTACAAAATGGGCCGAGGCGATGCCTACATTTTCAGCTGACGGCAAGACTGCTGCAACATTCGTATTTAATCACATAATTACTAGGTTCGGTGTTCCTCAAGCTATTATTACGGATCATGGAAGTCATTTTCGGAATGTCATGATGACTGAACTAACAGAACAGCTTGGCTTGCGCCATGATAGTTCCACTCCGTATTATCCGCAAGCCAATGGTCTGGTTGAATCCATTAACAAAGTTTTAGTCACCATGATTAAACGTATCATTGGTATTCACAAGACGAATTGGCATTCCATGTTATTTTCAGCGCTTTGGGCATATCGAACCTCAATCAAAACATCAACGGGTTTCACTCCTTTTCAACTGGTTTACGGTTTGGAAGCTGTGTTGTTGATTGAATACGAAATACCGTCACTAAAATTAGCCGTAGAATTACTTCCAGCTACGTCTAAAGAGGAGAAACGTTTCTTGTACTTAGCTCAATTAGATGAGAATCGACGAAATGCTGCAATAGCAAACGAGGCTCATGTTAAAAGGATAAAAGCTCAGTATGATAGAAGTGTGACCCCTCGAATTTTTTCAGAAGGAGACCTAGTTTTACTTTATGATCAAGCTAACGACAAGCTAGGAGCTGGGAAATTCGTGCCTATGTGGCATGGTCCTTATATTGTTAAACGGAAGTTAGCAAAAGGGGCCTATGAGTTGATAGATTTTGACGGTGTCCCTTTGGATAAACCTAGAAATGGGCTTTATCTAAAGCGATATTATGCTTAAATGAGGTGTGGAGATTTTTGTTAGTTTAGATTTCTTTACTGCTGGTGTGTTTTAGATTAGAAAAGTGTACCTAGTTTAGAAGTGTGTTTTTGTCACTATTCCTGCTTATCTGAGTTTTACTCTTGATATTGCAGATGTCAACGTCTCTTCAAACCTACATTGGTTTTGCTGATGGTGCTTGTCGTAGTACACGGAACATTTCTTCTGCAACTTGGGTTATCTATTCACCCTCTGACGAGTTAGTATCCATGCATGGGGTAAGCCTTGGTCAAACAACAAATAGCATTGCCGATTATAGTGCAGTGATTGAGTTATTGTCTGAATCCATATCATTTGGAATTTGGAGTTTGATTGTAAGGTTGGATTCTGAACTTGTTGTATTACAGCTTAACAGGGTTTATACCATTAGAAATCCAGTGTTATTACGGTTATTTTTAAGAGTTCGTCTCTTGGAACGTGAATTTGATTACATTGAATATTAGCATATTCCAAGACATTTAAATACATTAGCAAATTCAATTGCTTCTAGTATGATAAATAGACATTTGCAATAATCAAAAGCAGTAAAACAAACAACATTCATATATGTACACAGATAGCCGTCAAAATAGTGATATATCATAGTATAGGAGTGTTTTCAAAAAATATACATCGTCTTCGATCATAGGTTGGAAACACCTTATGATCGGCAAAAATGATAATACAAAAGTAAAAAATATGAGTCTACACGATCATCCCATCACTGATGGTGATCACGATACGAAACCACTGCCCGGGCTACCCTGCATAGGAACCTCCTAAAAGGTCCTGGAACTCCAATCACATATCTTTGCAGCCTGAGAGGAATGTCATCTATGCTGGTCTCTGGAATATCTAGAGTCAAACGCTCTAGATGATGCTCCAAATCAGTCAAAATCTCCACTGATTGGCCTGCTGGGGCTGGTGCGGGCGCAACTGGTTGTCTTCTTTCGGAAGGATAGAGATGGACTGGTCTTTGTGGACCCATATCTGTTTTCAAAAAACTTTTGGTTATTAGTTTTCAAAGACGATAAAAATAAAAAAAAATTAGAATTTAGCAAACGTTGAAAAATGATTGTACCTGACTCATCCCACTGTTCCCCGGCAGGGAGAGCCATCTCTCTGTCGCCGCGGAAATCTATCCCGGCATATGGGAAATCCTCTATCACAAAAATTTGGCGATCCAACCAACGAAAATATGAAGAAGGAAATCGCACAATCTCAGTACCCTCAATAGCATGACGAGCCATCAACGCGGACCAACGAACCATTCTCGGTTCTCGAGGTCGACCGGCATCAACAACAATACTCTGTGGAGCTAACAAGGGGATCCTCTCCAGAGCAAAAGAAAAAACAATGGATCCGTATCCAAAGTTATTTAGTTTCCCATTTTTTGCTCTGTTTAGTTGGCCTTTTACATTGGCCAACACAGCTTCACACAAGTTAAAGATGGTACCGCGAAAACAGTCCACGAAAATACGCATTTGGGAACCAGTAGCTACATGAAGCGCAGCACTCCCACACAGTTTGGTAACAGTAAAAGCAATAACTTTCAATTCAGGACGGATGATGTGTTTTATGTCAATCCGTTTGTCCCGAGGATTTTCCTGGTCATTGCAGAATTCTAGTTGGAGACTAGCGACAGACTGGCCACATGGCCTAGTCCCAAACAAAGAAACTTGTTCGCCCCTCTTGGACAAACCAGTCAAGAAATATATATCCTCCAGCTCAATTTCGAGCCGGTGGCCACCAATGAAGAAGCACTGGTCCTCCACATTCCATCTGTTTACCAACCATGTTAAGAGTTCTACTTGTGCCCTCATGCCTGAGATGGCCCAAAATCTGGATAAGCCACATGCTTTTAATGCCTGTTGTGTGGGAAAATGAAGTATTATGGCTTCATCCACTTTCTCGTGCTCACGTTCTCGCCAGATAAGCATCTTGTTAATCCTACGATACAGAAAAAGGCAAGTTAGAATAATCTTATTTGAAAAATTTTGGCAAACAAATGAGAAATCAATGATTTAAATCCAACCGCGCGGGTACCGCACCCGCTCTTTGTAAACAAAGCGTAGGTCCACACGCACAGTGTGTGCCAGGTGCGGAACCCACGACTTTTTCCTTGTAGGAAAAATTCGGGGTCCACAGGTAGCGTGTGTCCCACCTGCGGACCCCGTGGGCGAAATTTTTTAACCATTTTTTACCCCAAAAATTCAAACTAAAGCCTAAAAACAAATTTGAAACGGATGAAAAACAAGATTGAGAGGTTGTGGATTACCTGGGACTGACGATTCTCGATTCCAACGGATGAATTTTCCAGAATCTTCACACGAACTTTCTTACCCAAAAGCTTTTTACTTTTCACTCTGAAACTGAACGGTAAAAATGAAATTGAAAAAGTCCTTTTTATAAGTTTTTTCGAATGGATAAATTTTTAATTTATTTATTTTTCACTTTAAAAAGGGTATTTTTGAAAGCATTTTTACTTATCTTAAACAGGTATGTGTAATGTTTCAAGTTTTTGTGCAGAAACTGGATTTTTCAGGTGAACTGATCATTTTTCAACAAAGAGCACACTTTTATCACTTTTTCGGACTCTTTCAAAAATTTTACGAAAAAGCGAAACCTTGGAGTCCTCTTTTAAGCCCTTTTCAGACTCTCTAAATATGAAAAGATTGCCGAGTACTTGACTATTTGAACTCGTTAAAGTAAATGAACAGTCGTCCCTTCAGTATAAGTTTACCCCTTTTACGGACTGAAATGGACTATTTACGAAAAAGGTATACATTGACTAAATACGGTCAATAGAGTTCTCTCCCGCATTATTTTATCCTTTTCCGGGCTCGAGAGACTAAATTTACGAAAAAGAACACCCATGGAGTTTTCTTAAGTTTTTCTTCTGACTCCCTAAAACTGAAAAACACCGAGTTTCTCCTATACTGGACTCGTTAAAACTTAACAGTAAAGGACTTGTTTAATTTTCAACAGGAACGAACCACTCCTTCTTAGGGTTTGAATTTTAAACTAAGTTGGACTCATCCGAAGGATGAGCTTATAATCAAGCAAATGTTATCCTCCTCAAGCTTGTCAAAAATAAAGAGGTACTTGCCAGAAATGGTGGGGGAAAAAGAGAGAAAAATGGGCGTGTTTGTTGTATTTTAAATTTTTGAAAATTCAGTCAACCACTCTTGAACACGACACTTTCATTCACCTGGGTTGGGAAGTCCTTTTCCTAACATTTAATCAAACCACATTGAAAGTCTTCAGCCGGTTTCTGGGTATTAGCTTTGGGTCAATTGTTACCAAGCCATCTGCAGTGTCGTTATGTGTTCAAGAGGACAGTTCAAATAAACCATTCATCTGCAAAATATCTGTCATCCATTTTTGACCATCCCTGAGTCAGTCCTTGCCAATATATTTTCAAAACTTGATCTATGATTTCGTGTTGTGGGCTTGCCTACAACAGATCACTTTCTATCGACATCAGCATATTATCTAGGAAGTTGATCCAGAAATCGTCAGTACCTTGAAATTTGCATGCCTTAATGGCAGGTTTCTCGCCTTCGACGACAGGTTACATCATTGACCTTCGATCGAATGATTCTGTGAGATGTTCGACTTCAGTTCATTCATTCACATTTCATGGATTGTACTGAGTACTTTGAGAGCCATTGACATTACTGGTGGTTTCTCTCACACTTGTTAACATTTCACATCATTGACTGGTAATCAAGTGGTTTCTACCATGTTCGAATTCGACACATTCATTCACATGGATAGAATCGTACTGGTTCGAGATGCGGAAATCAAGACCCTGGATCTAGTTTCCACCATCCAGGCTGCGAGGAATTTTGTTGTCATCTATACAGTAGACTATTGATAAACAGATGGCTGCGTCCATACTGTGTCTACATATATCTGTACTATGATGTATTCAAAATCATTCTTGTATCAGAACGATTTCAGTTAGTTCATAGTTAGTTTTTATCTGAGTATGGGAATGCCTACCTCAGTGATGACATATACATGTATATATTTTGCATTGAATGTTTTTACAGGTACCGACTGGGGTGTCCACAGGATGAACTTTGAAATGATAAAGTACTGCACTCTTCATATATGACAGACTACAGCTTCATTTATTCCAGACTTTGCACTTTAGGGGGAAATTTGTTACATAAGCGTCATCAAGGCATTTACTAGGTATTGACCTCATTATTGCCTCATACTTCCTCCTTTTGCAAGTCTAACATATCAGCTCCTCATGTCAAGCTTTCAGAATCAGAGAAAAGTTCCTAAAAATCCCTAAACATTGGTATCGCACTTTCTCTATTCATTTCCTGCGGTCCCGCACCTAATGTTAAGCTTTCATGCGGAACCATACCGCACGTTCTTTGTGTTATGGGTGCGGACCTCTGTAAAACTCAAAAAGGCGAGAAAGTAAGATAAAAAGTGGATTTCAGATGAATTCTAGAAGATTCTAGATGGGAATTTTCGGGAATGGAGACGCTTTGAGAAGGTTGCATCCTCATAGAAGTGGAGCTAAACCCTTGATGTAAGGAGCTAGTAATCCTTTGAAGGAGGATTCTATCCCTTCATGTTTGGAGCAAGAAACCTCACACTATAAAAAAGAGGCTGTGGGTAGCCTCAAGGGGGTTCAAGCTTAAGATATTTGAATTTAAATATTTGTTGAGATTGAGTTTCGGTTAACTTCTCTTAGACTTTAAATGAGGTTAAATCACTCATCTCTATCTGTCTTGGTTCAAAGTGTAATGCTTGTCAAATTAGAAGAGATTACTTCGGGCCAGGAGACCTGCCTGTAAACATCAAAGGCACGAGGTTGTAAGGTTTTGCTGCTGCTTGAAGTTCTGACAAAATAATCTTTCATTTCTCTCATTAAATTTGTCTATTCATGGTTTATTTCATAAATTCATGATCATTATGATGAGTATAGTTTATATCAATCATCTCTGAGTCTTTAGTAATCTTTTTGCTTGTTTGTGACTGCAGATTCACGAGGAACGTTCTTTCAAGTGCACGGGAAGGACTTCAACGAGATCAAGCAAGCGCTCGACATAAGGTAGGCCTTACACCTATATAGTGTTTTATGAATCTTGTATGCTTAGAGAGAGATTAGTATAATTGGTTGTTTGTTGCTAGTTAATTTTAGTACTAGAGAGATCGGTCTTGTCCGCAAGATGGATTAATCTACACAACAAGAGTGGCATGTGGCCAACATGTGCCAGGTTCCAAGGTGTGCCAACACATGCTAGGAAGTGTTAGGGAGTCGTAGGAACACATAAGGGAGCACTAGGTGAAAATAATGCATGAAAATGAACAATTAAGAGATTATGATAGGAAGTGTCAGTGAGTTCCAGGTGCGCTACGGAGGGAGTGACAAGGTATGCTAGGTAGTGGTAAGTAAACAATGCCAATATATGCCAAGTGCTAGGGTGTGACAATGCATTTCAGCGAGTGTTATGGAGTGCCAAGGAAAAACAAGGGAGCAATAGTTTCAAATGCATGGAAATGAATGACTAAGAGTGCGTGACAGGGACTATTAGAAAATTTTAGGTGTGCTGAGGGAGTGATAATGTATGTTAGGTAGTGACAAGGAATTATAGAGTGCCAGGGCGACATGCCAAGATGTACCAAGTTCCAGGGTGTGCCAATGTGTGTCAGGAAGTGTTAGGGAGTGCCATGGAAACATGAGGGATAACTAGTTCAAAATGCATGGAAACGAATGAATATAGAGTGTGTGATAGGGAGTGTCAATGAGTTACAACTGTGCTAAGGAGGGAATGACAGGGTTATTATATTATAGGCAATGCCAAGGCATGCTAGAGTTCCAGGGAATTTCAGGGAATGGTGGGGTGTGGTAGGGAGTCCCAAAGCATGTAAAGGAATGCAAGGGATGCTAACACGTGCCACATAGTGCCAAGGGATTGCTAGATGTTCTAGGTGTTATGGCATGTCAAGATGTAAACTATGTTTCTCAATTTTTTTATGGCCATGATTGGATGTGAGCCTTGAATTGGTAACTTGTTAAGAGGGATGCATTAATATTGGCCATGAGTAACCTAAGATTAGTAATAATTCATTCTTAGGTGAACAAGGCATAGTCTAGTTGTATTAAATGAAACTTGGTTAAGTTTCTGTAGTCGAGGTAGGACTTGTTTGGGTTCCCAAGTCTAAAAAAAATAAGGGTAGTTATGAGGACATGACAGCTAAGGAGTTTCACGGCGTCCCAATGAATTAAAATGTGTGCTGACACATTCCAGTTAGTGTTAATGCATGACGAGGAGTGTTTGGAAGTGTCATAGAATCACAGGGGAGAACTTGTAAAAAGTGCATGGAAATGAATGAATAAGAGTGTTTTTCAGGGAGTGTCAGTGAATTCCAGGTGTCCCATGACCGAAGTGCATTAGGAGAATTCCATAAAAGGACTTGAAGGATGAAATCCTATGATTGTGATAAGCATATGGATGAATAAATATCAAACAAAGGGAGACATTGTGCTAGACACAACACTATTTTTTCAATGACTTGGTTGGGTTCCCAAGTCGCAAAAAAATTAATGTTATCTATGAGGGAATGAAAACTAGGGAGTGTTAAGGTGTGCAGGGAATCCCATTAAGTGCTAACACATGCTATAAAGTTCCAAGGCATGTTAAGCATTCAAATATCTACTAGGTGCTATGGTTTGGCACCAAGGCATGCTAGGGAGTGCCGAGGAAATAGAATGGAGGAATAGTTTCAATTGCATGGAAATGAATGAATAAGAGCGTGTGATAGGGAGTGTTAGAAAATTATAGGTGTGCTAAAGAGGGAGTGACAAGGTATGCTAGGAAATTCCAAGGCATGATAGAGTGCTAGGAAATCATGCCAAGATGTGCTATGTTCCAGGGTGTGCCAATGTGTGCCAAAGAGTGTTAAGGAGTGATAGCGAAACACAAGGGAGAACTATGTCATAATGCATGGAAATGAATGAATAAGAGTGTGTGACAAGGCATGCTTGGGAGTGTTAGGGAGTGTTAGGGAGTGTGAGGGTGTGCCAATGCATGCTAGGGAGTGTTAGGGAGTGTCAGCCGGTAAACACAAGGGAGCACTAGATCAAAATGCATGGAAATGAATGAATAAGAGTGTGTGATAGGGAGTGTCTATGAGTTCTAGGTGTGTTAAGGAGGGAGTGACAAGGGTATATGCTAGGCAATTCCAAGGTATGTTAAACTACCAATATGTGTTAGGAACTGCTACGGTGTGTTAGGGAGTGTAAAATCATGTCAAGGAATGTAGGGGATGCTAACACATACCACATAATTCCAAGGCATTTAAGACATGTGAGGCGTTATGGAATGTCAATATGTAAATGTGTTTCTTAGTTTTTTTACAACCACAGTTGGATGTGATGAGCCTTTTTTTGGTAACTTGTTAAGTGGGATCAATTGAAATTGCACATGAGTAGTCTAAGACGAGTTAAATGTAGTTCTTAGGTGAACAAGGCATATGTTGAATTTCCACGACACAAGAGAATTTGGGTTTGGTCTTAGAATCTTTGATGCAAATACACTCAAGTGCCACAACACATCTACTTTGCACAATGAAATCTACACACATCAAAAAATCAATTAATGCACATGAAAAATTTTAACTTTTTCAAACCTTTCCTCATTAAATTACAAACTATAATAGAATAGGCTATATCTCTCGTACTAGGGATGATGGCCCTTTACAATCACACTAATACAAGGAATACAACTAGGGCTTGGTGTTAGTCCTTTGAAAACCAATCTACCTTGAACAAGACAACACTTGACCCAATTTTTTATGGTGGCTGCCACACATAGCCCTTTCAATCCACATGTCTTGAACACATTTGGAAGATCCTCTTTCCTCCCATTATGAAAATCCTCAATTTTCCTCTATCAATGAACTCAACTCTTTTATGTTACTGAACTCCACTCAAAAAACTTTTCCCTCTATCTACCTCTTTTTTACTTTAAGGTTTGCAATACTTAATTTTTTCGATCAGTTGTTCACAACCCCATTGTGAAAAACTCTCTAGTCTACCCACTTTTCCATACTTCTGCTCCAAGATGAAAATTCTAGGGATATGGAGGTTTCCCTTCTTCTCAATGGCACAATCCTCTAAAATATAGTGAACTAGGGTTAGTTGGCTAGCCCACTTGACTTCTACTTTAGTCCTTCAAAGTGTGCACGTCCTTAGGCCCAATACACCTACCCTTCTACCAGTATTGTTTTCCTTCACAAGTACATAACTTAGAGCTCTTATTTGATAGCCACCTAACAACCATCCCATTGTACTTGGACTGCCATCAATTTTCCCAACCACAGTAAATTATTTTACTAATCTAGTGCCCACAACACTACCCTCATCTAGGGCTCTTCAAATATGCCACCTAATAATGATTTGAGTCCTATAAAAAAAACTATTCTTGTGTACCAATTTCTTTTTTGTCAAATCTATGAACAAATCCGAACTACTCATATTATCATCCTTCTCACAATTTCTAGATGACTGAACTAGGGTCACAAATCATCCATTAACAGTCCATTGACTAACTATTTATAGGCTACTTCAGATCTCTGTCCAAAACTCTATGGAAATTCCAAAAAATTCAACTCCTCTTCATTTCAATCCATTCCTCATATGGCACATTTCTTCTGCTCCATATTCTACTCAGATTTCACCTTCCTTTGGATTTTCTATCTCCGCACATACCTCTGCAAACCATCTTCCAAATTTGTGGTATATATTGCAGAGATAAACCTCTCTCTAAGGGTCACAACCCCTTTTCTTCTGTGTAGATTTGTCACAGTATTAATGGCACACCTTATGGATTGAACATGCAAGGAAACCTCCCAAAATATGGAATTATACTTCTATTCTAATTTATTTATAACAAATCATATCCACCCATAGAAAAAATGACAACTCTTTCCTCCATAAGAGACTAGACCTAGCTCATATGGATCCATAGATTCTAGTCATTTCTTTGACTGAATCTTGACCTAATATTTAGATCTATATGACCCTCAAACTATGGTTACCCCAGTCAATATTACACCTATGAATACTTCAGTTCTGGCCCTAAATTCTAGTGCAGACCCTCTTCCAATTTTGTTAGTATTTTGTAATATTCCTAAAATTTAGCTTTTAGCTAAATGGAATATTATAGATAACTTTGTCACTAGGTAGGTGAATAAGTGGGTAGGGAGGCCCATAAATCTCCTTAGCAGCAATGAAAACACTTCAAGTGTGAAAGGAGACCCTCTAAGTAGCTAAATAAATCACCTTTGAGTGTGAATAGGGGTTGGAACATGTTGAATAGGTCAATTTTGACCAAATCAATAGCGTTGTTATGGAGGAGTGGACATTTAATGAGGAATAACACACTTTTGGAGGGAGATCGATTGCATGGAGGTAGTGACCTAATTGAGTAGGGCCAAGGGTAAGGAAGATCATAACTTATATAAGGAAGAGGATGGCAGCCATATGAGATTATTTTTTGGCTTATTATTTTGTATATGGTATATTTAGACTTCTTTCATTTTTCAGCTGTTTAGTTGAGTTTGCAGTGTTGTTTAGCATAGGGTTTTCCTGAGAGGGAATCCCGTCTCTTTACTTGAGAGGCCTCTTGGAGGAGCATTGCACTACATTTCCACACTCAGGCTTAAGGCCAAGCTACAACTTTCTTCATCATCGCAGTTTCTGCAGAATATTGTGTTGTGTTGCAGGGTGCAGTAGTGGAGGATTATTTTGGGTGACTTCAAATCTAGTTTTGCAGTGGAGGAAGGTTTACATCCATTGGAAGGCCTATAAAGAAGCCCCTTGGGCTGTATTGATATATTTTGCATCATTCCAAGGAGTATTTATCCCCTACAGCGCAATTTCAGTCCAGATTTGCGTTATTTTAGGGAGGAGTTGCAGGGGTGGTTGCAGTGGTTGTTTTGGGAAGTGATTTCTTCAGTGGAGTAGCTATTCTTTCATCTGGAGGATCTATTGGAGAAGAGATGTAGATTTCTACATATGCTTCAGCCATATCTTCTCATTTCTGTTATTTTAGAATACCTTCAACCCTAGGGCTGCAGCTTACATTGGCACATTGTGTGCATTTTCCGGAAACCCTCTTGGGTTGTCTTGGAAAGCTGATCTAGTGCTCAAATCTGTATATCTAGAATCTATTGGGGCCTATATCATTATTTTTACATCATTGTATCATCCCCAGCTATATTTATTCATAATATGACTGCGCTGTAGCAGCTCTCTGGCATTTTGTATTGCAGCATCATCTCACTTTTGAGAGTGTTTATGTATTGGAGGCTTGTGTGATCACATTATATGGTTTTTGCCTCATTATTTTGTACTTATTTGTTGCATATATGATCAATCATATGGCTATATATTGGTTTCATGGTTTCATTTGTTAAATAATTGTTTTTTCTTCCATTTTATGCACTATATTCCTGATTTTCCCATTTGGGAATATTACAGTGGTATCAGAGCATAATCTTGGCTCAACCTGTGCATTCAGCCAATATGTCACCATAAGGAGAAGCTTCTCACAAGAAGAGGAGATGTACAAAAGGGATAAAGAAAAGACTCCGGTATTTGTAGGAAGGGAAGAAAGGAGCTCTCAAAGCTTCTTTTTCAAACTATTTAGAGCATTCATGAAGATACCAAGAAGATGAGAAGGGAGATGTGTAGAGAATCTCCAAAGGGATTTGAATATGAATAAAACCCTATATTTTTACATGATGGGTTGAGCATTTAGCCACACAATCTAATCCACAGTGCAGTATTATGCCCATATTTACAGCGAGAAAGATGGAGGAATAAGATGCACCAAAGGAGGAAACCTTGAGTGACTATCTTCAGGAGTATGAATCTAAATCTTGGAGATTCAAGGAGCACTTAAAATTTCAAGGGTTTTTCCAACTCAAGGAGAATAGAAGGCCTAACAATCACAACATAATCAGAAGAGGTAGATTCTTTCTACCAAATTTTGATGGTTCATCTAAAGGCACAACCAAGGATTGGATAGAGCAGCTAGACTCATATTTGCATCTACATCAAGTTTTAGAAGAGGAATCCCTTAGGATAGTAGTGCTAATCTTGAAGGTAAGGCTTATACTTGGTGGTTTTATGAAGAATCTTCATTTAATCATGCAAATGTAGCTACTTATGCAAGATTCACTAAGAGATTAGTGAAGAGATTTGATGTAAAAAAATCTGAAACATCTTTGGTTGAGCCAGCAAAATCTAAACATTCAAAACCTTTGCATGAGTTGGAAAGGTCCATTATACCAACTCCACTTCAGATTTATATTGAAGGGGATAGAAACTTGTATGATACTTTTCCAAGGGAAAGATCCCTATTGCAGGAAGAGCCTTCTTCTCAAAATGAAGACATGGAGATTCCTCCTTCAAGGGAAGACCAAGATCTATGGTCTCTAATTGTTGATGAGGTATTCTCGAATATTGATGAGGAGGAAGAGCAGAGAGGAAGTAACAGTGATGTCACTTCAAGAGGAGAACCATCACCACATGGAGATGGGCATGAAGTTATTTCTTCAACTAGAGGAGATTTTGCATCTTTGCAAAAATTCCCCAAGGAGCAGCATGTGACAATAGTGATGGGCAGTAAGACCTTGACCAAAGGAGGAGAAGAAAAGGTGGATCGGCATCAAAGGATGGGGAGTATGCACCCTTTTTTATTTCAAGGGGTTTATATGCAAAATAAGGAGACTATTTTGTGCAGTGAAAGGGGGGACAAATAAGTCCACTCACCTATACAGTCTACTTCAGACTTTGATGTCTCATTACATGGAGGAATTCCATCTGGGAGGTCAACAGATCAGGATATGAGAGACATCTCACATCAGGTTACACCACTCATTGATCTAGGAGGGGTGAGAACCTTGGGAGGATTTGGCACAGCGCAGATATTCTTGGGTAGGCTCAAGGAGGAGGGAGACATTCTCCCAATATCATCATTACCCACTCTCATCAGTTGTTCTGTGCTGATAGAAGATGTCTCTGGGTTGGAGGATGGCACTATCATGGTGCAAGGAGACCACTCCATGGCATTGGAGAACCAGAGGATACTTCCACATGGGAAGGAATCTTCCCTATTTGGTAGAATATGGTGGCCACTCATGCATGCATTGGCCAAACTTAGGAGATTTTGGATAGGTGATAGCTTCCTCTGGAAGACTAGCCTCCAAAAGCTTCAACCTTCACTTGAGCATGAGCAGCTACAGGAGGAGCACCAGGAACATGTCAGTAGCATACCAATGCCTGACTTTAGCATGGGAGATGTCAAGGAAGAAGGAAACCACATGACAGGGGCTACACAGTATAGATCAACAACATTGTCATTAGAGAGTTTAGATCCTTATTGGAGATCCCAGCTATTGGTGGAATACTCCAAGGATCTCTTTACATGAAAGATACTTGATGACCAGTTTCCAAATGGAGGAAATATGGTGAGGGATGGGGTCATATTTTATCAGGATAAGATCTTCTTGGCTAGAGCCTCAAATGTCAAGGAAAAGCTATTACATGCAGTCTATGAGATCTTGCGTTCCAATCCAACTTGCTTCATTAGAGCATACTGTACTATCTTGGATGGATTAATGTGGGAAGACTTCAAAGGGGAGATGCACTATCATATGAGGAAGTGCATAGATTGTTTGGAGGGTGAGAAGAAACACAAATCTTGGGAAGAGTTATCATCACCACCTCCTTACTCATTGGGTGTGAGAGGGAGCTCATCCATGTGCTACCTCACTAGTTTGAACCAAGCGTATGGTAAGGATTGTATTTCTGAGAATCATGATATATTTACTATATACTTGCATTTTATTACCACTCATGTGCATGGCATTGCTCCAAGAGGGGGCACTCTTTCTTATTGGCTTCATGAGCTATTTGGGACCATGAGCAGTGATGATGTTGATCACTCCCTAGGATATTTTGGGGAGACGATGTATTATTTATGGTGTGCTTCATTGACACCAAACATCATGCACCTTCTCCAAGAATGAAAGATAAATGGGGCAGCAAACAAGTGGTGGGGGAAACACTTGTTATATCATATTCTATGGTTTTTAGGAGCAAAACTGCATTGGTTTCACTTGAGGGACCACTTCCCTTCCCCAATACTATACATGGTAGCTAGCATAACTTGGATTTTTATCCCATATGTTGATGATGTTCTTATCTTTGTTGAGAACATGATTGGAGGGAAGGCACATTGGTTGGATGTGTCCATTGGGAAAGACATTTGGGAGGAAATTTTCTATGAATTACCATGCTGGAAGGTGATTCATTTCATTTGGATGATAGCATGGAGTTGTGAGCCTTTCATTGGGAATGAGATCCCCTATGCTTCTTGTTGGGCTAGAATTGTAATCTACAGATAAACTACGCTTCCTGAGACCGGTGTCTAGTCTAGAAAAATAGGTGAAAGACTGCACTACCCTTTTTCCTAACTCAGAAAATATATACAAAGAGGATTGGATGCTTACTTGTTTTAGTCGCTTCCAAATGACTCCTTTCTGTCGCTCCCACTACAGCCTCAACTTCAAGCTGTTTCAAATAGTTGAATGCTTCCTGCAAGAAAGAGAATTGAAACAGCAGAAGATACAATAATCTAGATATCTATTCAAGTTAATTAGCCAAATCAGTTAAGCATAAACTACATTCATCAACAAAGATTTTACAACATGGAAAATCAAGGTAAACATGGATGCATGTAGGGAAAAACAAGAAGTACTCTTTATTGATGATAGAAGGAGAGGTTAAAACCGAGTGATTGATTCATCATGACCTTCCAGCAGAGTTCCTTAGTCTCATCACAACATAAGTCTCTCCACCAGCAGCTCCACAAATCAAACTCTCTATTGAAAATTCTCTAGCATTTCTCTACTCAAATTCTTCCTCTCTGAACATTTAGCTTTGTGTTCAATTTATAGATGAAATGTAGGTTTTTTTGCAATAAATTGCATTCCAAAAATAGGCAAGACATGTTTTCCAGTCATGTATATGTCAAATGGACACTTGGATCTGAAGCATGACACATGTGAACCCTTATAGAAGACATTGGCCAAGTGGAGATTCCGAAACAATGAGAATTTCACTCCCAATGTGACCAACACACCTTTGAATGTCGGGAAGTTATTTGCAGAGCAGCCCAAAATGGAGCTACCTGCATATGAAACACACTTAGGCCCCTTAGACCCTTCGTTGGTGAGCTCCCACATGTTTAATAATAAGCTTCAAATAATGGAAAAGCCTTGCTTTGATGAAAATCTTGTTTGATTCATGAATGTTTCCTGTCTTAGGGCATATAGCAACTGAGATGATAGGGAATGATAGACCCTTCGATCATTGGTCTTGGATATGATACCCAGTTAACTAGGTCATTGGGAATGGTGCCCAAATTGACCTATAACAATTTCCCCCTAAAGCATGAGATCCAAATAATAAGAACATTTGGTTGAGATGCTTTACACTGTGATGAGACTGGAAACAAAGCGGAACGGTCACCTGCATCAATATTAAAATACATTACATCATGATAAATCCTCTATTGATCATAATTTCTGAGGGTAGGCATTCCCATAGTCAGCACATAAAATAATCTAATAACATGTACATAATTCAGAAAGTCGTCTACATTGGAATGTTGCCCACATGTAGACATCGCCTACAGATATAGGCCCATGTTTGGATGACAATCTATATGTAAGGTCACCATATATATGATGTGTACAACAATCCTAAAATCGCAGCCCAGATGGCTTAAACTAGATCCGAGGTCTTCTTATCTCATTCACTCGATCATTCGGGTTCAAGTCTAGCCATGCGAATATATGATTTGTCATTGAACATGGAAAGACATCATTTGATTACCAACCAATAATGAAAGTTGTTAACAAACACGATAGAACCACCATTAATGAAAATGGCCCTCAAGGTACTACAGTACATTTCGTAAGGCATGAATAGATTATTTGATGTCGAACACCAAACAAAATATTTCGGTCAAAAGTTCGGAAGCGAGGATCTTGTCGATGCTGTAACAAGCCTCATGGTACTGGAATCTAATGTTTCTAAGTGAACTTCCTAGATACTGATTTGTAGTCGGAAGGAAGTTACCTTATTGCAAAACTGGAGTTACTGATTTCAGAGACAAGGGTATGACTTGATATAGCAATTGTCATGGATGACGGTCATGAAAATGAAGGTTTATGAGTATTGCAGATGGATGAGTTCTAAATCACTGGATGACTTCTCTTGAACATATCGGCGACATTGTGATGAGTTGGTAGCATTGACCCAAAACCGAAGTGAAGGTATGATGAACCATAGGTGTGAATAAACCGTCATTATGATTACCCAACCCAAACAGTCACAGACATGGAGTGAAAGAAGTGTCATGTTCAAGAGCGACTTGCTACCAAAAAGAAACTTTGCATGCTTTTCCCAAATTTTCCCCGGTCATTTTTCGACCAGTACCTCTTTACTTTTTAACAAGCTTGAGGAGGATAACATTTGCTTGATCTATAATTCAACCCTTCGGGCGAATAAATAATGAAGTATTGCTATTTAATAATTTAATGAGTCTAGCGATGAATGAAACTCGATTCTTGCCATGATTGACAAGCCCGTCGCTATTTTGTGTTTTAACGAGCTAAACGACAGTGATAGCCTGGTCCTTTTTCATGTTTAGAGAGTCTGAAAAAGAGGATGAAAGAGGACTCTAAAAGTACTTTTTCGTAAATTTGTCTCTCAGATCTGAAAAAGTGTAAAATAATATCTGAAAGAACCTCTTTGGTCATGTTTAACCAGGCTATTCCTTTTTCGTAAATAATCCATCTCAGTCCGGAAAAGGGTTAAACTTATACTGAATAGATATCAATTCATTTACTTTAACGAGCTCGAAATGACAAGTGCTCGGCAATATTTTCACATTATCGGAGTCTAAAAAGAGCTGAAAGAAGACTCCAGGGGTTCCTTTTTCGCTGTTATCGAAGCTCGAAAAAGAGATAAAAGTGCGCTTCAAATCATTTTTTTTTTTTATCAAAGCTCAAAAAATAAGGAGAAAAAGTATGCTTTGTGGTCAAGTCCTTCTTTGAAATAAATCTGCATGACTAATCTGTTCGTTAGTTGTAATTCCTGTTCAAAACAACAACAAATGGATTAAAAATACTTGTTTCATGATAAAAACAAATCAAAACCATATTCATAGAAATAAATTTATCTTGCAAGTAATTAAATGACTATATAAAGCAGTTTTACTATTCATTTTACCATTCCATAGTTACCATTTTCATTTTGGAGCTCTGAACCTGATTTTCCCCCTGAACTTCAGTCATTTATTGTGGTCATTTCTGTGGATGTATTTCATCGCCATCTGATCCAGTTCAATAGTAAAAACCTCTTCTTTCTTTCAGTAGTAATTTCATTTCCATTCTTTACAAATTTTTAGGGTTTTGAGGCCCCTAGGGTAAATTTTTCCCAAAATGAGGGCAACGCACCCTTGTACATCGAAACCTGCATTGCATAGCAGGTACAGTGAAGGGTACCTACATATGCAATGCACTATCTTCACCTAGAGATTGTGTTGGGCACAGTTCATGTTTTTTATTTTCAAGATGTGCTCAAAATTTTCCTAGTTTTCTGTAATGAATGGTATCTAATGGATCTTGTGGTTGATTTTCAGGTTTCCATTAGATAATAATGATGATTACATGGAGAGAAAGAGAACATGAAGAAAAATATATGATTTCCTTGAATGATCCAGGTACTGTAAGAGCTTTAAGAGAATGAGGGTTGCTTAAGTACTTTAAATTGTTGGGAATGAGGCAACAGATAGAACTCTTGGAGTTCCTTGTTCGAGCATGGGATCCAACGATAGAGGAATTTCACATAAAAAATCAAGTGTTGTCCATAACAGTTGAGGATGTGTATTTTTTCACAGGTTTTTCGAGGAGAGGTTTACCCATTGCACTCACAGGATCTACCGTTGGAGGAGAAACAGTGAGGGATTATGTTATGCCGTATTGCTATCCGGGGTCAGAACCTAGAAAATATGGAAAAATAAACATCCGTGATGTCAGTGATTTTCCTCTAAGAACCATCCTATTCAAGATCGCTAAAATAGCTGGCACCGTTACACTCCATGTGGCAAACAGATCATATATGCAGTATGTGTTGGAATGCTTAGAGCCAACAGTTTTAAACTGGTATGAAGTTGTTCTATCTCAGATAAAGGAACAACTAAATGAAGCAACGGGAGGAAGGAAGAAAATTTTCAGTTATGGTTCTATCCTTATCTCCTTCGCTTTGGAACAGATTCCACTGATGCAGCCACAACATGTAACATTGGATATATCTAGTCCTAGAGATCCTCGAATGTAGAGATGGGTAGAACTCATGGGTCGGAATTCAGGCCAATCAACCGTTGTGTTCTCAACTGCATTCTTTGCCTGGTTCAGGCAACAGATCGTCGCCATCAATGAGTATGCATATGTAGGCGTCGACTTCCGAGGAGATCCAGATCTAGTTTTACTAGAAGGCGCTCAGTGGGGTGCAATAGGTAAGATTGCTTTGACCATTTTTTTTATTTTTATAAGGTTTATACAAATGTTTTTGTGTTTTGATTTCTTTCCAAGACTAAACAAAATTTTTTAATGTAATGCAGATATCGGATGTGTTCAACCAGTAGAGGAACTAGAGTGCGAAGCAGATGCGCCAGCAAAGAGGGCTGTCTAGAGAGCAGTCCTTCAGGGCCTTGATATGGCTGAGACTCTTGCTGAACTCCAGCAGCACATAGAGGGGTTGACCTTCGAGATTCTGGATTGCCGGATCGAAGAGATTCCCATGCGACTACAGCGACACACAATTGGGGTTCCTAACCATTGGATGCGGTTGCTCCGTAGGATTGCTAGATCTATAGCGTGCTATCATGAGCACCACTATTTTACTTATGACTTTTTGCATACATTTTGAGGTCAGATGACCAACGTGTCTTGGGCACAAATTTTTTAAAAACCTATAACTATCTATCTATATTTTTTCAGAGTTTTTCCTATGTTTAATACGCAATCCTATTCAATTATGTGAATGTTTTCTTTACCTATGTCGTAAATGTCTATCTAAAACTTGATTAGCTAATGAATCAGTTAAATTGTTTAGATTTCTGGAAATGTGTTGATATTGAATGAAATCAAAATGTCTCTCCAAAAGTCGAACTCTTAGGAACAATCTAAGAAGTGTTGGATTTCTAACAGTATAAACACTAGTAAGTTGTAGTACCACAAGTTGTGAGTCTAACCTGATGATTATGCGGTTAATACCAAATGAAATGGCATCAGAGAGAATTTCGATCAATGCGCTATACTCAATGATATTGTTCATTGATCTACCAATACAAATCCCTTGAAAACTCACTAACTCGTCGTTCGGAGCGAAAATGGCCCACGTTGCAGAGGATAGATTCTGCGTACTACGACTAGCACCATCAGCATATCCAACAAATGGTTCTGAAGATTCATACATCTTCCATACAATGTAAAGAAGATTACTAACGTCAAGAAAACTCTAAAAACAAATTAAGATAGTGAATGAAAATCAACAGCATATAAACAATATAATACAAAAAATTACTACGCTCATGATTAAGCATAGTAACATTTAAGATACAACCCATTTCTAGGCTGCGCCAATGGAAGCTCATCGTAATCAACTAACTCGTAGGCACCTTTAGCAAGAACTCTTTTGAAAATGTAGGGGCCATGCCATAACGGCTCAAATTTCCCTGTACCTAATTTATCAGCTTCCTGGTCCTAAAGAAGGACCAAGTCACCCTCTGAATAGATGCGAGGCTGGACAATTTTGTCGTATTGCACCTTTATACGTCTCTTATGCGCTTCGTTGGCCAATTGGGCTTCACAACATGTTTCATCTAGATGGATGAAGTTAAGGAGACGCGCTTCTTCTTCAGAGGTGTCAGGTAACAAGTCTATCGTGAGTTTTAACGATGATATCTCACATTGGATTGGTAAGATAGCTTCTAGACCATACACCAATTGAAAAGGAGTAAATCCGGTATCATTTCTCACCAAGGTCCGATATGCCCACAAGGCAGAGTACGGGATCAAGTTCTAGTTCCTTTTATGGACTCCTATCATTCGTTGAAGCATTCGTTTAAGAATTTTGTTAATAGCCTCAACTTGTCCATTCGATTATGGATAATAAGGAGTATAATTATCACGTGACAATCCTAACTTGGCTGTCAATTCAGACATCATATGGTTGCGAAAATTCTTTCCATGATCCGTAAATATAGTTTTTGGGACCCCAAACCATGCAATAATATGGTTGAAGAAAAACAATGCAGTTGTTTGTCCTGTGTTATTGAATGTAGGCATCGCTTCGGCCCATTTGGTAAAATAGTTGATTGCGACAATAATATAACCATGCCCCCCAGACGAAGGAGGGTTACAGGTCATGAAATCGATACCCCATTTCGTAAATGGTCCAGCAGAGACAATAGGATGCATTGGCACTGGCGGTTTGTAGATTTTATGGTCATAAATCTGACATGCATGACAACTTCTGACTGCGAGGATACAATCTCAAAAAATAGTAGGCCAAAAGTAACCGGCGTGGAGTATCTTCTGTGTGGTAGCATAACCAGATAAATGTCCACCACAAGCCCCAACATGACAATCATTTAACACTTTTTCAGCCTCCTCATGAGTAAGGCACCTCCTTAAAATGGTATCGACACCACGACAATAAAGTGTATCGCCAACGATTAGATAATCTTTTTCTTGGTATCGAATACGTCGTTGATCAGAGCAAGAGGTATTAGGTCGAAAATTTTGGTTTTGGAGATAAATGATGAAATCCCCATACCAAGGATCATATGATCCAATCAGAAACAGAGACTCGTCTGGAATAGATGGTTCCGACGTAGTTGCAGTACTATCACATGGAAGGTCACAGATAAGCTCAGCCAAAACTAAAGACTTCTTTGACTTGGATTTGATGAATTCCAAATCAAATTCCTGAAAAATGACGATACATTTTGAATATTTCCCCCCCAGAAATTGACGTGATAAGATGTAAGTAATGGGGTTGCAATCCGAAACTATTTTTGTTTTTCGAAGCAGGATATAATGGCGAAATAGTTGGCCAGCTTGAACGGCTTCCAGGGCAAGCTTTTCCACGTACAATTACTTAACTTCCATATCATTGAGATTACGACTCAAATAATAGATTGGATGTTCAATTCCATCTTCTACTTGGACCAAAACCATAGCGATGGTCATTTCAGCCGCGACGATATATAGGAAATAATCATTTTGATAATTTGGAGGATACATTAATGACGCTCGGAAAAGATGGTCCTTGACAGCATCAAAATAATCTTGCGCTTCGATCCCTAGTGGAGTCGCCAGTTTGTTGGGCCAGAATTGTAATCTATGGATAAACTATGCTTCCCTAGATCGGTGTCTAGTCTAGAACAATAGGTGAAATACTGCACTACCCTTTTTCCTAACTCAGAAAATATATACAGAGAGGATTGGATGCTTACTTGTTTCAGTCACTTCCAAATGACTCATTTCTATCGCTTCCACTACAGCCTCAACTTCAAGAGGTTTCAAATAGTTGAATGCTTCCTGCAAGAAAGAGCACTGAAACAGCAGAAGATACAATAATCTAGATATCTATTCAAGTTAATTAGCCAAATCAGTTAAGCATAAACTACATTCATCAACAAATATTTTACAACATGGAAAATCAAAGTAAACATGGATGCATGTAGGGAAAAACAAGAAGTACTCTTTATTGATGATAAAAGGAGAGGTTACAACCTAGTGACTGATTCATCATGACCTTCCAGTAGAGTTCCTTAGTCTCATCGTAGCATAAGTCTCTCCACCAGTAGCTCCACAAATCAAACTCTCTATTAAAAATTCTCCAGCATTTCTCTACTAAAATTTTCCTCTCTCAACACTTAGCTTTGTGTTCAATTAATATATGAACTGTAGGTTGTTTTGCAATAAATTGCATTCCAAAAATAGGCAAGACATGTTTTCCAGTCATGTAGATGTCAAATGGACACTTGGATCCGAAGCATGACACATGTGAACCCTTTTAGAAGACACTCTCCAAGTGGAGATTCCGGAACAATGAGAATTTTGCTCCTAATGTGACCAAAGCACCTTTGAATGTCGGGAAGTGCTTTGCAAAGTAGCCTAGAATGGAGCTACCTGCATATGCAACACACTTAGGACCCTTAGAGCCTGCGTTGGTGAGATCCCACATGTTTAATAATAAGATTCAAACAATGGAAAATCCTTTCTTTGATGAAAATCTTGTTTGATTCATGAATGTTTCCTGTCTTAGGGAATATAGCAACTAAGATGATAGGGAATGATAGACCCTTCGATCATTGGTCCTGGAGAGGATGCCTAGTTAACCAGGTCATTGGAAATGGTGCCCAGATTGACCTATAACTCTTCTCATCACTCCTACCTTGAAGAGGCCATTGGACAATAAGAAGGTTTCCATATAGACCTTCCATTTTCTCAGCTTTGGACTCCATTTGGTTCTTCCTCCAATCCCTGCAACAATATCATGACTAGAAATCCGAGAGAACTAGGAAATACTACTTCAATTCCACAAACCATCTCATAAGGAGAAGTCCCTATGGATATTTTAATACTAATTTTGTCAGCCCATAAGTTCAATTTAAGCTTCAAATGCCATGACCTTTTGTTCTCCTACAAAATTTTCTTGATAATTTTGACTAAGGTCTTGTTTGATGACTCATCCAGACCATTACCTTATGGGTAATAAGTTGTAGAGTGACCAAGGGTGATAATGTACTCATTGCAAAAACTTACCAGACTCTTAGACTTGAAAGCTTGAGCATTGTCAGTGATGATATTCATGGGACAACCAAACCTTGATAAGATGTTAATTTCTAGAAAATGTATGATCACTGAATCTATAGCTTGTCTTGTAGGAACTGATTCAATCCATTTTGTAAAGTAATCAATGGTTGTTAGGATCCAATGATGTTGGCCTAAATATGCAGGATGTATCTCGCAATGAAATCCAATCCCGATTTCTAGAAATGAGCTTCTACAAATATGGGTTTTAAAGGTAATGGGAGCAACTTTCTCTTTCCATCAAAGATTTGACATTCATGACAAGCAAAATTTTTGTTATAAACTCCTTTGAACATTGAAGGCTAGTATAAGCCTGCTCTGAGTATCTTATTCATTGTTTGTTTTCAATAATGATGACCCCCACAGTCACCCTTATGAGTTCTTCAATCACCTTTTCAGCTTCATCTTCCAGTAGGCAGTTAAGAAGAGTCCCACCTGTGTCTTTCCATTACAAATTTTAGTTTAAGATATAGTACCTCACATATTTCAGCTTAACAAACCTAGACTTTAAATTTGCTATTTCAGGAGGAGTTCTATGATGTTGTAAAACAAAAACGACATCCTTATACTAGTCTGAGATAGTGAATTTTTCTTCCACGTGGATTAGTTCTTCATCTGCAATCACATATGAAATTTCTACTATAAAATTCATATCTAGACAGTCAAAATTTGATTCAGTCATCAACTTTTCTAGTCCTTGTCCTTTCACCAATTTTGTATGCCTCATCCCAATTCATATGCTAGCAATGTGGAAATCCACCTACTCCTTTTACCATCTGGGTCAACTTGGGTTAATATATACTTCACCACAACATTAGGTACAAAAGCAACAATGTGTGAATGGATGATATAAAATCTAAAATCTTTGAGGGCCTTCACCAAAGCATAAGCTTGCTTCTCCATAATTTTGTACTTTATTTCAGAACCTCCAAGTGTCCTACTGAAAAAATAAATAGTTTTTTCATTGCCTTGTTGTTTTCTCTACAACAATACTCTTGCAATTGTATGCTCAGAAGCAAAGGTAAAAACCAGAAATTCTTTTGAAAAATTAGGGTTTGTGAGTATTGGAGCTTGAGTAAGAGGCTTCTTGATCTGTTCAAAATAATTTTTAGAATCCATTATCCATTTAATATCGCATTCTTTCCTAAGCATCTTTGTGATGTTCTTCACAATTTCTACAAAGTTAGGAATAAAACTTCTGACAAAACTCGCCTTGCCTAAAAAGGATTGGATTTATTTTCTGTTTCTGGGTAGATCTATCTTCTAAATAGCAACAACCTTAATTGGATCAATATTAATTCCCTCCTTTGGTATTATATGACCCAATAAATTTATGGTTGTCAAAGCAAAGACACTTTTGGTGGGGCTTAGAGAAATACCAATTTTCCTACATTTTTGAAGAATCTTTTCCAAGTGCTTGAGATGCTCTTCTTATTTCTTTGAGAACACAATGATTTCATCAAAGTAAAAAACCACGGATGTGTCCTTTTATTTTGGAAATGCAATGTACATTTCCCTCTGAAATGTTTCTCCTGCATTCATGGGTCTTCTCTTGGTCATCTGGATATACCAATATCTTATTATAGCTTGAGAAACCATCTAACATCGACATCCTTTGTGATCCAACAATATTTTGAAATATTTGGTCCATCTTGGGAAGAGGATAGTTATCATTTAGTGATGCCTTGTTCAAATTTATGAAATCAATGCATATCCTAATCTCCCCATTTTTCTTTCTTACAGGTACCAAATTAGCCAACCACTTGGAAAACCTCATTGGAACTATGATATTTTCTTCAAAAAACTTCTTAATCTCCTTTTCAATCAATGGCAGAAGTAATGGATTGATTCTCCTTAGTTTTTGTTTGAAAGGATTTTCATTTTCTTTGATGCGTATCGTATGGTGAATGATACTAGGATAATATATTTTCAAATCTGAATAACTCCATGCAAATACATCCATGTATATTTTCACAAATCAACATACCTTTTATTTACCTCAGAAGAAAGGAACTTGGAATATTTGACAAACTTGGGACTTTCTGTAGTGCCAAGATTACAATTTTCAACCTCCTCAACATCAGAATTTATCCTAGGACTCTTAGCTACAAAATTTTGGTCAAACAACCTTTCAATAGGAATCAAACCTTTAGGAATACAATTTTTTTTCACCTGAATGACCTATGTATTAGCTTTGGTTTTGGAAAACATGTTTTTCTGATAAACTTGAATGGTTTCACACTCTTCTTTCAATTCAAGAAAATTTCTGACTTGTTGATCATTGTCAAATACCTTCCAGCTTATTATGTTATCTAGAATGGTTGGCCTATGTTTGACTTCAACTTCATATTTATTGATAGGATGAGTAGGAATAATAAATAGACTTGTTGAGACAACCAAGGAATCTGCAACACTATTTTGATCTCTAAGCTTGATAATAAATTTGTATTCTTCAAAATTTTCAAGATTTTCAAGGATCAGATTTTTTTACTCCCTCATTCTAACGTCTTTGGTTTTATAGGTGCCATTTACTTGTTTGATGAATAACTTAGAATCACCAAAGATGGAAATCCTTTTAGCACCTAAATTTTTTTTAAACTTCTAAGCCCAAAACTAGAGCTTCATATTCTGCCATGTCATTTGTTCAATCAAAATTTATTTTATAAGACAAAAACCTATTCTCATCTCTTGGGATGATTATCCAAATGCTTTCACCGACTCCTTCTCTTCCAGCTGCACCATCAAATTTCATGTGCCACAAACTCTCTTTGTCGATATCTTCAATTTTTTGATTTTTTATTTGCTGATCTTTTTGGTTTTCTGGTTTTCTATTTCATTGGTGATTTCATTGAAAAGGATGGGGGATCCTAATTCAATTTCCACTATATAAACTACGTAATTTTTAGGTTTATATTTGCTATTGACCATATATGCCATCCTAGACTCTCTGTACTATCTCTTTTTCTCACCAAAAACAGGGATAGTGGCATAGGTCATGTCCATTTGCATGGTTCCCTTGATTTTGGCAGCCCGTGATCTAGATAATAGCATGTCGAATTTTGGTGGAATATTAGCTATGAATATGTCCATCAATATAGTCTTCGCAGTTACTTGAGTTAAACCAACAACCACATCCTTGATTAGACCAATACATTGAACTCTTTTGGAATCAAATGAAAACAATTACTTGTATGGCCTAGTGATGTCCAAACCCATTATTTCCATGATGACATTTGGAATTAAGTTGTATTATGCCCCCGAATCTAACATAGCATTATGTAATTCCATGTCATGAATGTTTGGACTCACATAAAATGGTGGAACCTCTTCATTTTACTCATATTATACTCTTGGCCCTAGGAAAATGGTGGGATGATATTCTTGAAAATTCAGAATATCAGAGGGTCCAGCTTGAGTATTAAGCATCTTCACAATTTTACTTTTGTATTCTATGAACTTTATGATTTCCACAAAGGGGAAAGAAATCTTGCTTTTTGAAATTTCATTTTCTAGGTTGAAAGCTGGTTGTATATTTTCAATTTATTTCCCAAGAGGAGTGTATTTATTCTATTGAACAACCTTTGGAGCATCCTTCTTAGGTTTATTTTTATTGGCTACTATATGAGCATTTCTATTCCTAATATTGTACTATTTTTGCATCTCAAAAATGGCATGTTGATATCCTTTCAGATAGTCATATTGTTTCTCAGTTTCCTCATTCCCTATGTCATTGCTAGATCCATCATGCTCCTCTTTTATTAAAAACATCCATGTTTCATCTTCATCCAAACAATTAATGGTATCCTCTTGAATTTATGGATGTGTTTCTTCTTCATCCACCAAGTTCTGTTGAAATAGACCTTGTTGATCACATTGATTTTTATTATCTCTTTGTCTCTGTTGAATTTGAGGTCTTCTATAAAGTGGATTTTTGATTTGTCTTTTTAGTTGTGTAAGAGGAGGAAGATTGTTTCCAAGAGATAGTCTATCCATAATTCGTTCCATGGTGTTCATCATGGTATCAAATTTCACATCCAAATATGTAGAGGGTTGTTCTTGTTCTTTCACTGTTCCTTTTACAACCTTAGACCTTTTTGTTGCATTCATGTTAACCTCTGTTAGCCACCTATAAAATTTGTTATAGCAAAAGGTGGCTAAGACTTTTTGAACCTTCAAGAACAAATTTCATTGCTAAAAATTGTTGGCTCTTGAAGACTCTTGTAGGCGTCATGCCTCTCCTCTGTCCAAATATTCACTGCTATTCCTTTTCTTATACTAAAAAATCATGTTGATTCCCAAGGAAGAATACTGCTGCAAGCACCTTTTTCCCCCTTCCCTTCTTCCAAAACTAACCTCATTTTAACCCTTTCATCTCCCATGAAAAATCCCTCATTTTCATGATTTTTCAATTTCCCCTTCATCAAAACCCTTTGATAAGTTTTAAAGACTCCTTCTTTGCCTTATCAAAACCCCTCTAAACCATTGAAATACATGTTTTATATGTATTTTAGTCTTTAGCCCCTCCTTTTTTAACCCCGGTCGTATTACCCTTCATATAACCCTCGGCCCCGCAGTCGGGCGCCAAGCCGCATTATAAATATATATAAAACCTCTGTTTATATTAATTTTCCGATTTTTTATTATATTGTGAACTTTACGCCAGTGTAAAATATCAGTCAACCCCCACCGTCGATCTAATCTGCAGATCGACGGAGCGGAGTCCGTCTCCCCGGTGGTCCCCGCATTCCACTCACCTATCCAAAAACCGCGCGGTATTCATCGCACCGCCTTTGGGCGAGGGCGGTTTTTTCCCTATTGGCAGCGATTCCATTCAACGGTTGATGCGTGGCCTGGGCACTGTTCATAAAACCACCATCCATCGCGCGTTAACGTTCGGACGTGGACCTAGCGTGATATCGCTATACACAGTCCGATCTGGGGCGGGCTATCCGGCGGCTATTGCTCACCGAAGATGCCCGACAGTTAACTGAGCTACGGTGCGGCATTCAATAGATCTCCGCCATCGATCTGATCTGCAGATCAACGGCCCATATTCCATCGCCCTGATTCATTGCTTGTTCAAACATTTTCCGCTTTGACTCTCCGTTTCCACTCCCGACCGTCGATCTCTGCACGATCGACGGCTCTGATTTAAACAAATCTTCCGCCTTCTCTATCACTTCTCCCGATTAATCCTGACTATTGGATGATGCCATCTAACGGCCACGCTTCCTCCACATGTCCTCCATAGCAATAAACCTATATATGTAGGATTTTCTAATAGTTTTTGTATTGTGCAGGGTTTCTATGGTTTTTTCACCATAACTCAGGAAATTTCAAAGGCGGAGGGTGACGATCCTCCCGCCCCCAATTTAGCAAAGAGAATCCTTCGCAGGATCTATATTCATGTTTCATCAGTGTTTCTTCAGGCATTGATGCCACATAACCCTGTTTAGCCCTGCATACCAGAAAAAGCCATGAATCGGGCACAGTCAGAAAGTATCAGTAACGAAGGCCAAAATTTATCAGAACAGAGTATTAAAGATAGATTTCGCGGGGATCACGGCTAAGAATGTTTATCAAAAGCCTAATCCCCAATTTAAAACAAAGTTTAAAGAAAATCTGAAGTGTTTTATCGACAGGAAAACCTCCACCGCCACAATTGATGCAAATTGATCCCTCTAGCTACCACGATGCCACCTGTGCCTCAAAGTATTCAATCAGAGGCTGAATTTATTGATCAGGATCAGATATATGTCTCAAAACACAGCCAAAGAGGAAACTCTGCCAAGGAAATTAATGACAAATATCTGCAGAGTTACTTCAACGCCACACAGAGCCTCAAAGGTCAACAAAAGCTCCCACCGAGCTTAAACTTTATGTAAAACATTTAATACAGAGTGCACCATGTAAGTTTCTTCATCGAGCCCCTCAAAGGCCAAGAAGCCATTAAATCTGTATTAATTGTAATTGGAGATCTTTTATCAGATCTCACCTCCTCATTCTTCTATATATACTTCTGCAGAAGATGAATGAGGGGTTGGTTGTAGAACTTTGATATACACTTGAGCTTAAACTTCTGATTGTAAATAGTGTTCACTGGCCCTTGGAGCTCTACTTGTGATAGATAGGTTAGGTTGCGATATGTAGATGGTTGCAAACTAAAGCACTAGACTTAAAGCTGTAATTGGTTTGGAGCATCAATATAAGCTGATTTATGGGATCCTGGTCTATGTTGACGGTGATGTTTTTCTTATTGTAACTTGTCATTTTGTTTATGTTTTCACTGTGTTCCAATTTCTCTTATAAAGAACAGCATGCATAGAGTTAAGACCTACTGTACATCAGTAACCTTCTCTGACTGAAAATATTTATCTGGATGTTTTCTTCTAAACTGTGTTATTTAGGAATGATTTAATTCATTTCAAGCATAGGAATGTTGGCGTTCCCTTGTCCTATTGTCTTAGCTGAATGTTATTCTTAAATGTTATTTTCAGTATATGTTTTGTGAAGATGAACTGAGGAAGATATGGTGAGCCTTGGTCCCAGTTTTATCCCCACAACTATCTGAATGTTTCCCTTGGAATGTGTTAAAAGCTGGCTAGTTTAAAAGTACTTACCAGATCTTAGGCCATTATGTGTTATCTTTGTGTTTGTCTTGAAAGTAACCAAGTAAAGCAGAGCTAGGAGAGGATTTGTGGTGAGCCCGGCCCGCTCACCACAGTAACCAAGTATCTTTGTGTTTGTCTTGAAAGTAACCAAGTAATGTTTCTACTCCAAAGGTTGCCTTCAAGTTTCCCTTGGTTTTAAAGTGTTTTCTATTGAAATTGTATCAAAGGCTGGCTATTTTAAAATCACTTGCCTAATATTAGATTGATTTTATGTTTTTCTTAAGTGTATGTCAAAGCTGGATAGTTTAAAAGCACTTACCTGATCTTGGACTGCTCTTTGTTCCTCATCTGTTTATTTCTCCTTATTATTGTATCATTTCATTCCATAAATCAAACTTCAAAGAGATCCTTAGACATAGATGACTTGCCCCATGGACCACTCTTGCCTCTTGTTGTTCCAATTAAACCCTATTATGACTCCATAGCCCAATGGACTAAAAGTTGCAACTATCTATCTTTTTGGCCGAAGCTTACTCTCATTGCTTGCAACTTCTCACCTTTGAAACTCTTTGCATTTAGGACTTTTCACCTCAAACAGTAATCATGCTCAACCATCCAAAAAACAAAACAAACCCTTGGCCTTCATAACTAGCCTAATATCATTACCCCAAAATTTAAAGACAAATCCATCTTTGCACTTATTGGAGAGATCCCTCTCCGGATTCAGGAGGGCTAGATCCTAGAATCCCAAAGTTGGTTGAAATAATGTTGCTTATGCAGTTTCAGTCTCACCAATCTGCTAAAATTACAGATTCCTAACAACTGTTGAGATTGCAACAAGATGATGAGCTTAGTGGAAAGGATTCGCCTTCACTAAGTGGGCCGGCAGGCTATTTTTAGCGCAAAGTCTATTTTTAGACATATGGCTCATGTTCTATGAGTTGCAGGATGCTATTTGTGGATGGTTGGTCAAGTTGGAAAAATAGATGGACTTATATTTTTAGACAAATTGGGCGGAATCTATTTTTAGATTGCCAGTCTAAAAATAGATATGTCGAATATTATTAGCTCTTAATAATACTTGGACTCTAAACATTATCTTATCCTCTTAGAGCACTTCAGTTCGAGTCACGGATGTGGCACATGCAGCTGACAGAAGGAATTACGCTATTCCTAGGGTTTAGTGGAGCTATTGCATGGTTGACTTCAATTATAACTCATGTGACAGAGTTTGGTGGAGTTGATGAGACAGTTAATGGAGTTGTGTTCAATTTAACTTAGTTGAGCTAGTTGTATCTAGTCTAACTGATTGATACAATTAGTGAGAGTGGTGTGAATTAATTATTAATTAATTCACTAATTATAAAATCATTAATCAACTAAAGAATGCATCAGTTAACTTCAGTGCATGGACAGTTTCAGTGGAGACCAGTGTACAAATAGGTGAAAGAGCAGGTTAACTATCAGTTGTGACTATACTGTTGTTATTTGCAACACACATATAGGTGGAGAAGCCCATGAAGATTGCGCAGTACAAGCCAGGTGGTTTATCTATTTAATGAAGCCATCCCATAGCATTGAAAATGCAATAGAGGCTGGCTATCAAGTGGCAAAGGATTGGAGCATGTGTTTTGCTAGATCTAGCTTGATAGTGTGTAGCAATTGAGGGTGTGCGTGAGAGCTTGTGAGGAGCTTTTGTACTATGATTGTTGGCATGATCTCCAAGTGAAATATTATATACAGATAGTTTGGGTTTTTAGCTTCAGGATTTCCCGTTAAAACACTATGTTCATATGTGTGAATTTTTATGGTTTCAATGTGTGCATGCAATTGATTTAATTTCCGCAAGTAATGATCAATAGTAGAAGAGATTATGTATTGTGCATGAAGTCAAATAGTGTGTGATCAGGAGAATATTGGATGTATAATTCATTATTTATATAATTTCTACATGGTATCAGAGCTATATTGATCATTGGAGAAATTAAAACATCACGCTTCCTGCTAGCCAAAAATCTTAAATTTGCAGCAGTGTTTTCTTGGTGTCAAAGTTGAGATGTCTTTCAACGGATTGCGATTGGAGTATGCCCTTGAGGGCAGCTCGAATTATATTGAATGGAAGGACAGGATGGAGGTGGTTCTGGATGACAATGGGTTGAAGGATTTCATAGATGTTGAAGTTCCAAAGCCTACTTCTAGCGATGCTGCCGTAATTGAGGCTTGGCAAAAGAAGACAGCAAAGTGTCGAAGGATTCTGTTGGAGGGCGTGAAGGATCACATAGTGTCCAACCTTCATGGTAAGGCTTCTCTATTCTTGATGTGGAAAGCCTTGACAGATTTATTCCAAAGCAAGAGCGACCAGAGGAAGTTGGCGCTCAAGGATAAAATCAAAAACATAAATATGGAGAAAGGCGACAATATTCCCAAGTACCTCACGAAGTTCACCCAATGCAGGGATGAGCTGGGAAGTGTGGGGGTGACTGTAGATGATGAGGACTTGGTGAGGTTGGCACTCCCTGGGCTTCTGAAGAGTTGGCATTCCTATCAGGACTCTGTCAATGGTCAGGAGAAATTGCCAGGATGGGAGCGACTTTGGTTGGATCTTGTGCAAGAGGAGATAAGGTGGAGTACCAGGGACGGATCGTTATCAAAGAACTCTAATGAAGAGAATTTTGCTTTGGCTACCAAAGCAAAGAAGGGGAAGAGCAAGAAAGCTTCTCATTCCGGTGTGAAAGGCAAGAAGCAGGACATGTCCAAGGTGAAGTGCTTTCACTGTCACCAACATGGACATTATGCCACAAATTGTCCGCAGAAGAAGAAAAATAAGCAGGCTGCTGGATCTGCAGCTGGAGAGGCCTTAGCCTCGTAGTTTGAGCTGGATTTTTTGCTGTTCGCATGCTTGGTTTCAAGTATGGCGGGATCAGTGTGGTTTCTGGATAGTGGTGCGTCTTTTCACATGACAGGAGATCGAGATTTGTTTACTGATCTGGATGAGAAAGATCTTGGAGTGCACATCGAGATGGGCGATGATGGTAGATACAGTGCGACCGGTATCGGTATCATTTCCTTTGAGAGGGAGTCTGGTAAACCCTTCGTATTGAAGGAAGTGATGCATGTTCCAGGATTGAAGAAGAATCTTATCTCTGTGGCGATGTTAGAAGACAAGGGATATGATGTTGTCTTTAGCGAGGGAAAGGCTTTCCTGCGTAGTAAGGCAACTGATGAGACCCAGAGGATAGGGGTTCGGGTTAAGAACCTTTATCATATACAGTAGATGGTCACAAGAGCAATGGCAGCAAGCAAGGTATGAGTGGTGAGTTTAGATGATGAAGCAGTTGTGGCACCTGAGACAACACCACCATGGAGCTTGAAGATACCACAGCATTTCACTGGCTTCTAAAGGCAATTTTGCGTACGTATCAAAGGTAAGGGTGTACTCTTTGGGAAAATTTGTGAAAGCCACTTTCTAACAGAAGGAGGTTGCGCCTGGCCGAATGATCCTTGAGGAGAATTCACAGCGTACGTGTGTGGACCTTTCTCGTAGCTTTCTCACGACAACAAAGCACAGGTATTATGTGATATTTGTTGATGATTTTTCTCGTAAGTGCTAGATCTTCTTCATGCAGAAGAAGAGCGAGACATACTCAAATTTCTGTGAGTTCAAGGCACTAGTTGAGAAAGAATGGGGGAAGCAAGTGAAGGCTCTTAGGAGCGACAATGGTGGTGAATTCATCTCTGGCGAAATCAAGGACTTTTGCAACGCAGAAGGAATTCGAAGAGAGCTCATAGCACCTCATAACCCACAGCAGAACGGGGTTGCTGAGCGGAAGAACAGAATGATCGTGGGTGCTGCATGGGCAATGTTGCATGATTAGGGCCTTCCCATACACTTGTGGGCGGAGGCATGCAATACTGCAGTATATGTGTAGAACCGTTGTCCTCACAGGATGCTTGGCATGAGTACACCTGAGGAGGCATTTTCTGGTAAGAAGCCTGATATTTCCCATTTGAGGATTTTTGGTTCACCTGTTTACATTCATGTGACGAAGGATGCCAGGAAGAAGCTAGAGTCGACCGTGGAGGTTGGGATATTTGTGGGGTACACTGATACGCCCCACAACTATCGTGTGTATTTTCCAGACAGTCGCAAGACTGTTGTGCGACGGGATATCAAATTTCAGGAGGAGAAAGCCATGAAGTGTTCGCTTGAGAGGGAGCCACACTTGCATGCAGATGAGGAGCTATTATTTCCTAAGGATGAGTCTCAGGATGTGGATCAGCCATAAGATGAGGTTCATGGAGTGGAAGAGACCACTCAGGCAGCGCCAACCATCAGAGGCGTAATAATACCATGTGGTTCCCAGCCGACCGGCCCAGACGCAGCAGACACATTTAGCACCACACTGCGTTGGCAGACAGACAATCACCGATCGACACTGGATACATGGCTCTTGTGAGCAAGGTATCGGTGACAAGAGCTATCCCATTTCGAGGAAGTTGTGGATGATGGAGGATCCCGTATGGTAGATGCCATGGGGGAAGAGTATGATTCGATTGTCAGAAACAGTGCATGGAAGATTGTCCCGAGACCGGAAGGGAAATCAGTGGTGGGTTCGAGATGGATCTACAAAGTGAAGCAGGCAGCTGACGGGAGTGTGGAGAAGTACAAGGCAAGATTTGTTGCCCGAGGCTTTTCACAGATAGAGGGGATCGATTATGAGGAGACCTTTGCACTTGTCGCAAGGTATTCTTCCATACGGACGATCCTAGCTCTCTCAGCGCAGATGGGGTGGCACATCCATCAGATGGATGTGAAGACTGCGTTCCTCAACGGAGTCATTGAGGAGGAGGTGTACACAGAGCAGCCCGAAGGTTTCGAGATCTTCAGCAATGAGTCGCATGTGTGCAGACTCAAGAGAGCACTGTATGGGTTGAAGCAAGCACCTCGTGCTTGGTAGACACGGATAGACAGTTATTTCACCGGACTTGGATTCTCCAAGAGTGAGGCAGATCCTAACCTGTACCAGATTGTGGTGGAGGGGAAGTTGCTGATCATTGTACTTGTGTAGATGATTTGATTTTGACAAAGATGAGTCATGATACTCGGATGTAAGGTTTGAGGACTCTAGAGATCGTTTGAGATTGAAGACTGGGCTCCGCTTCATTATTTCTCGATTGGAAATCTGGCAAACACAGCTGGTGGATTGTTTATTTCCCTCGGTGTGGTAAGATGCCCGGAGATAATCGGAGAAGTTCAACATGCATGGTTGTTCGTTGATACTCCTCTTCCTGGTGGATGGAGGAAGGAGGATGCTACTTCAGTGGAGGTAGTGGATGCCACTGTTTATCGACAGTTGGTGGGGTCGCTTATGTATCTGGTCAATACACGACCCAACATATGCTATGTTGTTAACCAGCTTTCACAAGTTATGGTTAAGCCAACCAAGATCTTTTGGAAGGCGGGGAAGCATGTATTGAGATATCTCATAGGCACATATCTTAGAGGAACATTGGGATATGGATTATGGTACAGAAATTCGGATGAGGTGAAGCTATGTGGCTTCACGGATGCAGATTGGGCAGGGAACCCAACGGACATAAAGAGCACATCTAGAGGGATTTTCAGTATCGGGTCGACAGCAGTTTCTTGGTACAACAGGAAGCAGAGATTCGTGGCACTCAGTTCAGTAGAGGCCGAGTATATGGCAGCGAGTTTGGCTGCATGCGAGGCTATATGGATGAGGAAGATCCTGGTCGGATTGTTCGGTTCACATTTAGAGCCTACTGTGATTTATTGTGATAATCAGATTTGAATCAAACTCTCGGTTAATCCAGTATTTCATGATAGATCTAAACACATTGACATCCGGTATCATCATATCAGAGATTGTGTGCAGCGGAAGGTCATGTTACTTTCATACATTCCTACGGAGGATCAGGATGTTGATATCTTGACGAAGGCGCCAAAGAGAGCAAATCAATACTATAGGGGCAGGATAGGGGTTGCATATAATCCATATCTTGTTGAGAGGGAGTGTTGAGATTGCAACAAGATAATGAGCTTAGTGGAAAGGAGTCGCCTTCACTAAGTGGGCCCGCAGGCTATTTTTGGCGCAAAGTCTATTTTTAGACTATGTCTATTTTTAGACACATGGATCATGTTCTATGAGTTGCAGGATGCTATTTGTGGATGGTTGGTCAAGTCGGAAAAAATAGATGGACTTCTATTTTTAGACATACTGGGCGGAATCTATTTTTAGATTGCCAGTCTAAAAATAGATATGTCGAATATTATTAGCTCTTAATAATATTTGGACTCTAAACATTATCTTATCCTCTTAGAGCACTTCAGTTTGAGTCACGGATTTGGCACATGCAGCTGACAGAAGGAATTACAGTATTCCTATGGTTTAGTGGAGCTATTGCATGGTTGACTTCAGTTAGAACTCATGTGACAGAGTTTGGTGGAGTTGATGAGACAGTTAATGGAGTTGTGTTCAGTTTAACTTAGTTGAGCTAGTTGTATCTAGTCTAACTGATTGATACAATTAGTGAGAGTGGTGTGAATTAATCATTAATTAATTCACTAATTATTAACTCATTAATCAACTAAAGAATACACTTGGCTTAATCAGCATGGATGGGCTCATGGAGACCAAAGTAAGTAGAAATAGGTAGAGCAGCAACTATCAACAGTGGACTATATTGTTGCTATTTGCAACACATGAGTAGGTGGAGAGTTCATGAGGACTAAGTGCATTTCAAGCCGTGGTTTATCTATTTAATGAAGCCATCCCATGCATTGATAACGCACAGAGGCCGCTTAACAAGTGGAAAAAGATTGGAGCATGTGTTTTGCTAGATCTAGCTTGATAGTGTGTAGAAATTGAGGGTGTGCATGAGAGCTTGTGAGGAGATTTTGTACTATGATTGTTACATGATCTCCATGACATATAATATACAGATAGTTGGAGTTTTCAGCTTTAATATTTCCCATTAAATACTGTGTTCATATGTGTGATTGTTTGTGGTTTTAATGTATGCATGCAATTGATTTTATTTCCGCATGTGATGATCAATGGTAGAAGAGATTCTGTATTATGCATGAAGCTAAAATAGTGTGTGATCAGGAGAATCTCGGTGAATAATATATCAGTTATTCAAATTTATACAACAACCTCAACCTTCACAACATCAGTTTTCATATGAGCTAGTGAGGCAGATTCCCTCTCCCTCAACAAAATGGAAAATTTCATAATCAAAGGCTTCAACATAATGTAATTGGGAAGCCCCTGTGGGAGGTTTTATATGAGCAGGGATAGAATTATAAACTTTATTGAACCTCTTTGACAAATCTTGAACTGACTCATTACTTGCTTTCTTCAAATTGTTATATTCAGTCAAGGCTTGCACAAGATTTACCTTACTTCCCCATTTTCCCAGGAAAATTTCCTCTAATTGATCCAAATTCTGCAAACTTCCTAGGGTTAAGGCTTTAAACCATTTTCTCACTTCACCAATAAAAATTTGCACAAACAACCTCATTTTAACATCTTCATCATCTACCTCCTCTAGGTCTATAAAGTCATTAAATTTTTCAACATGTTGTTCTGAGTGATTCCCTCCTCACCTCCAAAGGTCTTTATCTTAATATAATATACATGTGGTAGGTTATGGAGTATAGAAGAAAAAATAAGAGGAGCATATCTAGCAGGGCCTGCAAGAGGAGGTGGATGTAATATTCCCAATTAGCCTCAAGCTAATTGGAATATTAAATTTTTTTTACTTTTCTATTCATGAATAAGTGTAAAAGGGAGGAACATAAAAACTCCTAAAATTAGTGAATAAAACAATGCCCCATGTGAACAAGGCTAAATCTGGGCTACTTTAATAAAACACCCTTATGTGTGAAAGGGGTTGAGACTTTTGACTGGGTCAATAGGACCAAATCAACAGCACTGTCCAGATTCAATGAACCTCCTAGATGCACAACACAGTTTTAGATGGAGGCCACACATGTGAAAGGAGCCAAATCATTGAGATGGTTTAGGGTTATGCAAGATCTCAATCTTATAAAAGGAAGGGGAGGAAAACAAGAGAAGGGTTGTTGATGACCATTATTTCTGAATAATATTTCTATTTATACATTTCTCATTCTCTTGGTTATTTAGCAGAGAATAGTGTTGTTTAGCATAAGGATCTCCTATTTAGGAATCCTTCTCTTTCCTTGAGTAGCTCTTGGAAGAGACTTGTAATTATTGACCACTATCAGGCTTAAGGCCAAGCTTCCACTTCCAAATACAACTCAGATCCTATTGAGGTTTTGGTTGTCTTTGTAAGCTGCAACAAGTGGAGGCTAGATCTACTCAGATCTAGGCCAATCTAGTGCCCCTTTTCAGTGGGAGAGGATTCTATGCCATTGGTAAGAGTGTTCTGGATCATTTGAGCTTCAGATATACATCTTGGCATCAGGCCAAACTGTTCTTAAAGCCTACATCATATTCCCTCTTCCAGTACTACGTTATCTGCAAAGAGGAGAGTTGCAGGGTGTTTTGGCAAAGTTTGAGGAGTGATCTCTAGTGATGGGGATCTTCCCTTCACTGTGGTGATCCATGGATTTCTGTTCTTATCCATGTCATATTCAGATCTGATATGAATACTCATGTGTATGCTTCAAAAATTCTGAATAGATCTGCATATCTACTGCATGGAATCTCAGATCTACTCCATGTGCTTCATGATTTGCTGAAATCCCCAAGGGGAATGTAAAGTAGAGACATTATAGTGTATGGATATGTCATATATTTGATTGTTCATGCATTATTATTCTCTAGATCTAATTTTTAATCTACTGCTACATTACACTCAAAAAAATAATGTTTTCAATCCTTTGCAGTCAATTCTATGTGTTGCAGCACCTCATTCTTGAGGGTTTCTTCATCAAAGTATTTCATTTTTCTTCATGTTTTGATAAATAAAACTCCAGATCTGATGTTTTCATCATATAGTATCAGAAATTGTCTTTAAAATATGCTTTTCATTCTTTAGAAACTTTTTGTTTATTCAAGTCATGGGATTTCAGTGTTTTTAAGCCATACCGGGACCGGGAGATTTGTTTAACTAAGTAAAAGAGATTTGTTTTCGGATTTTTTCTGGGTGTGAGTCCAAAATTACATATTATAAGAGATACCAGTGTTATTTTTCCTTATTATCACGCAAATCTCTGAAAAGATCATTTTTAGGGCATAAATAGCCGCTTTTCCCCACTTTTGGCTGATATAATAGATCGGATTTCTTGCTGCTGTACATGTAATTGATGGCTATGTGTTTCAAACACATTTTATGAGTTATTTCCCATTTCTATTCCATAATTTTTTTCAATTATTGTTGCATCCCTATTTGGGAATATTACAGTGGAGGAGGATGAACTCCATCCATATTGGAAATGATAGTACTAGCTAAAATTGTGGCAAAGGAAGTAGCTATAAAACTAGGAGGAGTAGTAATGAAAGAGGATGTGATGTTATGAAATTGAGTCACGGGAATTTTAAGCTTAGAAAAAAAAAACTCCACTCAACTAAAGGGACACTAGCTCTCATTTTCAACAGGAAATCAAAAGGATCAAGTTCTTTTATTGTTCTTAAGACTCATGTTCCAATGATAATTCTAATGTGATATTTTATCAAAACCCTTCTCTATATTCATTTGAAACAACAGATGTAGTGTCAATTCCTAACCTTTGTATATCTAAAACAATTTTTGTTAATTCATTTTCTAATTTAGACCTAAAAAGAGTTTCTTCTAAATTTTCATCAATCTCTATGTATTTAAAAATTTGAACACCTCCAGAAGGTAAAGATGAATCTCTTACAATTTATGGAATACCCGATTTTGATGAGCTACCAACACATCTAAGAATTTTCTCTGGATCATCAACTATCCTTGGTGGATCGGGGTCTGGATTGCTCTTCGTATAAATCTTCTTGGAAGCCACCTTTAAGCTAAATATGTCAATGGAGTCAGCAAGGTATAAGTACAACCTTCGAATGTATGATCTCCTGCTACCTTCAAGAGATCAATTACTTTAACAAGAATCACCCACGATGATATGACTTTCAGACTCCCAGCAGACGCACCAAAATTCAAATTGCAGATGGCTAATTCTGTTTATATTTCATGTGATTTTTTGCAGTTGGAAGAGTGTAATGACAACTACCATTGGGCATGGAGTTAGCTAAGGAAATTCAATTACACAAAGTTTATTCATGGAAGATGAGGAAAATTGGCTTAAACATAAATTTTTACAACAAAAAACAACAAATGAAGGAAATTGGAGCATTTAATCATGAATTCCAAGTGATCATATTTCCATGAAACTGATAACAATATATGAAAAACACATAAGCCGAGGAGAATCTTAGGTTGTAAAACAACCTTCTGCAAAATGTATATTAGCTCATAAAGAAAATTTACATAAGTAGCTCTCTCATAACATTCATCAACCCCTTAAAAGTGAAAAATCCCCCCTTTATAGAGTGAGGCCTCTTTTACAATAGTCTTCCACCTAGGCTAGACTCAATGCTTTAAATAAGAGACCTAGTTCAAATCGAATTACAAAACATAGAGACTTTTTATGGATATTTTCTATTTTTCAGAGTTTGTATACAAAAAGGATTCCATCACCATGTAAGAGCTTTAAAAAAATTTGATAATGATCCTCATCGAACATAACAAACTGTTGAGATGTTGGCTGATTGATGAAACTGGAATATGAAATGGCATGGTGAGATGTCATGATAAGTTGGCATGGTGAGTTGGTTTCCATGTGGAGGTTGATCTACTGAGTTGTCCCCATGAAAAATAGGAGTTTATAGGTTGCTAATGTAAAAAAAATTGACATGTTTATTATCCATTGCTTTATTGTTTTATCCCCCAAAATTCATCAAAACTTCACTACATTGTAAAAAAAAGAGTGTTGGCAGTTCGGTAGCAAACTTTAGTAGAAAATTCCAAAAACACTCTCCTGCAAGTTATTTGATTATGCTGACTATTCCAGGGTCTTCTCTGAGGTTTACGAGTTAAACACATACTTATAAAACTTCCCTTTCTGAGATTTAAACTTGACATTTTATCCATTGAAAGCTACAACAAATTTGTAGCAAATTTCACCATGAATATGGAGAGTTGCTACAAAAGTTCCTAGTTTTATGATATTTTTCCATTTCAATATTTTTTAACCTCCAAAACACTTATAGTAGCCTATACAAGCATGTATATAACTAAAAATATTAATTTTCCACAGCATAAGAAAAAATTTATGATGCTACCATGTTCATGGAGTGCCATCAACTTCAACAATGATTTTAAGATTTCTTTTTTCAAGCTCCACCTTAATAATTTCAATTTGATTCTCTAAGGAACTAACTTGTTCTTGCAACCTTCTCCTATATTCTTGTAATCATTTGTTCCTCTTGCAAATATGCTTCATCATTCTATGTAAAGGCAGTGTTATTTTTATCATTCTTCTAGATTCATCTACAACCTTGTTATAGAGCTCAATTTCTTTGATATGTCTTCCTTCAATTCTTCAAAAAGTAGTTTTGATTATATTACCCCATTCCTAGCATATCTTAGTTGTTCTTGCAACATCTCCACTTCACTTTTCTCTTGTGCATGCCCCTTACCTTTCCCTTTTTTCACAAGTTCTACCTTTGCTGGAGGTACCTCTTCTTCTAATGGCAGCTCAAGCATATTTATTTTAGTTTTTGTGATCTTGTGATAGGTTTTTTGGGCTGAAAATAAAACCTGAATCTTTTTGAGTAAAATCCAGTTTCCTAGCTCTTTTTCTCTTCTTTTTAGTTTCTGTCCCTTTGATCTCTATAGGCTGCACAATGGGGCTTTATTCAATGTCAATAGCCTCCAGGATATCTAAAAATTTACCCTTCCCTTTGCTTTGGCTTCTAGTCATCCTTCTTGTATAATTTTTTATCTTGGTGCTTGTAGAAATTTGTTCTGCTACCATAGGATATTTTACATGTTAATCTTCAAGTTCCATTTCTAGGTCTACTATAGGCTCTATCTTTGTTTCACGCTCAACTACAAACACTATTGAAGGTTACAACAAGAAGTAGTGAAATTGGCATCCGGAAGCAACATCCTTGATCCTAGTGAAAATTAAGCACCTACACTAGGTGGGGCCCACACAGGCTATTTTAGGTGTATGTCTATTTTTATAATGGTGAGAAAATTCTATTTATAGTGGGAGTCTATTTATAGATGGTTGAGAAAATTTTATTTATGGATGTGCGTCTATTTTTGGAATGCATATGCGAAGTTTGTTCGTAGATCGCATGTCTAAAAATAGAATGCATGTCGATTATTATTATCTCTTAACAATAATTAGACAAAAAATAATAATCTATTCTCTTGAACCACTTGATTTTAGCTAACTGATGTGGCAAACCAATTGACAGAAGTAATTTCAAGTTCTAAGGTTAGTTGGTGGGACATGCAAGTGGACTTCGTTGTAACTGAGTGATACAAAGTTGTAACAGAGTTGGATGTGTAGTTATGTGAGTTGTAAAGTAGTTTAACTCAGTTAAGTGAGTTAAAATTAGTTGTGCTAGTTGTAACTAAAGATACACTAGTGAGAGATCAGTGAATTAAATATTAAATTAATTCGCATGGAGTGATCTCACATGCAACTAAAGATTTACTACTGTTAACTACATGCATGTCAGATCTAGTGGAGACCTAGTTGAGAGATAGATGAAAGGGACAGTTTGACTATCAGTTGTGACATTAGTGGGTGCACTCATGCAACCACACACACATTGGAGATGCCTATGAGTATTTTGCAATCAAGGCAGGCTAGAATTAATCATTTAGAGGTTCTTGATCATCATGGATTGTGCAGTGGAGGCAGGCTGTCAGGAGGCAGTAAATTGCTGCATGTGTGAGCCAATTTTTGTATGACAGTGTGAGACGATTGTACATTGTACTGAGAGCTCTTGGATTAGAGTTTTATATGAGATTTTTTCATGATCCATGATATATACATAATATATGATAGTGGGGTTTTTAGCTTTATGTTTTCTCGGTAAAAACATTTGTGTTATGTGTGATTGATATTTCTTCATGTGTTTGCAATTGGAAATTAAATTTCTGCAAAGATTTTAGTAGAAGGATTCTGTATTTAACAATGGCATATAATTTTTAGATAAGGAGAATCCAGCAATACATAATTGTATTAAAATTTCTACATGGTATCGGAGCAGAGAAGATTGCAATATTGAAGCAGTAGCTAAGTTTGTTGGTGGAAACAATTCAAATTTGTTGCAAGAATTTCTTGGTGCAATAGTTGAGTAAACATCGAAATGGATTTCAATGGTTTACGGTTAGAGTATGCACTCGAGGGAAGCTCAAACTACATTTCCGGGAAGGACAGGATCGAGGCGGTGCTTGAAAATAATGGCTTGAAGGAATTCATCGATAGTGATGTTCCTAAGCCCACTTCGATGGATGTTGCATTACTTGATGCATGGCAAAAGAAAGTAGTAAGGGCAAGGAGGATTATGTTGGAATTTGTACGAGACCACATTGTCTCAAGCCTACATGGGAAAGCCACTCCATATGCTATGTGGAATGCTTTGACAGATATTTTCCAAAGCAGCAACAACCATAGGAAATTGGCGCTGAAGGATAAACTCAGAAAGATGAAGATGGAAAAGAACGACATTATTCCGATATACTTAACAAAGTTTGTATGATGTATGGATGAGCTTGGGAGTGTAGGAATAAGTGTTTTTGATGATGATTTGGTGAGCTTGGATCTCTTGGGACTTCCTAAGAGCTGGCACAGTTATGAAGACTCTGTCAACGAATGGGAAAAAATGTTGGATTGGGAACGACTGTGGTCGGATCTAGTGGAGGAGGAGCTCAGGCAGAACACCAGAGATGGCTCTTCATTAAAGCATGATAATGAAGAGGATTGTGATTTGGCTACCAAGGTGAAGAAGGGCAAGGGGAAGAAATTCCATTCTAAATCTAAGTTCAGTGAAGATGGAAAGTGTAACAGTGGAATTCGTAGATTTGGTTACTATAGCAACAAGACTTGTAGAATTGTTGGCTTAGTAGAAAAAAGTCTTTAATTATAAAAATACACAAACCCATGTAAAGATGACGACCACACCACTTGTGCCGCCATGGTTTTTGTTCCAGATTGGTTGGATGAAATAAGAGTTGAATCTGCCAAGGATGAATATTGTGACGCTATGATTAAGAATATCAGTCAATATGTCAATTTTGAATGGAAGAATGACATATTATGGTATAAGAATAGAATTTATCTAACACCAGCATCCAAATTTAAGTCGAAAATCCTAAGGGAATCACACAGTTCACCAGCTGCTGGACATGTTGGATTCTATAAAACTTACTATAACATTCGACAATCATTCTATTGGAGGGGCATGAGTAAGGAAATTCATAAATATGTTGCTGAATGTGATGTTTTCCAAAGAAATAAAAGTGAGAACATTCCAACTCCAGGTTTGTTACACCCCTTACATATACCAGATCAGAAATGGAAAGAGATCTCAATGGATTTTATAGAAGGATTACCTATATCAGATGGCAAGGATAAGATATTTGTCGTAGTAGACAGGCTCACAAAGTATGCCCATTTTATGGCTATTAAGAAAACTGACACAACTAAGAAAATTGCAGAGACATTTTGTAAAAACATATACAAATTACAAGGGTTTCCCAAGATCATAGTCGGTGATAGAGACGCTAGGTTCAAAGGCGATTTCTAGAAGGAATTCTGCCACCAGGTAGGAATATCCATCAACATGAGTACAGCCTATCACCCCCAGACAGATGGGAAGACTGAAGTGGTAAATAAATGTTTAGAAACATATCTGCGTTATTTTGTCACTGACAAACAAAGTAGGTGGACCCAATGGCTACATCTGGCAGAGTGGTGGTATAATACCACCTACCATATATCGGCAAAAATGACGCCTTTCCAAGCTCTTTATGGTTATGAACCACCAAAATGGAAGGATTTTGCACTTCTCAATTCTAAAGTTCCATCCATAAAAAATCACTTGGAAGAAAACCAAAGAATCATCAATTTGTTAAAAGAAAATCTAACCCTGGCATGTAATAGAATGAAACAAGAAGCCGATCAACATCGAACTGAAAGAGAATTTGAAGTAGGATATTGGGTTTTTGTTAGGCTTCAACCTTACAAGCAGTTGTCGTTAAAACAACAAGGCAAAAATAAACTATCACCAAAATATTATGGGCCGTATCAAATAGTCAAGAAGATCAGTGTTGTAGCTTATGGATTAAAGTTACCAGATAAGTGTCGAATCCATAGTACTTTTCATGTATCAAATCTCAAAAAAGTACTAGGGCAGAATCAAATAGCACAAACAGAAATACCAGAGACTGATGAAGAAGGAAGAATTGTCTTAGAACCTGAGGGCATACTTGCTACACGAGAGAAGGTTTTACGGTCAAAGAAAATAAAAGAATACCTCATTAAATGGAAAAGGCTACCCAAGGAAGATTCATCGTGGAAATCAGAACGTTTCATTCGCCAACACCCAAGTCTACCTTTGCTTTGAGGACAAAGCATCTTAAGGGGAAGGAAATGTTATGAATCTAAGTTCATAACTATTTAGAATATGTTCTTGTTTTATTAATTTAATTATGAATGTAGTTAGTTAGTTAAATAATTGATTAAATCAAATGAAGAGACATCAGTTCCAAGGGGCGTGTCTCTCTAATTGGGCCTGGCCAGTCAACTCCTATTTAAAGGAGCACCGCCTCAGCCTTGTAAATCATCATTCATCATATCAATAAATATTAATTCCATTATATCTTGAGAAATCTTCAAGAATTACTAAGTCTAACATACAGTTAGTCATTATAGCAAGGAGCACAACATGTCCAAAGTGAAGTGTTTTCATTGTCACGAGTATGGAAATATTGCCACAAATTGTCCACAAAGGAAGAAGAACAAGATGGTCGTTGGAGCTGCAGCTGGTGAGGCTCTTGCCTCACAATTTGAGCTTGAATTCTCATTGATCGCATGCATGGTGTCTAGTTCATTGGGGTCGGGGTGGTACTTGGATAGTGGTGCTTCCTTTCACATGACAGGAGATAAGAAACTTTTCAATGACTTGGAGGTGAAAGATATCCAAATGCATATTGAGTTGGGCGACGATGGATGATACAATGTGACTGGCATTGGTACCATTACCTTTCATAGGGCATTAGGTGAACTCTTTCATTTAAAAGATGTTATGCATGTTCCAGGTTTGAAGAAAAATTTAGTCTCAGTTGCAATGTTAGAGGATAGAGACTATGATGTTGTCTTTAGTGAAGGAAAATTTTTCATGTGACACAAAGCAACAGGGAAAGCCAAGAAGGTTGGGATTCAAGTTAAGAATCTCTATAGAATTGATGTATATGGGATTTCTACAGCGCTTCATACTATTGGGAAGTGTGAGAAAGCCATGTAATTGACGCTTCAGAGGGAGCATGATTTGCATGCAGGTAAGAGTGAACCTCAAGATGTGGAGAAGCCACAAGATGAGGATCATGGAGTGGGAGCAACCACTCATGCAGAGAAATTTTGTGCCAGATGGGTAGAGGGAGTGCATGTGGGTATAAAACCAGGCAAGAGGTGGGGCGACATGCATGAGTAATCCCAAGAAGAAATTTTGGGCAAGATTCATTGAGATGGTGTGGATCTCATGAATCGAACTTGGCTATGAGAAGCCCATAGAGCAGTAGTAGCAGGATCAATTGGATTGATGTAGTCATATGTCGGGAGGACATGAAATAAAAGTGACAGTGTTAGATACTGGAGCGCGGATCAGAGTTGACAGCGAGTGCATAGTGCATGGATGCAAAGGTCAATAGCGTAGTGGTTCCTGAAGACATGTGCAGTTGGTACTAGCAGAATTCAAAAGACTTTGATGACAGATGCATTATATTGATTGAGTTGTTTGGAGCCTATTCAGTTTCAGAAGTGTTGCATGTGTGAGAAACACTAGAGAAGTGTTGCATACAAGAGTTGCAGGGCACATGCATGGAGTTGCATGGCGCATGCCAAGGTTGCAGGGTGAATGTATGGAGTTGCATGTTGCATGCAAAGACATTCCTTTCTTGTTGAGAGGGAGCGTTGAAGGTTGCAACAAGAAACATTGAAATTGGCATCCGAAAGCAACATCCTCGATCCTAGTGAAAATTAAGCACCTACACTAGGTGGGGCCCACACTGGCTATTTTTAGGTGTTTGTCTATTTTTAGAATGGTGAGAAAATTCTATTTATAGTAGGAGTCTAGTTATAGATGGTTGAGAAAATTCTATTTATGGATGGGTGTCTATGTTTGGAATGCATGTGCGAAGTCTGTTCGTAGATCGCATGTCTAAAATTAGAATGTATGTTGATTATCATCATCTCTTAATAATAATTAGACAATAAATAATAATCGATTCTCTTGAAGCACTTGATTTTAGTTAACTGATGTGGAAAACCAATTGACTGAAGGAATTTCAAGTTCTAAGGTTGGTTGGTGGGACATGCAAGTGGACTTTGTTGTAACTAAGTGATACAAAGTTGTAACAGAGTTGGATGTGTAGTTATATGAGTTGTAAATTAGTTTAACTCAGTTAAGTGAGTGAAACTCAGCTGTGATAGTTGTAAATAGTTGTAACTAAAAATACACTAGTGAGAGATCAGTGAATTTGTTAAGTCCCTATATTAATAGTGTAGCCCCTCATTATGTTAGTGTAGCCCCCCTTATTGTTATTATTGTACCCTTGTAACCCCCATTTGGTTATTATTGTGCCCTTAAATTATTATTGTTAGGTCGGCTAGGATTACATTGTGGCCCACTAGGATTACATTATGGCCCCATGGACTCCTATATATAGAAAGGAGGCTTTGTAAATTGTATCATCCAAGAATTGTGCATTTATGTAATGTATTGGAGGTTTCCCCCTCGAAGTGGCTTATTTCTAAGGCGTTGATATCTCTTTTCTTCTATTTTTGAAGTTGGTTACACAACATTTGGTATCAGAGGTTTGGATTCTAGGGTTTCGCTGCTCCAAACAGGTCATCGTGGCATTTTCGCTATAACTTTTTTTCTACGAAGTTTCAGAAGCTGAAATTTTTAGGGTACGAAGCTGAAATCCTGAGGAATATTGTCTAAAAATTTCAGAGCTTGGTTCGCAATATTTTCGGAGATATCATCTGTGGAAGTTAGGTCTTTTTTCAAGCTCCTAAACAGGTCATCGTGGCATTTTCGCTATAAATTTTTTTCTACGAAGTTTCAGAATCTGAAATTCATATGGTGCGAAGCTGAAATCCTGAGGAAATTCGTCAAAAAATTTCAGAGCTTGGTTCGCAATATTTTTGGAGATATGATCTGTGGAAGGTAGTGCTTTTTCAGGCTCCTGAATTTCATCTCAAAGAGGTGATCGTGGGAAAACTTCAATAACTCTCTCTCTGTGCATTGGATTGAAGTGCCGTAAAAAGTGGTCGCAAGTACACAGACTGAAGTTTCTGGGCTATCAATTTCAGAGACAAAGGATAAAACAGTGACACGTGGCAAGTCGTACAAGTTCGCTCTACTAAACCAGTCCAGACTTAGGTCATTGTGGGAGATTGGACACAACTTTGTCTTGGAGAATCCAAATCAGGTCAGACCTGTGGCATTTGAAAGAAGCTTCATAGATCTACTACAGGGCTGAATTTCAGATATCGAAGATTTTCAATTACACAGATAATTCAATTTCAATATCGAGCTCCTTAAAGCAAGTAAAAGGTGTGTAATTTTTTTCCGAATTGCATAAGTCTTGTTTGAAGAATCAAGTTGAATTGATTGCAAGGGCATATTGTAGAATACATATCAGTATTGGATTATAAAATGGCCCCTAAAAATAATTCAACACCCATTAAGCCTTTGGAAAACTATACTATGACGCATGAAGAGGAAGAGTTGCAGTATGAGATATCAAAATTACGGTACCAAGTGCAACAATTTTCAATCTTACGAAGAGAAATTGAAGATGAAATAGATGGTTTAAAAGCAGAAATGGAGGCTAAGTTGGATGGTTTGAAGGATCAAATAATATCAAATATGGATGATAAATTAATGGAAGATCACATTGAGCATCAACAAAAAGTTCTCCAACTCTCAAAGGATAACCCAACTTTGGTGCAGAATCTAATGAAACGACAGGAAGATCAACATGACATCGAAAGAAGTTATGAAGCAGTCATAGAAACAAGAACTCGAAAAGTACGATCAATTTTAGAGTATCTCAGCAAGTGGAAGAGCTTTCCTGTAGAATATTTCACATGGGAGGATGAGAATTTTATGCAGAAGCATCAAGAAATAATCAAGCGTTGAGGACAACACTTGTTTGAAGGAGAGGGGCATGTTAAGTCCCTATATTAATAGTGTAGCCCCTCATTATGTTAGTGTAGCCCCCCTTATTGTTATTATTGTACCCTTGTAACCCCCATTTGGTTATTATTGTGCCCTTAAATTATTATTGTTAGGTCGGCTAGGATTGCATTGTGGCCCACTAGGATTACATTATGGCCCCATGGACTCCTATATATAGAAAGGAGGTTTTGTGAATTGTATCATCCAAGAATTGTTCATTCATGTAATGTATTGGAGGTTTCCCCCTCGAAGTGGCTTATTTCTAAGGCGTTGATATCTCATTTCTTCTATTTTTGAAGCTGGTTACACAACAGAATTAAATATTAAATTAATTCACATGGAGTGATCTCACATGCAACTGAATATTTACTACTGTTAACTGCATGAATGTCAGATCCAGTGGAGACCCAGTTCAGAGATAGTTGAAAGGGACAGTTTGACTATTAGTTGTGACATTAGTGGGTGCACGCATGCAACCACACCCACATTGGAGATTCCTATGAGTATTGTGTAGTCAAGGCAGACTAGAATTAATCATTTAGAGGTTCTTGACCATCAGGGATTGTGCAGTGGAGGCAAGCTGTCAGGAGGCAGTAAATTGGTGCATGTGTGAGCCAATTTTTGTATGACAGTGTGAGACGATTATATATTGTATTGAGAGCTCTTGGATTAGAGTTTTGCATGAGATTGTTTCATGATCCATGATATATACAAAATATATGATAGTGGGGATTTTAGATTTATGATTTCCCGGTAAAAACATCTGTGTTATGTGTGATTGATCTTTCTTCCTGTGTTTGCAATTGGCGATTAAATTTCCACAAAGGTTTTTGTAGAAGGATTATGTATTTAATAGTGGCATATAATTGTTAGATTAGGAGAATCCAGTAATACATAATTGTATTAAAATTTCTACAAACTCTGCCTCTGACTATATCTCCTCCCCTTGGGTTATAGGTTGGGACTTTGGAGTTCTCCTAGGGGTGGCTGCATCCACTTCATAGCCACTTAAAAATAAAAATGTGGGCCAATATCTCATCAGCCTATTCAACTCTTCAACCCCCAGCAACTAAATAAGACCATGGTGAAAAAATGAAGTGTTACTCGCATCAAGCTTGGCTTGAACCTTGTCTGCCATATTTCCCAAGATTCTAAACAAATAAAAAGGAATATCTAAGGGTTTTTTGCCTGTGAAGTGCAGCAACACCTTGAAATGGTATTGATAGACCATGTGGAATCTACCATCACAAGTGAAGTATTTCTGGATTACCATTAGGAACTTAGAAAAATAGTATTTAAGGAAAGTTCTTGGAATGAATTTAGCCACATCAATGCCTTTGTGCTCTTCCTTCATGAACTCATCACAATTCTGTAGCTTGAATTTCTGCACCTTGGACCACAATTTTCCTGACCTATGGATTTCTGTAGCTTGAGAAATGGTGTCAGGGGACACTACAAAATTTAGCATGCCTACTTTAGACCCTGTCCCTATGAAGTTGATGAAAAAATCCTTAGCAATTTTCCCATGAAATCCCTACAGCTTCTGAAATAACCGAAGGCACCCCACATTGGAAAATGCTTCGATGAATGTAGGATCCTCTTCAAGCAATTTCATATCCATGGTCTCGTACTGCACCACTAACCCTCCTTTATACTGCTTCCTTTGAGCTGCCATGGCCTCAACATGCAGTGAGTAGCTTTCTAACACCTACAAATATCTTAAGGACAACTAGACCATCTATGAAACTCACATAACTTTTCCTAAAGATAGCTAATCAACCCGCAAGACAACAGGGCCTAAAACTATATATATAAATACCAACTCATAACGAGATGAGACCAAGCTTGTGACAGCAAAGCTATTTAAAAGTGGAAATAAAATAGAATGAGTATGCAGCCACACATTTTGGAAATGGTAGATAAGGAAAAAATATGTAATCATGACTCAATAACCTCTAACCATAAACGTTTTTAAATTTTCGTATTGTTTCCCTACCGTTAACAGAAAAACAAACTTTCGTAGCAGAAACAGTGTTGGGGAAGGAAAATTTTCTATGGAAGTGTTAGGAGCTTTCGTAGCAAACCCTGAACTTTTTAAAACGGAGTTGTTGCAAAATTTGGAAAAACTTTACAATGACTAAATAAGCTCGAGGTACATGAATTTTTTGATTTTCCCATTTATGATGATTCCTAATAAATTCATAATGACCCTACAAAATGACTGATAAACCAAAAAGATCTTTATACATGTAAAAAAATTTCAAAACCCTATTTAACTAAACCAAATGACTCAAAGACAAAACTAGGTGTTATCTTGGATAATAGCCTCAGAGAAGAACTAACTTGAGTGAGCCAGGGTCAAGGGTGCAATTAGCCCTCTTGTAGTTTAGTTGAAATTGTTCCTCATAATCCTTTAAAAATTCATCAGGCCCTAGGGTCATCCTAAAGATTTCTTCCTTGGTTTCTTTCGACTTACAATAGTCTATGTACTTTTTGTTGAAGGACTCTTGCATTTGGGCACAGGTAGTGATGTTGTCCCCAAGAAGACCCGTGAACCAATGCAAGGCTACATCCTTGAGGGTAGAGGGGAAAATTTTCAACTTTTTTTCATTTGAGGCATAGTCATAATTCCTACAAAAACAAAAAAAAAATCAAACATGAAAGTGTTAGGGTCCTCAAAAGTTAAGCCATGGAAGTGTGGAAGGGATGAAGGGCTAATGTTATTCATGCTAGTCTCTCCATTAGTTTTTCTGATGGGAAATACTCCTTGGGTTTTGTTCTTGGCCATGAATTGAATAGGTGAATTAGGTTCTTCTTCTTCCCCAATAGATTATTCAAATATCTCAGGTGGCTCTCTTATAGGGTTTTCTAACTCCCCTGTAGTCAGAGAATGTAGCTCATATCCATCGAAGAAGAATGAAAGTTGACTAGTGGAAGGTGTAGGGGTTTTAAGTAGAAATTTTCCTGAATTATCCCTAACCCTACGAGGCATGAAATATATATATATATATATATATATATATATATATATATATATATATATATATATATATATATATATATATATATTTCAATATTTTGAAACTTAATGTAAAAAAAAAACCATAAAAGAATGCTTAAGTAGAAAAAAACATCTACTTAAACACCTCTCTGGAAACAACACCAAAAAATGGTGAGCCCTAGTATTGCACCAAGAGTGTTGTGACTCATAGAGGCTACTCAAATTTAATTATCAACCAAAGGTTCATACAAAATTGGAGTGACAATGCTATATTCATAGCAGATAAGATCTACTCATGCCATCCTCATCTTAGTTCTACTATGAGGTGCTAGGAACTATTGTTACTCTGAGAGAGAGAGAGAGATTCTATGAAACTTATAATTGCAAATCAATACTGAAAAAATAAAAATAAAATAAATAAATAAATAAAATCATGAACACTATTATGTTTGCAAGAAAGGAAGCCATACTATATTGCACTCATTCATCTAACTAACCTTTAATTTTGCAATGAAGAAACTAGCACTTACTCTAGCTGCAAGAAAGGAAATTACATTAGATTGCATTCATTCTCTTAACTACTAAACCAATTGAAAGAAGGGAACTAATCTATCTTCACACACACACACACACAGAATCAATCATGAACTAACTTTTACTTATTGCATTCTAGTTGGTGTATTAATGATGTTATTTCTATGATGGGATAACACATTCAAACTACTTTGTTTTGCAGCAAAAGGAAAAGGAGTTTGAGTGGCCTAGGAGTATCCTTGAACCAAGAATTCAGATTTGGAGGTAAAATAAGGCCTATAATAAGTTCAGATGAGGTGGAGGATCGATTATGTAGTAAATAAGGTGGCTCTCAGTGCTGCTACATGAAGTTTCTACATGAAGTTACTATAGGATCCTTGTTTTTCTATAGGAAGTCCTGTAATGCTACAAGAAATAGGCCGAGAGGGTTTTGAGGTTGGAGATGGTGGAATGGAGGTGAGGATGAGTGAGGGAAAGGTGGATCTAAGTGGATGGGGGGTGACCAAATCCCTTTTCCAAGCTCAAAACCCTTGGAGGGCTTGTCTTGCACCAAGAAGGTTGCTCACAGTGGCCATGAAGATGGTTTTCAAAACAGGGTTGTGGGTAGCAAAATGGAAGGGAAAATGAAGGAGGGTTGAAGTCCAAGATGAAAGTGTTGAAATGGGCCATTCTCTGAAGTTGTAGCCAGTCGTGCAAGAAGTACATAAACTCATGCATTGATCATTAACAAACTATCATGTTAAATAGCGGAAAAGATGAGTTGAATCAAATTCTATTTAACTTAAGCTAACAATCAGCTAAAACATAAATCCAACCTCCAATCTACAACAAATTCATGATAAACATAATGAACACTACTTTATCCTTTCCAAGAAATCATAAACTAAATATTTGTGTTCTGTGGTTGGAGACCTTTCTCCTTGAGCTCCAATGGAAGAGGCGAGAGAGAGACTACCAGCACAATTTTGATGGTCTTATGATGCTACTAGAATGCAATGAAATCAACTAAAATACAGAAGTATAAAGGTAGCATAAAGATACGTAATAGAGACTGCATCCCATGAATTGGGCCCTAACCCACGAGCTTCAACCCTATGAAATCAAATCAGTGAAAGGAAAACCAACTTCTCATTCTCATTTCATAACAAGTTTCTTACATCAAAATGACAGTGAAACGTATCTCTAATCCAGAGTCAGGAGTTCTCTATCTGCCTATAGAAATCGAATCCTAATGAGTTCTTGATCATTTTTATTTATACTAATGGGTAGCTACCAACAACTTCCTAAAAATTAGGAATTTGTCTCCCTGATCTTCGAGAGGTGTGGAGCTTGGATCCCTCTTAACATTCACTTGCTTGGCTACCTTTTACTTCGAACTGTTGGAGTATGATCTTAGGTGCTCTTGGGCTGATTGTGGAAGCTAAGAAGGTTGACAACCTTCCTATAATTACTCCTTGTTGTCTACTCCGCCCTTGACATGGAATCTGACTCAAAAATAGCTTTATTTCCTTTATTTCCCACAATTAAACCATGTTAGGCATCAATTCATGACAAATCTCTTACACCTTTTTCACTAAGCGAAATATGAAAAAAAGTAATCGAATGTGTGTGTGAGAGAGAGATTTAATAAGCTAAAAGGTGACATTGTAACCCCTTAAGATATACCTAATGATGAACCTCATCAACCCATGCGCAAAGACATGGGTAGATCCACCCACCATCTTTGGGTCTGCCCCACATCCTTAGGTGTGCATAAAAAAAAAATCCCGGGATAGCACCTCAGACCCCGTGCAAGGGGGCTACCACCCCCCTGTGACCCCTCGTTGTGCCCGATGCAACATACAAAACGTGAACCTGGTCGTGGAAAGAATATAACACACATCCAACACCTATAACATTCTGAAATACATATCTTGTGAGGGGAGACTCAGTGTTGTCTATGCCTATTAGTTTAGGTTTCTCTATCAGTTAAGGTTCCAGATGGATTTTCCTATCCCATGCAGATTAAAAATTCCCCATTTCCTTTTCTAGTCCATAATATAAATGACCCAAAGAGTAAGAGGGGGGAAACATCAGTATATAGCTCACCATGGGCTCATAAGGCTCATTATCATAGATGCTTTGGAGCATATCCAAAACCTTGTGTCATTGACAAATGTTGTGGATATGGACAAGGATGATTTCCTTGAAACTCAAGCTCAAGCCTTGCTATACCTTGCAGACAAAAAAAGCATGGTTCTGCATAAGAAGAGGCCAGTGAGGAAGCGGAAGAAGGAAAATTAGAGGAAGTAGAAGAGGTTGGTGAATAAGATGAAGAAGATAAACGAGAAGAAGATAAAAGAAGAAAAATGGAAACAAGGTACCCAAAAATCATTGGGAACCTTTCAGACCTTAGAAAAGAAGGAGACAAGAGAAGTAGACAAACATTTTAGAAGGGAATACTGAGTAATAAGTGTCTTCCACCATCGTATCCTTAAGTACACTAGTCAATCTCAAAGGAAGTATTGTATATGAATTTGATATGAGAAATTTCTCTTGTGTGAAGTGACTTCCTTAATCGGCTAGTGGCTTAAAGTCGCTTGTGTATGTCGTCTCTTATGAAAATATAACATAGTGTATTGCTTCAATGTATATGTGTAACAAATCAAAATGTGGTTTCGTTTTTTCACTCTAAATCTTTGTTGACCAGTTGATAAAAAATGAATTGCAAAAGACAAGTACTAAGTTTTTATACAACTCTCCTTGTTCAAGTTCTAGCTAGATGGGAAGAAGAAAGCATCTATGTCATTGGCAAAGATGGTTCCTCATTTTGTCAGAAAGCATGCCATGCCCTGTATATTATTGATACTCAACTCCAATGGTAAAAGCATCTAGAATCAAAGTTAGATTGATGAATTTGATCAATTATAAAGTTCACTAAGGATAATTAAAATGTTTATAGGGAGAGACAACCAGAACAAGTGAATCAAAGATAGATTGATGAATTTGATCAATTATAAAGTTCACTAAGGATAATTAAAATGTTTATAGGGAGAAACAAGCAGAGCAAGTGATATATCATAAACTTCATGGAGGAGAAACAATGAAACCGGTTCAATAAACATTGACAGTAATACTATGGACAAATGGTTTACAAATATTGCACAATAGCTTTCACTTGAATGCTACACATTATTCCCTACACTTAGTGAATTGAAGAAATTGGAAAGAATTAAAGGATGTAGACCCTGCAGCGCTACAGACAAGTTTTATCACAAGGGTATGGACAATCGATTTGCTTCAAAGGACTTCGATCAAAATACCAATCCCCCACTGACTCTGCAATGGTCTTATTAAGCCTGGGTGAGCCAGGAGCAAACCATGTGTCCTGCGTCTCAGACTGACAATGTGCAAAGCAGGAATTGATAAACATGCCTGCAACTCGAGATCCAGCAAGCCCCCTCAATGCATTAAGCATGTCGATCCTGAAACCTTGCAACACTTGAAGCTGACTTGCAGTGCAATTGGCTGGATTTAGTCTACAGAAGTGCCAATGGCCCTCAGGATCAGCGGCCTTTGGGACCAGACTGCTAAGGATCTGCCATGTGTCATATGCTGAATTCAGAATGAAAAGTGGTGTATTAATATCCTGCAACAGATGCTGTGGAAAGAAGCACTTGGCTGGATCCATTCGTGAGGTACATGCTCTTGGTAAGTTTTTTGCAGCCCCGTGCATTGTCACAACACCTTTGTAGAAAGATCTTAAGTAGTGCATTCCAGATACATCCTTCACGTCCAGAAAGAATCCACCATCACTAAAACATTTCACTTTAGATCTCCTTGGCATCAAATCCCGAAATTCGTCACAGTGAAGGATCGTTGCCAAACCCCCAGCTGAGCATCCTGAAAGCAAAGCATGTCGTGCGTACTTCATTCCTTCTGCCAAGAGATCTGCCATTGCAGCTCGCCAAATCCTTTGTCCTCTATAATATAGTTTTCTATCCTCATTTTCACCATCACCAGTGAACGATGCACCATCACAATATCGAACCTTGACCCGATTCCAATTATAGAAATCTGGATTCTCTGAACGGTTATTGCTCATAATGCCTGAGAATACTATTTCATTCTCCATGTACCGAGATGAACCTCGAGGACTTGTTTTGCGGTAAACGCATGTTCTCAAATTATTACACCATCCTCCACCCTCAAGGTTTATGAGCCAATTATTTTCTCCTGAACCCCATCCCCTACTTAGATGATAACCTGGTAATGTTCCATCCAAGCAAAGAGCTCCTATCTCCGCTGCACCTTTCACAAGAGACAAGCCCACCAGAAGAGCACCTGGAGGATTATCAGACTCTCTTGCCTCTTCCCAATACAGCTCTGAATCATTGCTGCTGATGCTAGCGCCAATCTCCCAAATTTCTGACTTTCCATTACAGATTACTACAAGCAGGACAACCCCAAAAAGACCAACTTCAATGTCCAACGATCCCCAGGTCATCTTCCTCCCAGTGACAATGCGAACAACTTTTCTCCAAACACCCACCACAGCACAGGGCGCATTAAACAAACGTGTGTGACAGACTAGATAAAACCCAAAAGAGCCCTGCAGCCCACCCTATATTTTTGCAGCTTCTCGGAGCCCAAGGAAACAACAAGCAACGAATCCCGAAACTCCCACAGACCCAGTTCACAACAATGCTATCCACAATGTTATCCACCCGATTTTCCTACTTTTCTAATCTATCATTCGGATTCACAACATTAAAAACGAATCCCAAAAACCTTTCACAAATATTTTCACAACACATTTATTGTCTATTAAAAGAAAAACCATCTGGAAACCCGCCACAATATCATGTAGAGTCTGTTATACCCAACATACATACATACTGACTGAGAGCATAACTTTCTCCACAGCAGCTGAGGTGAGCGGATTCCTCACGTATGGAGTAGGAGTATCAGTAGATATATGATTTCTATTACTCTCTTTTGGAAGATTGTGATGTTTTTTTGGGAATCGTGATGAATGGTGATTTTATTTTTTCCCAATTGCAGTGGTTACATTTATATAGTGCTTATATTTATATAAGGAGAATGACAAAGTTTTTGTTGGAATTTTATAAAAAACAATTCAAAAAATCAGATAGTTGGAGTGTCTGAATCGTTTTTTCGATGGTGGAAATAGATTCAGCACCATCAAAAACCTGTGGGGCACCCAAAATCTTGAAATTTGACTACTATAATCTAGATTTTCAAAGATTTCTACCAAAATTTTTCATATTCTTGCCAGAATTTCTAGGTTATTTTGTGGGTTTTTTAGACTATGACTTTATATAATGCTTCTTTTGAACTGCCATGTCATGTGATTGCCTCAAGTAACACATAGACCCCCACATTATTGTAATGCAATGTAGTAGAATTCAAAAAGCTTGGTGTGTCGACGTCAAGGACGAATACGAATTGGTTCTGCCTGTTAGTGAATAATGTTGGGCCATGTGTATGGCTAAAAACATTCTGCTCATGTGAGAATGTTGTGAGCAAAGTTTTTTAAGTTGAGAGTTCACACAAAGCATAATGAAATGAAATTTTAACATTGATGACATTAAAACTAGTCTATGGGACTATGAGCTCCCTGTTTTTCGTCTTTTGCATTTTAGTCCTTTTATTTTTCAAATTGATGATGAGCTTGCCCAACCTTCCAACAATTTCATCGCTGAAAAGACAATGCCGAAAAACTTATGCTAACATATTCCCATAACTTTTGTGATGTCTTGAATGCATCAAATTCGAAAATGAAATGTTTTTCCGATTCCACTGCCTTAGATGTGCAAAATGTACACACTCATTCTTCCCAAGCTTCTTTAAGCCTTTTCCACCATTTTGTTTCACATCGAAGTTGATGCGATTTGGTTCTTAATTGAGCAATAAGAACCTTTGCCCTCCGTGGAATGTTATCTCCAATGTACTCTTTTTGTTGGAGATCATATGTAGGGTTGAATTTTTCAATGTAGTACTTTTTCTTTCTACCCAACTCTTTTCCCCATACTTGTTTACAAAACTTCTCCACAAAAAAATTCTTTAGCTCATTGCTATTTGTGGGACAAACATTGAGGTAGATATTCCATTTTTGCATCCATGTGTAGTTTTGTCTCATCCATGTTTTCTTTCTTTCACTCATGCCTTCCTTGAAGATAACATTAGGCCATCTACCTACTCCCATTTGCTCAATTCTTTTTAGATATCTTGTGAGTCGCACCATAGCAATTGCTTCAATGAGAGTTTCTCATGTTTCACTCAACATTATCTCATAAGGTATTGAACTTTTTATTTTGAACTTCCTCATGATCAAGCGTTTTTGGATTTTCTCAATTTGCTTCCATTTTGAGAGAGGGGTGTTGCTAGCCCACAATTCACACCCATATCGCATTACTAGACAAACTAGGAGTCCAAAAAGCACTTTAATTGTTTTCCAATCCCATAACTTTGTCTCTCTACATCTGTTTTGAAGAGCATATAATACTTTCCACCCTCCTAAAATTCTCTTCTTTGTACAGTCCTCCAAATTAGATTTGTCTTTGAAATCAATGGTAGCTTCATAGAAGATGAACTTCTAAGGTTTCCATGGAGATTCTAACTTGCTATTGATCAACAAACAATAATGAAGCATATATTATAATTAATACACTTGCAATGAATATAACTATAACTACGCCGATTTCAGGAACTTCAACAAATCTTTCAACAACCATAGGTTCTGCAGTGGCAGGTCAACAAGAGTTCAAAAGTTTATACGTCTTGCAGAACTAGAAACAATTGACAACCCATAGCGCCTTTGCTCAGATCCAAGAGTTTTCTGCATGGTTACCAAGTTCGGTCGTACCGACAAAAAAATACGTAAATTCGTCGATTCGGTTCGATATGATGATTAATTTGGAAAATTCCAATTCGGTTCAGTACTATACTTTTGTCAAATCCGTTGCTCCTAGTGGATATGTTGGTCGTTTAGAGCTTCAGCGGCATATAGAACTAAAAGGTGTGCTACTATAGAAGGAGAATGGGCTATGCAACCGCAATGGGTCTCTAAACTTGGTCCACTGACTTTGGCTGATGGCTTTCCAGTTGCCTGGCTAAATCGTGTCCACTAGATAGTAGTAGTGTTAGGCTGCAACAATTGGAGTTGTTGGATCCACTGCTTAATCTGCGGAACCAAGCAGAAACAACTGACGCAGTCTCGAGCACATTCACTGTGCTTCGTGCCTCAACATGGACCCATACAATACAATAACCTAAAGGAATCATCTGGAAGTTTCTAACAACAGATATGGATGAGTTAACTAAATACATAAGAATATTCCATACAATACAGAACAACAATGGAATACAATTGTTGGAATATTTAAGATTCCAGAACAACAATGGAGAATAAAATTCCCCCTCTTCAACACAGAGAAAATATTTAAGAATTTCTTCACTGGAGACAGAGTTTTCACTGTAAAAACTATTTCATTAAACTTCAAAAACTTGGTTACAAAATCGCCTCTGACTGAGGGAATACAAAAATCTTTGACTGCTTCAAAACACAGTGCAAAACAAAACTCACACTCTGTAAAATTTCACTCTATCTGTGCATTTACAACACACTGCTGTGTATTGAGAAAATACTCTGTCTCTCAAAAAAAACAATGCGCTGTTGTGCAATTCAAATTTTGTTTTACACTTCTGCTGTATGTAAAAATAAAACTTACAATACATATTTCTCACAGGCCTTTTTCAACACTATATATGCCTCTGCACTTTTTCAATATATAAAAAAAACTAAATTAAAATAAAACTTATTTCAAAAAACTTTAAAATAAAAAAACATAAACTAAAGATTTGCTATGGCCCACGGCCTCCTTTTTGAAACAGTGCACATGATATATATGTAAAACATATATATGCCTGTTGACTGAACGCACCATTTTTTTTTTAAACCAAACATTAAAACAGACTTTGATATAACGGACTTTGACCACCGGACGTCAACCAACAATTAAACCAATCTGCAATCGATTTCGGGTGCCAAAAACTTCAGCTGACGTCATCAAAAATGTGACGCGGAATTTCTATTAAATCTAGCTTATGAATTTTCCGCGTCCGATTTTGGGCACTCGTACGGATGAAAAATGTGATGCGAAATTTCTCACGAATCGGGCTCAATGAAATTTCAGGTCCGGAGGTTTTAGGTTTGGGACCACTGTCCTTCAGTTTTTTTTTAAACTCCTGTGCATTCAAAAATGGCAAACGGCTCGCGTACAAAAACCTGCAGATAGAAATGGAAGGCGGCTTCCTGTACTGTGAACAGCGGAAAGTAATTTTCAACACTCCCCCTTACTTTCAGCTGCTGGGTTATCAGTCATACCCAGACATTTCCTCAAAAACTCAAAACTCTTCTGCCCCAATGGCTTGGTCAGAATGTCTGCAAACTGCTCCTGAGTTCTGCAGTGTTCCAAAACAATTTCACCATTGTTTACCAATTCTCTGATGTAATGAAATTTTGTGTCAATGTGTTTCGTTCTCTTGTGAAACACATAATTCTTGGATAATGCAATAGCTGAGCTATTGACACAATAAATCATTGTTCCTTTTACTTGCTCTTGGCACAAACTCCTTAACATCCTCCTCATCCAAATTGCTTGACACGCTGCTGCTGTAGCTGCCACATATTCTGCCTCTGCTGTAGACAATGCTACAATGGGCCGCTTTTTAGAAGCCCATGAAATGGCTCCTGAACCCATGTGAAAAACATAACCGGAAGTGCTCTTCCGATCATCTACACTTCCAGCCCAATCACTGTCAATGTATCCAACTAAATCTGAATTTTCTGAAGCAGTATATAAAATACCAAACCTTTTTGTACCTTTAACATACCTCAGAATTCTCTTCGTTGCCTGCCAATGTGCATCCTTTGGCTTCTCCATAAATCTGGAAATTAAGCTAACAGCATGCATTATGTCGGGCCTAGTTGCAGTCAAATACATGAGGCTGCCAACTATTCTCTTATACAAGCTAGGATCAAAATCCTTGCTGCTGTCCTCTCTGCTGAGTTTTAATCCCATCACTGTGGGAGTGATTGCTGCTTTGCTCTCCTACATATTAAATCTTTCCAGCACTTCATTAACATATTTTTCCTGTGAGATAAAAATCTCATTTTCATCTTATTCTACTTCTATTCCTAAGAAGTATTTCAACAAACCCATGTCAGTCATTTCAAATTCTTCTTTCATGATTGTTTTAAAATTTTCAATAAGGTAATCATCATTCCCTGTGAAAATAACATCATCAACATATAAAACTACAATCAACATTTTACCATCCTTTTCTTTGATGTAGAGGGTGGGTTCTCCCTCACACTTTTCAAATCCATTTTCCAGTAGATAGGAATCTATCCTACTGTACCACGCTTTTGGTGCTTGCTTCAGCCCATAAAGAGATTTCTTCAACTTGCACACTTTGTGCTCTTGGCCTTTCTTTTCATAGCCGAGAGGTTGTTCAATGTAAACCTCCTCCATTAACACTCCATTTAGGAATGCTAACTTCACATCCATTTGGTAAATTTTCCACTTGTTTTGTGCTGCTATGGACAACACTCTCTCATGGTTTCCATTCTAGCAACCGGTGCGAAAGTTTCCTCATAATATATCCCATGCTTTTGCTTATACCCTTTGACGACAAGTCTTGCCTTGTGTCTCTCTATTTTTCCTTCAGCATTACTCTTGGTCTTGTAGACCCATTTAACTCCAATGACATCTTTACCTTTTGGGAGTTCAACCAAATCCCATGTCTTGTTTCTTTCTATGGCATTAATCTCCTCATCCATAGCTTCTATCCATTTCTTATCCTTAATAGCTTCTTCGAAATGAATAGGATCATCAACATGACAATATAAATCAAACAAAGAATTGATGCTTTCATTTGCTGCCTCTTGTGCATAAATGTCATTCAAATTTCTGAACTTCTTACCTCTTTCACTAGGTGTACAAATGCTTGAAGAAGCACTTGAATTTCCTCCTTGTGGTGTGCTTGGAGAAGAAATCTCATTTCTTCTCAAGGGTGTCTCTTGCTGCTCTTGTGTTGGTGCTGCTGTTTGGGGATGTATTTCAGCCAATTCATCATCATCTTCATCATGAGATAAACAGTGTTTAACATTCACTGTTTTCTCTATGCTTCCATCCCAAGCTTCCTCCTCAATAAATTGAACATCTCTGCTCACAATAAACTTCTTGGTGGATGGGTTATATAACCTATAGGCCTTGGATTCCTCACTGTATCCAATGAAAATACATTTCTCCCCCTTGATGTCCAACTTCTTCCTTAGCTGATCCGGAATGTGTGCATAAGCCACACATCCAAAGACCTTCATGTGTGTGACACTTTGCTTTGTGCCACTCCATGCCTCTTCCGGCACTTTGTTCATCACTGCTTTTGTAGGGCACCTATTCAAAATGTATGCTGCACAATGTACAGCTTCAGCCCAATAATCATTAGGCAAATGCTTTGTCTTTAACATACTCCTCACCATGTCCATTATGGTTCTATTCTTCCTTTCGGCTACTCCATTTTGCTGCGGAGTATATCTAGTTGTAAACTGCTTTTGAATACCATTTTCTCTACAAAAACGTAGAAAATATTTAGAGATATACTCACCTCCTCTATCAGTCCTTAGGACTTTGATGTGCAGCCCACTTTGGTTTTCCACAAGTGCTTTGAAATTGCAGAATTTTTCAAACACTTCAATTTTATTTTTCAAAAAGTAAACCCAAGTTTTTCTTGTAAAATCATCTATGAATGTTAACATGTAGTGGCTGCTAGCAAGCGATGGAGTTTGCATCGGTCCACACAAATCTGAGTGGACAATCTCTAAGGGTGCCTTTGCCCTTATGCTTTTCTCGGAAGGAAAACTTTCTCTGTGTTGTTTCCCAAGAAGACAACCTTCACAAAGGCTGTCCAGTTTCTCTATCAATGGTAAACCTCTTACCATTCCTTTTATGTTCAAAAAATTAAGACCTCCAAAGTTGAGATGTCCAAATATCAAGTGCCACAACCAATTCTCATCTTTTGGTTCACTTTGGATAGCCTCTTTTGCCACTGCTGCTATCTTTTCTTCATTCTTCAAATCTGCTCTCATTCTAAGAGGGAACATCCTGTTCCTTGTCATCTTCACTTCAGCAATACATTGTTTGCTGGGTGGTTTGTCCATGATGGTACAAACATCATCCTCAAAAAATACATTGTACCCCTTTTGAACAAGCTGTCCAATACTTAAGAGGTTACACTTCATTCCTGGAACATAATAGACATCTGATATGGATTTCTTTGCACCTTTTCTTGTTGGAACATTTACATTCCCTTTTCCCATAACAGACACTTTACTATCAGTCCCTAGTGTGACTTGTGACTTCACACTCTCATCTAGCATAGAAAACATTGCTAAGTTTCCTGTCATATGGTTACTGCAACCGGAGTCTAGAAACCATAAATCCTCATTCTTTTCTTCAGCCATATTACAAGCCAAAAACAAATTATCTTGGCTGATATTTTCTCTAGTTCTATTTCCCATATCATGCTGCTTCTTTCTACATTCATTAGCATAATGACCATATTTTTTACAATAGTGACATTGGACATTGGACTTATCATACCTCTGTCCTTGAGCATTCTGCTGACCACTCTGCTGGTTGCTGCCTTGGCCTTGATGCTTATTTGGATTGCTGCCCCTTCCTTGAGCATTTGTTGGATTGTTCCTTCCATCTCTGTTTTGGCTTCTGCCTCTTCCTCTTTTGTTTCCTCTGCCTTGCCCTCTTCCTCTTCCGAAAGACATCTGGGTCTTAAAGGCATGTTCCAGAGATGAGTTTTCACTCCTACCCAATCTCTGCTCATGAGTCATCAATGATGCATGTAGCTCATCCACTGTGAACTTTGTGAGATCCTTAGTCTCCTCTATGGTGGTGACAATCACATCGAATCTTGACGGTAGACTCCTCAAGAGTTTTTCCACAATCCTCTTGTCTTCAAGAGTCTCTCCATGAGATCTTATTTGTGTGACCATTCCAATCACATGAGTGAAGAATGAGTCAATAGTATCTGACTCTTTCATGCAGAGAGTCTCAAAGTCTCTCCTCAGCAACTGAAGTTTTGCTGTCTTCACTTTTTCCATGCCTTGATAGGTTGTCTTGAGAGTTTCCCATGCTTCTCTGGATCTCTTGGCTGCTGCTATCCTTGGAAACACACTCTCATGCACTGCTTGATACAATAAGAAGAGAGCCTTGGAGTCTTTCTTCTTATTGCTCTTCAACAACTCTCTTTCTGCCTGAGTTAAATCTTGAAACTCTTCTTCATTTGTTGGCTCTTCAAAGCCATCCTCAACAAATTCCCATAAGTCTTGGGAGACAAATAAAGCTCTCATAGTTATTGACCAGTAGTCATAATTTTTCCCATTAAACATTGGGAGATGAATATTTCCCATACCCATACCAGTGCTGGCTCCAGCCATTCTGCACTCTTAACTATGATTTAAAAACACTTGACTATGTATTCAAATAACTGACTGCTCTGCAACAGTAACACAAAATCTGTATAGAGAAATACCTTGAAGTCTTTTTGGCTGAGTCTTCACACTGCTGGAGAAGTTGCTGCAACAAAGAACTCCTTTCCTTCAGCTTCTTTGATCTTCAAAGAGCCTGGACTAGCTCCGATACCATGTTGGAATATTTAAGATTCCAGAACAACAATGGAGAATAAAATTCCCCCTCTTCAACACAGAGAAAATATTTAAGAATTTCTTCACTGGAGACAGAGTTTTCACTGTATAAACTATTTCATTAAACTTCAAAAACTTGGTTACAAAATCGCCTCTGACTGAGGGAATACAAAAAGCTTTGACTGCTTCAAAACACAGTGCAAAACAAAACTCACACTCTCTAAAATTTCACTCTATCTGTGCATTTACAACACACTGTTGTGTATTGAGAAAATACTCTGTCTCTCAAAAAAAACAATGCACTGTTGTGCAATTCAAATTCTGTTTTACACTTCTGCTGTATGTAAAAATAAAACTTACAATACATATTTCTCACAGGCCTTTTTCAACACTATTTATGCCTCTGCACTTTTTCAATATATAAAAAAAACTAAATTAAAATAAAACTTATTTCAAAAAACTTTAAAATAAAAAAAAACATAAACTAAAGATTTGCTATGGCCCACGGCCTCCTTTTTGAAACAATGCACATGATATATATGTAAAACATATATATGCCTGTTGAGTGAACGCACCATTTTTTTTTAAAACCAAACATTAAAACAGACTTTGATATAACGGACTTTGACCACCAGACGTCAACCAAAAATTAAACCAATCTGCAATCGATTTCGGGTGCCAAAAACTTCAGCTGACGTCATCAAAAATGTGACGCGGAATTTCTATTAAATCCAGCTTATGAATTTTCCGCGTCCGATTTTGGGCACTCGTACGGATGAAAAATGTGATGCGAAATTTCTCACGAATCCGGCTCAATGAAATTTCAGGTCCGGAGGTTTCAGGTTTGGGACCACTGTCCTTCAGTTTTTTTTTAAACTCCTGCGCATTCAAAAATGGCAAACGGCTCGCGTACAAAAACCTGCAGATAGAAATGGAAGGCGGCTTCTTGTACTGTGGACAGCGGAAAGTAATTTTCAACACCGCAATGGGTCTATAAACTTGGTCCACTGACTTTGGCTGATGGCTTTCCAGTTGCCTGGCTAAATCGTGTCCACTAGATAGTAGTAGTGTTAGGCTGCAACAATTGGAGTTGTTGGATCCACTGCTTAATCTGCGGAACCAAGCAGAAACAACTGACGCAGTCTCGAGCACATTCACTGTGCTTCGTGCCTCAACATGGACCCATACAATACAATAACCTAAAGGAATCGTCTGGAAGTTTGTAACATACAGATATGGATGAGTTAACTAAATACATAAGAATATTCCATACAATACAATAACCTAAAGGAATCGGCTGGAAGCTTGAACATACAGATATGGATGAGTTAACTAAATACGTAAGAATCTTTCAAAGAAAATGAGTTTGGAACTGAACAACTCGAAAAACGAGTTTTGAATTGAACAACCTTGTGGAAAATTGAAGTAATGTAGAGAAAGGAAAATCTAATGTCAAGATCAATTGGCTTTTATAAATTTTTTTATAAAAATTAGCAAATTGGTAATTATTATTGGAAAAAAAAGTAAAAAAGAACATAATTTTTAGAGGAAAAAAATTAAAAAATAATAATTTCTATATTAATTTTTTTTTATAAAATGACAAATTGCAATTAAAAAAAGACAATTCTTTAAAAAATTAGTTGCAAATGAGTAACTCTTATATAAAATAATAAAAAACAGTAATTTCTATATTGGAAAAAATTTAACTTAAATAACTTCTATATTTTCATTAAAGTTTTGAATATAATGATTTTTCATTTAAATTTATAAAATAAAAATTAATATATTGAAGTAATTGAAAGATATAATGTTGAATGTTTTCTCAAAGATTTCGAATTTGGTAACTATAATTTTAGACCTACATGCATGTAATATAAAATAAAATAAAATAATGTAATATAAAATAAAATAATGATCACCCCTTGGAAATGATGGATTGCAGAACCATACATCGCAAGATCAACGACGGGGATTAATTCTGACTCCCCTCCTCTATGCCAGACACCACCAACAGAGGTGCTGGAAGTGGCATATGGTTTTACAGAAAACCATCTATGTTTCATGACGTGCCCATGACAAAATTGGGACCAACACATAGTTTCCAACAACTACCGCAGCGTGCACACATCCACCTCAGCTCCTACGTGTACATAACGACAAGTTGGGTCCCGCAACAACCTCCGTATCGAGTTTATATATTATTTTTTGGGGCTGCTCGACATTATTTATCCATTTAAACTATTAGAAAAAGCTCGAACGCGACCTTGTAAATATTTGTAAGAGGGTGTGGGTTTTGTTTTAAGTTACCGTGGTTCATTTTAATATTGTATATATTATTATATATATGACATATATAATATATTCCTTTTTGTAATTTAAACTCTTTTCAAAAAATAAAATAGTTTTGTAACCCTTTAAAATCCGTTTTATAATTGATTAAGAACGATTAGACTAGGAAGGAGAATAAAAGTCTAAAGGAAACATTAGAGAGGGGTTCATAGGCTAAAACCCAAAAAAGGAAATGTAATAAAGAAATCTTTGGGAAGTGAAAAATAAGATGCCAGTTTGATTTCAAGTTTGGTTAAATTGCAATATTGTTTTCAATTTCATGTAATTCTCATGTAATTTATAGTATGGATTTTTTTTTCTTTAAATATTTATTTTATTTGTATTTGTATTTTTCTGTTTTAGTGTATGTAGCAACATGGTATTTAAATTCAAGATTATGAATTTACATTGAGATGGTACTTGTTATCACTCCAATAATTCTCAAGGGTTGTTTATATTTTGGTTTAATAAATATTAAAGGTAACCACAAATCTACTTTCAAGCCTTAAGATCTAGCTTTTTTAATGTTCAGAGACGGCTCTCTCTATATGATTTATCTTTGTTGATTGAAGTTGATTTTAGGCTAGTTATGTTTTGGGTTTGGTTTGGTGGTGGAATCACTGGTTCAGATGGATAGATGTAGGTCTGTATTTCGTTGGGCTAATGGAGTCAAAGTGTCAAACAATCAAATCAGAATCAAGGTTCTAAAGGGAAGTGTTCACAGGGCGAGATAGCTAAGTAAATTTAGATCTTTAGGCTGATGGTGAAAATGGTTTCATTTTGAATGAGAGAGATTAAGGATTCTCAGGTCCAGATAATGAGTGAAAATACAGAGGGCAATCAAAACTAGGGAGCAATTAAGAATTCCCTAATCTGGATATCAGTAGAAAACATGAAAATAACATAGCAGTTCAAGACAGAGTGCTTTTAAAAATATTCTGAAATAACATTCCTGTTATACATTTAGATTTAGAAAAGCATGCAAGTATGTGAAAAGTTCATATAAAAAATAAAGAGCAATTGAGAGTACTTCACTGAAGTGGTCTAACAAATTAATCCTGTAATATAATCTCTTTATTGCTCAATCAAGTCTGCTGACTTGAAAATGGTACAAAGAACTCTCTAGTTTAGATCAGTACATATATAGAAGTGTTTTAGCAATCCACAATCCACACTAATACTTCAAATGACTGAAGTATTTATACAAAATACTAATACAAAATATCCTAAACTGTTTTAGGAATTATTCAAGGAAATAAAATATTTGAATGCAAAAAGGTAGTGACACCTTTCAACTGATTGAAAGGTGTCCCCGTTTTATCTGATTTGCTGGCATTTGTTTGTTTCTCTCATGCTAACTTGTCTCTCACGCTGTCTTCATACTGGCTGCATCTGATTTATCTTTTAACTCTGCCTTTCATCTGTGTGCATTTTGACTTTGTGAATTCTTTCACCTTACTGTTTTGTTATCTTTTCACCTTTAACCTTTATCCTCTTTTACCTTTAGTAAATCACTGCTGCTGGTGAATAGTGTTTTTATCTCTGCTTTAACATTTTATTGCCTCTGTGTAAATGATTCTTCATGCTCTGTTGTTGTATGGAATCTTTTGGTAAGGAAAATCATTACATTTTATTTCCTTGTGAGTTCTTGGAATAAACAGGTTTAACTAGTATTAAACTGTTTATCCATATTCTTCTTCTAATGGCCTACAAAACAAAACAGTCATTAATAAAAAAAAGGTCTGTATGGAACGAAACAATGGTTTCAGGGAACATGGAATTTCGTGGAAGGAGTTCTGGCCGTATTGGGGTTTTGTTGGTCTTCAAAGTTTCAAACTGAATATGCAATGGTTATTGTAATTTTTATGTCAATTTCGCATTTCAAATAGTGTGGGTTTAATACATTACGCGAAGTGGTATAGCAATTTAGCACATTCAGGGTTTATAACAGTAGCTCGGGGTTTTTCGCATTGGTTTTATTTCTTTTAGCACATAATGGAATGGTGGCTTATCACAGTGGAGGAATGGTTTAATGCACTGTGCAGGGGGAAAACCGGTGGTTTATCACATGGGCCAACAGTGGTTTGGCGGTTTCATATGAGAGGATGCGATATGATATAGACTAGACACGTAGCAGGGAAGAGGATTTCGAAACCATCCATTTCACAATATTTTGAGGTGTTAATCATCAGACAAGAGGGGAATGTGAAATTACATATAAGTCTTTGGATTAACTGGTGAAGATCGAATGGATGATGAATTTCATGGGTTTAAAGAGGTGGGACTAGGAGATAAGCTATGTTGAGGGTTTTAATATATAGGAAAAATATTAAAATGATATGGGATTTAAATAAGATAATGGATGACTATATTTTAACTAGGATATAATATATGGAAGGATATTAATATAAGTGGGTGGGGTAATGGGGATTAATATGTAAATGAGGTTAGGGATAACAATAAGCAGGAGGCTAAACGGGATAAGGGGTTTGGTAAATACATAAATATAGGGGATTTAAAATAAACTATAATAGCATACAGGGTTCGGGAATATAATAATGGGATATTAGAAATGTATATCGGGAAAGGATCTATACATTGGGGCCCGATTCATTTTAAACATTAAAAACTATGGGAAAGTGGGTTTTGGGTATTAAAAAGGGGAATTTAGTAAATGAGAATGGATATTAGTAATAAAAATGGGTTTTTAAGCTAGAGAAAGGGGTTTTAGCTAAGGAAAAAGTTACTTTGAGGGGAAGGGATATTAGTAAAAGGGAAATGGTTAAAATGAAGGGGAAGGGATGTTTTACAAGGGAAAAATGTTTAGATGGATGTTAGTAATATGAGATGAGCCAATAGTGCTTTCCATGACTTGAAAAAAGTATTTCTGCCTACCCTTCTTTATCCTAACATTTTTATTTCCTTTTCTTGGGTGTATTTAAGATTGCTGACCCTTTTATTTTACTTTTAATAAGAAAACTATCTAATTATAACCTTATGACGTCCAACGGCTCAGATTAAACTAATAAGCTCGTTTATTTCTCTACCTAACTGTAATATCCTCAAATTGGGATTGCTAGCAAGGCATGCCTGAAAAACGCATTTTTCAGGAATGTATGCTACAAAAAACAATATTATCCCTTGGATCTCTTAGATCTAATAATATAAGATCCAAATCCAAGAGGAAATCAGAAACCAAGCAAACTAGGTGAGATAAACAAGCCTCTCACACCTAGAATGGCTGGAAAATGCCCAATAATAAGACTGCAGCAATATGTAAACACATTGATGGAGCTGCAGAAAGATATTCACTCAAGAAATGTGTCAAGAAACACATTATCATCAGTTGGTGTCTCAACAACAACTTGTACCTCCTTTTATGATCCAATAGTTGTGGAAAAGCAGTAAAATAAGCCCCAAAAACATTATTCCTGGCTATTTGCCTAATAAAAGAGGAAAATAATGGTGGGATCCCATAGAATATGTCATATGGGACTCACATACCAAATTTGAGAAAAAAAAAATCACTCTAGCTAAGTTAAACATACTTCTCGGTCTCGGTATGGCTTAAAAAGGCCCAAATCCCATGACTTAGCTCAACAGAAAGCTACTGAAGCATATACAACGTGATTTTCTGAGGGCTTTAGATATAATATGATGCAATAATAGATCTGGAGTTTTCTATATCAGAACATTAGGAAAATGGAGATCTAGCTCCTTTTATACATCAAAGAGATAACCTGACAAGGGTTTCATGAGAGCACAAGTACATAATAGAATATCTGCAGTTCTAGATCTGGAAAACACAATTACACTGCAGCTCTAAATACAAATAGATGAAATATACAAGAAATAGAAGGAGGATGATGTACAAAGCTTTCCAGTCGAAAGGTTGGACCTTCCTCCAAGGAATAAGCTCATAAGCAAGGGTTCAAACACTATGAAAAATAACGCAAATCCTACCAAGGACTGCGCAGTCAATGATGGAGAACGCTTTGGCCACATGAAAATATGTACATATCGCTCAGAAACCTCCTTAGTAGATCTTGCGAAGAAAGGGAAGCTCCCTCCTCAGAAAGATAAGCTGAGAAAGTGGTGTTGGGGACTTTCCACTACAACACCCTGCAACACATCACTATACTCTGCAGAAATAACGTTGTGGCTGAAGGAGGATGCTTGGCCTCAAGCCTGAGTGTGGAAAAATGAAGTACAATTCTCCTCCAAGAGGCTTCTCAAGGAAGGAGAAGGATTCCTAAACAGGAGATCCTTGTGCTAAACAGCACTGCAGCTCTGCTAAACAGCAAGAGGATGCCAAATAGTCTAAACAGACAAAATCAATAATAATCCAAGCTAACTCCAAATGGCCGCCATCCTCTTCCTTATAAAATTTGTGAGCCTCCTCACCTTGGGTCCCACCCATTAGGTTTTCCAACTCCACATGAGCAATCTCCCTCCAAAATTACATTGTACCTTCATCAAGGTCACTCCTATATGTTTGATTTGGTCAAGGTTGACCTCTTCAATCTACCTCATCCCTTTTCACACTCAAGTGTAATCAATCCAGCTCATAAATGTCTATCTAGGTTGATCCTTGTTCACACTGAACTGGTTTTATTGATGATCTCCTCTTCCTCATGCATGCATGTTGACTTAGTCAAAATTAACTATGTCCTCATCCATTTGCCCTTGTTCACACCCATAAGTGTAAAATCCAACTACTTTGATGATCCCCTTTCACATTATAATGGGTTTTATTCATGTTTTTATTAAGCATGGGCCTCCTTACCCATTTATCCAACTACTAAGTGCAAAAATCAAAATTTTAATATTCCCCTTAGCTGCTTGCTAAAGTAGGAATATTACAGTCCTCCCCTCCCAAATGTTGCTTGTCCTCAAGCAACTGCTAGGATAGAACTGAAAAACTCCCTCCCAAGGCATGGAGTCTGAAATGTGTTTGGGAACTAACATTGCCATGTAAAACCTCCACCCCCAAGCTATCATCCATATAAGATGATTCACCCTCCAACATGGCAACTCATGAAAGATCTCCTCCACCTTAGGTTCCTGCAAAGAAGGTGGGCTGAATAGCTGAACATGATAGGCAAGATGTCCTACCCCATTTTGTCTTCCTCTCCACTCATGGAAAGTGAATCTACATACTGATCTTGGGCTACAAATAGGTTTCTCTCAAGTGGCAAGAAGAAGAATAGATCTCCAAAGATCCTATCTCCCATGTCATGAATCATGCTGGCCCAAACCATCCCATCCAAAAGGAATGGCACTTCATCACCATTTGGCATCCAAATCAGAAAAATGCTGATGGTTCCATGATACCAATGGTCTATCCAAGGAATACAACGTAGTTTTCGCAACTACTGCTTGAGAATGTCATGTGGCAAGTTGTCCTCCAACAAGGTACTAGTTGTGCACGAGTGCGCATCTACTATGTGGTAGTAAGCAGTAATATATATCAGCTGTACACGATCAAAATAACAAGACAATGTGCCATAAATTCCTTCTAAAACATCATGATGAGTATGGAGAGATTTCAGCCCATACTCTCGCAATAATAGCCATAACAAAAAGGACTCTTGTTGCCTCCTTACATTATCAAAATGCAGATCATGGAGAAATAATACATTGATTGACATGTGAGTTGTCTCATCAACAAAGTTCAAACCAGATCCATCATACATCATGGGGAAGTTATCCTCCTTCCCAAAACAATGTACATACATGAAATATATCTTAAACATAAATACATGTGAGCACATGAGACATATCTCAAACAAAGGTAAATACATGGACATAAGATTTGACATATTATGTCCAAACTCTCTTCTTAACAGCCACAACAACCATGCCTCCTTCTTATGCATCCTATCATTGAGACTCTAGGCCGATCCTTGTTCACACTGAACTGGTTTTATTGATGATCTCCTCTTCCTCATGCATGCATGTTGACTTAGTTAAACTTGACTATGTCCTCATCCATTTGCCCTTGTTCACACCCATAAGTGTAAAATCCAGCTACTGTGATGATCCCCTTTCACAGTATAATGGGTTTTATTCATGTTTTTATTAAGCACGGGCCTCCTTACCCATTTATCCAACTTCTAAGTGCAAAAATCAAAATTTTAATATTCCCCTTAGCTTCTTGCTAAATTAGGAATATTATAGTCCTCCCCTCCCAAATGTTGCTTTTCCTCAAGCAACTGCTAGGATAGAACTGAAAAACTCCCTCCCAAGGCATGGAGTCTGAAATGTGTTTGGGAACTAACATTCCCATGTAAAACCAAATTAGATCCATAATGATTCTCTTACATTATACAATATAATGTAGAAGACAGAGTAGAAGAAACTCCTCAGAAAAGAGGGCTGCAACACATGTATTTACTGGAAAATGGCTTAACAATGTTTTTATAAGGGCTTCAGTAGCTATATGCTACACTTCAGATCTAGAGCAGATCTGTGTACAAAATATTAGATCCATTTCATATCTGTACACTAGAAAGGCTCTTTTACAAGATCCCCTTGGGGTTTTGTTCAAAAAATGCAATACAGAGAGTAGATTTGAGTTTAAAGTAGCAGATCTACAATATTATTCAGAAATTTCTGAAGATGTTTTACATTAGAAACAGATGAGATCTATACAAAACATGGATCAACAAGCTAATGCATGGATCACCAAAGTGAAAGGAAAAGCCCAGCACCAGAGATCTCTTCTCAAAAAGGGGATCAAAACACCCTACAATTCCTTCTTTGAAAATAACGCAGTCCTTGAAGGGAAACTGCACTGTAGCTTGAAACACTAAGTTGGCCTGCTACCAAGATATGAATTATATTGTCAAATCATATTCAAATCAATAATAATCATGTTGCATATCTTTAACCCCTTCAACAATATTCAGAAATGGAGTAGGCTCCATGGATTTCTCCAACTCATGTAAATATTCATACTCCTTTGACTTGATTTGCTTCCTCAAAGAAGTTTCAGCATGTACATCAAATATTTCCACTAGCCTCTTAGTAAACCTTGCATAAGAAGAAAAGTTGACATTTCTCAAGGAAAATGACTCAAATAGCCACCAGGCATAAGCCTTCCCTTGAAGATGCAATGCTTCTAACTTCATGGCTTCTTCTTCTGAGACTTGATGCAACTGCAAATAGGTGTCAAGCTGCCCTACCCAAGATTGGGCTGAGCTCTTAGGCGATCCATTCCTCTTAGCTCTTAGCCCAAGAAAATGGGAATATACAATTTTGTTTTACTTTCCTGTCTCATGAATAAAATTGTGAAGGAGGATCAATAAAACTCCTAAACAACAAAATAAATCAATGCTCAATGTGAACAAAGCTAAATCTGAGCTATTTTCATAAGCACCCTTAAGTGGGAAAGAGGCTGGATCAATTGACTGGGTCAACAGGACCAAATAAACAACGCTTTCTAGATGCAATGTATCTCCTAGAGGCACAACGCAGTCCATGTTGGAGGCCACTCATGTGAATGAAGCTAATTCATCAAGATGGTTTAGGGTTTGGAAAGATTTCCACATTATAAAAGAAAGAGGAGGACACCAAGGAGGGGGTTGATCATTTGATATTTCTGAAGGTATTTTCTGTTTAGACATCCCTCATTCTCTAACTGTTTAGCTGAGAATAGTGTTGTTTAGCACTTGGGTGTTCTTGGTCGGGAATCCCACCTCCTTCCTAGAGCAGCTCTTAGAGGAGTCTTGTTACATCTTGTCCACTATTTGGTAGTTGGCCAAGCTCCATCTTCCAACTACAACTTAGATCTTGTTGAGGATTTGGTTGTCTTTGTAAGCTGTAGCAAGTGGAAGCTAGATCTACTCAGATCTTGGCAAATCTAGAGGCCCTTTTCAGTGGGGAAGTCTTCTATCCCATTGGCAAGAGGATTCTGGATCTTTGGAGCTAAATTTTAAAATCTTGGCATCAGGCCAAACCAGTGCTAGAGGCTACAATGCAATTTTCCTTCCATAACTGTGTTATTTGCAAGTATTCAGTTGCAGGGTGTTTTGACTACATTTTTTAGGAGAGATCTCTGGTGATAGGATTCTCCCTTTCACGGTGGTGATCCAAGGATTAGATTTCTCATCCATGTACCATTTAGATCTGATTTACTTATGATTCTATTTACTACATAATTCCTAAATATTTCTGCAGATCTATCATTCTAGATCTCAGATCTACTCTTGTACTCTCATGTTTTGCTCAAAACCCCAAGGGAAATATATAGAGGAACTCATCTAGTGTACATATCTGATATAGATCTAATATTTTGTTCACAGATCTGTTCTAGATCTGAAATGTAATATACAGCTACTTCAGCCCATAAAATAACGCTGTCAAGCTTTGCAGTCTCATTATGTTGTTGCAACACCTCAATCTTGAGGGTTTCTTCATGTAAATATTATATTTTTCTCTTGTACATTGTATCAGCCACATTATAGATCTGTTTTACTGATGTACATGTAATTTTGGAGCTTCCATATTTATCTCCTACTTTAACTCAGTGGAACTGCGTTATTTCTGAAGTAGTATTGTTGTGCATGACTGCAGCCCCATTCTTTATGTGTTTTTCAGCCATACTAGGTGGTGGGAGGTCTGTTTACCTCACCTAGTTTGATTTTTTTTTGCTCTCCTTTTGGATTTAGACATTAGATCCACTGATATAAGGGATCAAGGGGTTGCAAACTCATTTCAGTGCACCAATTTTTGGAGAGAGCGTTATTCCATCAGGCTTTGTTGTGCTTTCCCATTTTGGGATATTACAGTGGTATCAGAGAATTTTTTTGGCACAACCTGTGCTTTTCTTGCAGAGCCAATATGTCTCCAGAAGAAGAAGAAACTCTCACTGAAAAAGAGGAGAGGTACCAAAGAATAAGATATAAGAAATATTACACAGAGGACAAAGTGAAGAAGGGTGAGATCCCTTTATCTGGAAGGATTAAAAAAGAAGAGTTTTCTAACACTCTTTCTCAAGCTATGCATGAGCTGAAGGAAGAAATCTGAGGAATGAGGAGGGAAAGACATGCAGATCCCTCAAGGATATTTTCACATCAAGGGAGCCCCATTACTTCTTATTATGTATGTGAGCATTCAGCCACACAACCTGATCTACAACGCTGTAACATGCCCACCTTCTTGTCAAAGGAAGAAGGAGGAGACAGAACACCAAAGGAGGAAACTCTTGGAGAATATATCCAAGAGTATGAATCTCAGTCAAGGAGATTCAAAGAACATCTCAGTTTCCCAAAGTTCAGTCAGCTTAAAGAAGAAAGGATATCCTACAGCTATAGAAGGCGGAGAGGGTGCATGCGGCCCACTTTTGGTAGATTTTATCTACCTATTTTTGATGGATCACCTAAGAGCTCATCCCAATCTTGGGTAGGGCAGCTTGACACCTATTTGCAGATGCATCAAGTCTTAGAAGAAGAAGCCATGAAGGTAGCAGCACTGCATCTTCAAGGGAAGGCTTATGCCTGGTGGCTATTTGAGTCATTTTCCTTGAGAAATGTCAACATTTCTTCTTATGCAAGGTTTACTAGGAGGCTAGTGGAAATATTTTATGTACATGCTAAAACTTCTTTGAGGAAGCAAATCAAGTCAAAGGAGTATGAATATTTGCATGATTTGGAGAAATCCATGGAGCCTACTCCATTTCTGAATATTGTTGAAGGGGTTAAAGATCTACAACATGATTTTCCAAGGGCAAAGGCCCCACTTCAGTAAGAACATTCTTCTCAGGAAGAAGGCATGAGTGTCCTTTCCTCAAGGAGAGATCAAGAAACATGATCTCTTATTAATAAGGCATACTCCATTGATGAGGAGAAGAAAGAAGGAGAACTGAAAGGTTCCTCCAGTGCTGTGACAGTAGGAGGAGATCTATTTCTATTAAGAGATGGAGATGAAGCCATTGCTTCTACTAGGAGGGCTCTTGTATCTTTGCAAGAAGGCCCCAAGGATCCTATACATGAGGAAGATGAGCAGCAAGTGTCTATGCTAGTAGAAAATAAGGCAGCACAAAGGGAGGGTCATAACGTTGTCATAGCAAGAGATGATCCACTGGTGCATGAAGAAGAGAAAGGGAGAAAATGTTCCAATCAAAATCACTCTTGCATCTTTAAGAGTGACATCACATTATCATGGGACTTCCACACAGAAATCAGAGGTGAACTTACACAGTGGAAGTAAGGAGATGTTGTTCCCATTTGATAGGCATGTGAGGATGAACCATGAGGCATCACTGTCTTGTGGAAAACCACCTAGAAGACCACCTGATTCAGAGTTGGTGGTAGGTGTATCACATCTTGGTGCTCCACTCATGAATCCAAGAAGGATTGGAGCATTAGAAGACAAAGCTACAACGTTGGGAGGCTTGGGTAAGCTCAAGAAGAAGGGAGATATTGTTCCCTTATCATCACTACCCACTCTCATATCTGGATCTACACTGTGGGAAGAGAAAAATGGAAGGATCAGCCTTCCAACACACACCTTTGACATAGGAGATGTCAAGGAGGAGATCAACAACATGATAGGCATTTCTGTTGATGCATCATCTACACTGTCATTGTTGAACAATCTAGATCTGTATTGGAAATCTCGACTTCTAGTGGATTATTCCAAGGATCTACACACTTGTATGATACTTGATGACCAACTGCATGAAGAGGGATATTCAGTCCAAGAAGAGGTCATATATCATCATGGTAGAGTCTTCTTGTCTAGAGCCTCCAAGCTCAAGCAGAAGATACTACAAAGAGCTTACAAAGAGTTTTGTTTCAGCCATATGTACTGCATGAGAATCTACAACATCATCATGAGAAGCTTTGATTGGAAAGGCTTGGAAGAATAACTGTATCAACATTTTCAAAGATGCATGAAGTATGTGGAGTTGGGGCAGCAATATGATTCCATAAAGGGGTTATTTCAGCCATCCCTTCCTCCTTTGGGAAAAGGGGAAATATCCATGCACAACTCCATGTGTATGAGGGGTATTAATGGTGAGGAATCTGATTATGTAAGTCAAGTCTTATTTTCTGATTATACATATTCTTTCACCATGTTTATGCAGGCCATGGCTCCAAGAAGGAGTGATATATCATGTAAATTTCATGGCAAAAAGTGGGCCACTCAAATTTCCAAATTTGGCCACTTCCTTGATGAACAAAGGGAGATTCTATCATGATGGGTGCTTCCCTAAGGCACAAAAATTATCTCACACTTTCATCCAAAGTGAGATAACATGGGCAACAAGTAAGTGGTGGGAAGACCACTTACCACATATTGATCTGATGCAGGTAGGAGATTCCTTGCACTGGTACCATATGTGGGACTATGACCCACCTCCTCTTGTTCAAATTTCTGTTTATGTAATTGTAATTTTTCTTCCATACATGGATGATGTACTTGTCCTATTTCTGGATTTGTATGGAGGAAGAATAGGAATCATGTGTGTACCACATGGGATGGAGACTCTCTTTGTATACTTTGCTACATATTTTAGGGAGAGTAGGGGTTCAACCATGTTTGTTTCAGTAAAATTCTTGACTCTTTGTGGGGTGGATTATGTACATCTCATACTGATTTTGAAGGGACAACTCATGGAAGGATGGATTGGTGAACACTCAGCTTATGCAGAGAGCTGGATCCTTGATGGTGCCACCAATGGGGAAGGAGAAGTTTTGTAGCACTCACCCTATCAGTTGCTTGAGGACAAGAAACATTTTGGAGGGGAGGACTGTAATATTCCCAATTAGCCCAAGCTAATGGGAATACACAATTTTGTTTTACTTTCCTGTCTCATGAATAAAATTGTGAAGGAGGATCAATAAAACTCTTAAACAGCAAAATAAATCAATGCTCAATGTGAACAAAGCTAAATCTGAGCTATTTTCATAAACACCCTTAAGTGGGAAAGAGGTTGGATCAATTGACTAGGTCAACAGGACCAAATCAACAACGTTGTCTAGATGCAATGTATCTCCTAGAGGCACAATGCAGTCCATGTTGGAGGCCACTCATGTGAATGAAGCTAATTCATCAAGATGGTTTAGGGTTTGGCAATATTTCCGCATTATAAAAGAAAGAGGAGGACACCAAGGAGGGGTTTGATCATTTGATATTTCTGAAGGTATCTTCTGTTTATACATCTCTCATGCTCTAGTTGTTTAGCTGAGAATAGTGTTGTTTAGCATTGGGTGTTCCTGATCGGGAATCCCACCTCCTTCTTAGAGTAGCTCTTGGAGGAGCCTTGTTTGTCTTGTCCACTATCTGGCATTTAGCCAAGCTTCATCTCACATCTACAACGCTGGTATTGTTTAGGATTGGGTTGTCCTTATGAGCTGTAGCAAGTGGAGGATAGATCTCTCCAAATCTATGCAACTCTAGCACCCCTTTTCACTGTGAAAGTCATCTATCCCTTTGACAAGAGTGTTCTAGACCTTAGGAGCTTCAATTCCAGATCTCGGCATCAGGCCAAATCATACTCAGAGTTTACAGCGCAGTCCATTTTGCAGTACTGCATTATTTGGAGAAGAAGAATTACAGGGAGTTTTGGCATCATCGTGGAGGAGAGATATCTAGTGATTGGATCCTTCCTTTCACTGTGGTGATCCATGGATTGGCCATCCAATCCATGTTTTTTTCAGATCTGATCTGATTTACATCATATACTTCAAAATTTTCTGAATATTGTTGTAGATCTGTGACTTAGATCTCAGATCTACTCTTGTACTTTCATGCTTTGCTGAGATCCCCAAGGGGAATGTATAAAGGAGCCTCTCTTGTATATAGATCTGAATTAGATCCATATTTTTGTGTACAGATCTGCTCTAGATTTGAGCTATAATATACTGTTGCTTCAGCCCATTAAAATAACGTTGTCAAGTTTATGCAGAATTTTCTTGTGGTTGTAGCACCTCATTTATGAGGGTTTCTTCTTGTAAATTCTTCTCCTTTTTGTTATACATTGTATAAGCTGTTGTGTAAATCTATTTTACTGATGTATAGCTGAAATATGAGCCTCCACACTAATCTCCTACAAGTATTGGGCTGAACTGCGTTATTTTACAGCAGTTTTGTTTTTGTATTGCTCCAGTCCCCTCTTTGGGCATTTTCTACCTGCACTAGGTGTGGGGAGATCTGTTTAACCCACCTAGGAGGATTTTTTTTTTAATCCCTCCTGGATTCAGGTCTTAGATGGTTAGATATAAGGGATCCAAGTGCTTGTTTCCAATCCTGTAGCATCCATTTCTGAAAAATGCATTTTTCAAGCATGTCTTGCTAGTAGTCCTAATTTTGGAATATTCCTAAGAGCTCTTAGCCCAATCTTAAGGTCTCATTTCTTCCTCCAGTTGAATGAAATGTTGGAAGGCTAGAGTCTCCTTGAATACTCTAGGTTGAGTCTTTTACTCAACAAGTTATTCATTTATAATTTGATATTACAAGTTTCTTCGATGCCCTTTGTCTTCTTCTTCATGAGAATAGGAAGTGCATGGTTTTTCCTCTTCTTGAAACCCTTTAGGAGTTTCTTGGCATCTCTTCTCCTTCATCAGCTTAACCTCATGGGAAAGGTTCTTTCTGGATCTAAAAAGTGATGATAGTAAACTCATCCTCTCCATCATTCTGATATTTCTCCCTCTGATGACTGGAATTCACAGGCTGAGCCAAGACTATGCTCTGATACCACTATAATATCTCCAAATTGGGATTGCTAGCAAGGCATGCCTAAAAAATGCATTTTTCAAGAATGTATGCTACAAAAAACAATATTATCCATTTAATCTCTTAGATATGATAATATAATATCCAAATCCAAGAGGAAATCAGAAACCAAACAAACCAGTTGAGATAAACAATCCTCTCACACCTAGAATGGCTGGAAAATGCCCAATAACGGGACTGAAACAATATGTAAACAAAATGTTGGAGCTGCAGCAAGCTATTAACTCATGAAATGTGTCAATAAACACATTATGATCAGTTGGTGTCTCAGCAGAAACTTCTACTTCCTTTTATGATCCAATAGTTGGGGAAAAGCAGCAAAATAAGCCCCAAAAACGTTATTCCCGGCTATTTGCGTAATAAAAGAGGAAAATAATGGTGGGATCCTTTAGAATATGTTATATGGGACTCACATACCAAATTTGAGCAAAACCAAATCACTCTAGATAAGTTAAACAGACCTCCCGGTCTCGGTATGGCTTAAAAAGGGCCAAATCCCATGACTTAGCTCAACAGAAAGCTACTAAATCATATACAACGTGATTTTCTAAGGATTTCATATAAAATATGATGAAATAACAGATTTGGAGTTTATTATATCAGAACATGGAGGAAAATGGAGATCTAGCTCCTTTTATACATCAAAGAGATAACTCAGCAAGGGTTTCATGAGAGCACAAGTACATAATAGCAGATCTGCAGATCCAGATCTAGAAAACACAGTTACACTACAGATTTGAATACAAATAGCTGAAATATACAAGAAATAGAAGGAGGATGATGTACAAATATTTCCGAGAGAAGGGTTGGACCTTCCTCCAAGGAATAAGCTCACAAGCAAGGGTTCAAACCTTGCTACTGCAACACTATGAAAAATAACGCAGATCCTACCAAGGACTGCACAGTCAATGATGAAGAAGTATTTGGCCACATGGAAAGATGTAAATATTTCTCAGAAACCTCCTTAGCAGATCTTGCAAAGAAAGGGAAGCTCCCTCCTCAGAAAGATAAGCTGAGAAAGTGGTGTTGGGGACTTTCCACTACAACACCCTGCAACACATCACTATACTCTGTAGAAATAATGCTGCGGATGAAGGTAGATGCTTGGCCTCAAGCCTGAGTGTGGAAAAATGAAGTACAATGCTCCTCCAAGAGGCTTCTCAAGGAAGGATAAGGATTCCTAAACAGGAGATCCTTGTGCTAAACAGCACTGCAGCTTTGCTAAAAAGCAAGAGGATGCCAAATAGTCTAAACAAACAAAATCAATAATAATCCAAGCTAACCCAAAATGGATGCCATCCTCTTCGTTATAAAATTTGTGAGCCTCCTCACCTTGGGTCCTACCCATTAGGGTTTCCAACTCCAAATGAGCAATCTCCCTCCAAAATTACGCTGTACCTTCATCAAGGCCACTCCTCCATACTGCGCTGTTTGATTTGGTCAAGGTTGACCTCTTCAGTCTGCCTCATCCATTTTCACACTCAAGTGCAATCAATCCAGCTCACAAATGTCTTTCTAGGCTGATCCTTGTTCACACAGAACTGGTTTTATTGATGATATCCTCTTCCTTATGCATGCATGTTCACTTAGTCAAACTTGACTATGTCCTCATCCATTTGCCCTTGTTCACACCCATAAGTGTAAAATCCAGCTACTGTGATGACCCCCTTTCACATTATAATGGGTTTTATTCATGTTTTTATTAAGCATGGGCCTCCTTACCCATTTATCCAACTACTAAGTGCAAAAATCAAAATTTTAATATTCCCCTTAGCTGCTTGCTAAAGTAGGAATATTACACTAACTATTAATCTGCCAAGATTAAACAGTTTCGCTAGATCTTTATTCTCTATCTAATCATCATGAAATTTAAAACATGAATGAGTCAATATTAAGTTGTTTGACCATCATGGATTCTGGCATTTTGGACAAGTTGCACACAATTTTATTTGCGAAAGTAAACTAATAGTAGTGTCATTTGAATGTGCAACACTTTCATGATCTTATTTTTATCTCTTTTTGTGGGGTTTATACTTGATATTATTTTTTGTTCTTGTTTCTTTTGGTCCTTTGATTGTTCTTTTAGGACTTACCCTCTTTTTATCTTTTAAATATGGGAAAACATTTTGCAGAAAGCAAAGGTATGTACAATATTACAATATTCAACATAGTAAATTCAAAATTATGAATCCTATTGTTATAGGACCCTAACAGTGGCTTTACATGGGGATGGCATCTCCTTGTGAGATTTCAAGAACACCGTTGAATAGTAGCCTGATCCATTCGGCCAATCCAAGGCATGCATACACTTTGTTGTATAATCACCATGACTGAAAATCTTGAACTGAAATCACACCCTTTTCTGCAAACTAAAATCTGATCTGAAACTAAAGAGGTGTTGCAACCTTCAAAATAAACTACTAAATCATCAAGACTTTAGGGCCTTATTCTTGTTTTTTTTTAAAATATTAATGAATTATTTCAACACTTGTTGAAAAATGACTTTAATCAAATTGAAATCCTACCTACTTACTCTAATCAGTTGTCCAACTTCTGGTTAGGTAAAATGAAAATGCCAATGCAACCATTCAAGCATTATATACTTTGACATATTTTTCTTCATTTGCTTGTTGATTATCAAAACTGTAGTTCTTTGAACCTTTAGAAACTTGTCAACATATGTGAAGATAAGGAAATAATCAATTTCCTTTGTTGACTCTAAAAACTGTACAAAAGGATCTTTCAAAGTATATGTACAACTGTTCAACTAATCCAAGCAACTGTACATCTGTTCTGGATGGCCTCCATGCCATGAAACTAAACTGTTAGCTCCCTGAAAAATTAATTTCTGATTTTCAAATAAGCTTTGTGATGAAAATGTTGTTATGATATTCAGACACATAGGAAATAGTTAAGAGTAACTTTGTCTAGTGTAGAGTTAGGTAAAGTGTGTTTCTTTACCATGTACATTTGTAACTTATAATCTGACGGTCACGATTTGTAGTGATCCGGCAGTTATCTCTCACTTCAGTATTAATGACACTTGATCTGTGGCTTAACACCTGATTGGTCCATGATCTATATTTAAAGAGCATGGAGGGTCATTTTTCCGGTAACCGTTTATGAGATAAACATATGTAACTTTTCTTTTATATTAATAAATTTCCTGAAGTGGCCGCGTTGGCTCAGGCCATGGACTGTTTCCCTCTTTGAGGGTTTTAACCACGTGATTATACTGGTGTACTGATTTGTGATCTGTTTGTGAGTAGTGACCCTTGGTTCTTGATCTACGGAACTTACCTTGTAAATTCCTAAATGGTATCAGAGCTATTTTGAGGGCTGCATCCATTGTTGATCAAAATCTGAAGTCGGTTTGATTGCATGCGAATGTTGTTTTGTACATCTACTATTTCTAAACATTTTTGGGTTGGAGAACTAATTTTTTGTGTCCGGAGCGTCCGTTACAGTAAGGAACACCTTTCTTTTCATGCGAAAAGGTTCCCGACTGCCCAAGTTATGACAATTTAGATCTGGAGGTATAAAGCATCTATTTTGCAGTTATATTTGTTAATAGTTCCACTTATTTCGGTTCCCTCTGTTTGTTTTTGGGTTATAGGTTTTATTTATTTGCTGGATCTATACCCTCTTCTCTGTGTATGCTCTTTTCTCTCTGCTGCGTACGATCTTGGAAAATTAGAACAGGAAAAGAGATTTTTTTTGCTACGTATGCTCTTTCCCCGCGTCTTTGTGCGATCTTGGGAAATCAGAAATAGTGAAAAAATTGATAGTTGCCGGTAAGACTAACCAAAATCTAACATTTTTCCGTAAGGCTTGCATTTTTTTTTTTTTGGCTCGGTTTTTGTGTTTTTTTGTGCAGGAAATTCACGCACACTGAAGAGTGAAAAAAAAAAACAAAACTACTTCCTCCTTTCAAACAATAACATAATATTTTTACTATATCACTTGGTGAGGAGTTAGTTTATGAGAATAGAGGTCTTGGGTTCAAGTCTCCTTCTCATGCTTCTTTTGTAAAAGAAAATTGTTAAAAGGGGCAGAATATTTTTTTTTAAAAAGGCCGCACTTCATCCCATTTCCGTAACTATTCGACATCTTCAACTCGTTTTTTCAAAAAGGCATAACTTCTTCATCTGGAAGTCGTTTTTCGAGCCTTTTTTTTTGAAACGGCCTAATTTTTCGAGATATTTACATTGGAGTAGTTAGTTTCAGATTTTCTCAGCTTTAGTTAAAAATAAAATAAAATGGAAAGTGCATACACGATTATTCTTAACAACACCAATTATTTCCAATGGCTACCTCATATGGTAGATATACTTAAAAGCAAATGGATTTATAGAATAGCCACATGAGTAGAAACTAAACCTTTTGATGATGATAAAGTCGCTAAATTAGAAAATAAACAAGATCAAACATGAGGGCTGATAGGAATTTCCATTGCTCAAGAGCTTCGATTTCATATCCTTGACATTGACACCCCTCATGAAGCCTTGGACAAGCTAAATAATGTCTTTGGCATTCAAAATAAAATCAAGGCCCATCGGCTTGATAATGAGTTGCTTACTTTGGACCCCAATAATTTCTTCTCTATTGAAGACTTTTTGTCCAAATTCATATGTGATTTACTGCTTTATATTTTCTAATGTGCAAAATAGTTTATGGTTTAGATCCTTGGTTTGGTAGCGTCAGTGATTTAGGACTCTAACCTAGACCCAAGGTCACAGAAATTCAACAGATATTTCTATGAGGCCTTCTACAGTATAGCCAACATGGTAGATATAATGTATGCAAATTATGAGGAGAAAATGACAAGAGAGGAATAGGAGAAAGAAAGAGCAGAGGAAGATGGGAAGGCATGAAGACTCAAACCTAGAGGCTCTAATTCCGATGGGATTGTGCTTGGAGTTAGGGAGCATGGTCTCTACAGGTTGACGGGAAAGTATGAGGATCATGGGAAGAAGCAGGGGCATGTACAAGTTCCAAAGAAGCAGGAGCAAGTACAGGTGTAGGTGCAGGCTTTGGAGGAGAAGGTACATGTTCTTGACAAGAAGGTACACTTTTCAGAGAAGGTCTAGGTTCCAGAAGCTCAAAGGGAGTCAAGTTCTAGAGGGAGTTTTCAAATTCATAGGGAGACTCTGCAACCCAAGAAGAGTGCTTGGACAGTGGGGAGCAAGGGTGCTTCCACATCTGGAAAAAAGGAGTCATGGCGAGATTGGAAAGTGATACAGGAGAAGAAAAAGAAGTAGGAGTCTTCCAGTGATAGCGACACTTATTAGCAGGGTGTAGTTCACTGTGCAGGGATTGTTGTGATTATGGGCACCAAGACCTAGGCTAGTGTTGCGAGTAGTGATGACAAAGACGAAGTATTTCCTAGTCATGTAGGTACCTCCAAGCTCGAGGGTTTAGGGATGGATGAGGATGATAGTGCTTGACAATACGATTCCAACAAATTTATAATCGTCTGAATCTGAGTTGTCGTTAGATAGAAATGAATTTTTGAAGTTCATGACTAGGCAATTATTGGTTGTCAAGTCATGTAGGCTTGGTGTATAAGGGTGTCAATAGATGGGTCTCTTCAAGTAAATTCGTGGAGGCTTCAAGGACTCTATAAATAAAAGAGGATTTGGAGTCATTTCAAGAATCAAAAGTTGTGTAATACATCTATGAAATTAGGTGAGCCTTAGCCGCAACAAAGGGAATCTAAAGGAAAATGTGAATGAGCAGCGTGAAGGTCTGTGGTGGAGAAAATTGTTGTAGGTGACAATGGATCTATTTTAGGTCCAATTCGTTGATGTTTAAGGGTTTTTCTTAGTGCATTTAATGGCTGGATTGTAAGGTTGTAAGGCCAAAAATTTGAGGATATAATAAAGTTGTTTTGGAGGGCAGATTGCAGATTGTTATAGAGGGGACCGAAGGTATAGGCCACTACTTGGCTAGGCCGCAGGCCATAGCAAGCAGTTGGAGCCCTTAAGGGTTGCGTCCTAGGTGGACAACAAGCTTGGAGGGAAATGTATGCATGGAGGACCTCTTCTATGGTGGACCACAGCTTTTGGGAGGATTGTTTGCTAAGTTGTGAGGAGCTTAAGGGAAACATGTTGTGCCCTAACCAGTGGTGCAATAGTACAACAGTGCAGTGTGGTGACAACAGTGGACAAGGTGTGATCGTGTTGGATCAGTTTGTGAAGTAGCCTACTGAAGCCAAGTATATGACATTCTGAGGAGGTGAAGTGTCATATTAGGAGAAGATTCAACAATGATGAAATCGGGAGCCATAAGACTATTGGAGGGAAGCGTGTTGGCTACCCAAAGTAGCCCTAAACGAGCTATCTTGAAGTATGAAGAGAATCTAAAGGTTGGGTGAAGAAAGGTGTTGAAGATCAACACTTTGATGGAAAAAATTTGTTTCCAACCTGGTAGATTAGAGCTCAGGAATTAGGCCTTCCCAGAGAGCAGATTATATAAGCTTGTATACGCTCTACAGAAGGACGCGCAAAATTTTTAGGTGGTAGCCCTCCTGGAGTCTCAATGTGTAGATGACTTGATGGACTAAGGAACTACTAGTGACCAGTACAGAAACAAAGGACCAACAAGATGAGATATGACATTGCATTTGTCAGTGTATCTTATATACCATATACTGTTGTATTATTCAGATTTGGTTTAACATAATGAAGATTTGGGATCGTACATTATTGTCCAATTTTGTTTAAATGGGTGTTTATTGTGCATATGTGATTTTACTGATTTATATTTTCCACTGTGAAAAGTATTTTATGGTTTAGATTCTTGCTTTGGTAGCATCAGTGATTTAGGACTCTAACCTAGACCTAAGGTCACGGAAATTCAACAGAGATCTCTATGAGGCCTTCTACAGTAAGGCCAACATGGTAGATATAATGTATGCAAATTATGAGGAGAAAATTGCAAGAGAGGAACATGAGAAAGAAATAGTAGAGGATGATGCTCCATCTACCTCCTCAAGTGAAAATTCTTCTTCTTCATCATCTTATCATCATTCAAGTGAGGAGATCAATCATAGCCTTCAAGAATATAATGTTGAATTGAGAAGACTTATACAAGAATAAAAAGAGGAGAAGCATATATTTCAGCTTCAAATACGAGCCACAGAAGAGGCTTTCGATGAGTTGAAGCGCAACAAAGGCTTAGCGAATCCATCATCACCTACTTCAGAATCAACGACTGACGTAAATAATGATGATCGTTCTTTAGTTTCATTTTCATATGATGCTTTTTCTGTTGGAAGCCTTGAGGTACCCATTTAAGGAACTAACTTGAGACTCCTTACCAAGATGGGATACACTAAAGGAGAGTGCTCAAAGGTAGAAAAAGCTTCCAAGGAATTTTTGAAACCATCAAGGAAATAGGATGATGGGAACACATCACAATCCTCCCATGACAATGCACATTGCAGAGGAAGAGCTAAGGCAAGCTCTCATCACCAGGATTGCACCAAAGATAGCAAAGAGAGGTACAAAAAGTCTCAGCATTCTAAAGTTCATTTTGATTACAAGCATACTGTTAATGATGAGAAGAAATCGTGGCATGGGAAACCATGTAGTTTTGTGCCTTGTATAACCATGTGGAAGTGCTAGAAGAGAATGGCAACAAGAAAGAGGATGAGACATGAAAATGCTTCTCCACATCAGGGAAGGAAGAAGGTTAATTAGGTCTAGAGGAAGAATAATTTTTGAAATTGTTGCAACAGAGGTGGACATCAAATAGCTACATGTTGGAGGCTCCATCCATGGCATCGTCTCAATGACAAAGCGCCCGTGTAGGAACCAGTCGGAAAAATTGTTCAACAAGAAAAGCAACTCCAAGATGATGACCCATTTACTTTGATGAATGAGAGATAGTTTTATTAGATATAGTGTCTTATCATGGCCATATTTTTTAAATCATGTGTTTTAATATAAATGTAAAAGTGATGATGTGTTTTCCATCGTCTATTAAAGAAACGATGATGTTTTGGCCTTTTGTTGATAACTAGGTATTAGTTTCTATTATGATGTAAAATTTACCAAAGAGTGTGTCTTATAAACTCTTGGAAAGTATGGGGATGCTTGGATCATGATTGGTCATATAATTGAACATGTAGTTTAAAAATATTGTACTACGGGTTTGCAAAGGATGCAGGCCTCGGTTCATCACTTATGGCTTTGAAGAACAAAGGTGAATGAGAAGGAAGTGTGACCTGTCAGGATACTTACTGAGTAGAAAATGTAACACATCAGTTGAAAATTATGTTCATGATTTTGGAGGACCAAAAAATTCTCAGTGGGGAGGAATGATCTAGGTGGCTCCAAATAGAGGGCTTAGGAAAAAATCAAAAACCAAAGTTGCTAGATTGCAATGAAACTAGGGTTAGATCAAAGAGATCCTTGCAAGATTTTCAATGACACAAATGAAACCTCAATCTGACATCATATGTGGAAGTTATTGATATGAAATTATTGTGTTAGTTTTGTTGTGCTAAGTGTCTTTTTAGTTTATAAACATGTGCATACTTGTCTCATTAGTTTTCTTAAGGATTGAGGTTTTTGTCCATGAAATGTAGATAATTTTTAGTGAATTAGAAGCATGAAATAAGCACAAATAACATTGAACAACAATGTAAAATAGAGAAATAAGTCACCACATGAAATTTACACAGCAGGCATGATGAAGCAGTTCACCCCTCCTGGGCTACATTTGCTAGTCGAGCTACCAATGGCATGTCCATATTTCATTATGCTCAAAATTTTGAAAATACATGTAGTTATAGTGCTCTAATGGCTGTTTTCTCTATACCAATGGATCCAAAATGCTCCAATTAGTCAAAAATGACTCTTCATTCACTCATAATGGTCGAAAATTGGGCCTCCTACTCTTTTCCCAGTTACACCTAGAAAAACTCCACGAAAAGTGGAGAAATCCACTTAACTGGAGCTAAATTAGGCAATTCTGCCCAAAATGGTGTGCTGGCCAAAACTACCACCGAATTAAATTTTTTGCATTAAATGTTAGTGGTTTGGGCGGTTGGGCACATGCACCCCAAACTGTGGTCTTCAAAGTGGTTAGCAGAACCGTCGGAGTGGAACTCATGTTAAACCTGTAGTTGAAAGTTTAAATCGTGGGTTAAGTTTTGTTGGTTAGTACTGACCATTGCATTAACCACGTGGTGTTAACGGATTTTACATTGCAATGTGACACCACTGGGGACCGCTGGTGGGTTGGGACCACCGGCGGTCCCCAACCCTCAAATGTTATTACAACAAACTTTAAATACAACTCACAAATAGTTAGGTTAAGAAACAAAGCATGGAGTAGTTGTAAATGGTGTGCATGCTCGGTGGGAGGTCCGAGGGTCGATTCCTCTAGCCTCCACAAAAATTTTAACATGTCATTATAGGGACATGTGGTGGCCTCAAGGATGGCCACGTATCACCCTGTGATTGGCTCCTCAAAAACCTGTACATCCAATAAATAATCAACACTTGTCAAACCCTAATTGGTTCTAAGGAAGGAATATTCCTCAAAATATTCCCTTTTGTTGACTGTGCATCCACCCATTTGCTAACTGTGCATCTGAGTCAACCCTAGTCAAACTGTCGGTTTAGCATTGCGATCAGATGCGATATCTCCCTCATACGACATTAGTTTTTTCGAACCATTCACGATGCCAGAGTCAGGAAGAAGAGATCTACGCAACCATCCTAGTTTTAACCCAATCCTGTAATTTTTAATTTTGAGAAAAATTTATGAACTTCTGATCACTCCTCCCCATTGGGAAGATTTTTCACCCCAAAATACTTGATTACCTATTTAGTAGATGAGGGTACAACTCCATTAAATTTCCAACCTCCATCCATTTTGCCTTGCTTGGTTTAGTGCCTTTGAGCCCAACTCAAAGGTAGTCAACACTTCCCCTCTTTGATGCTCTTGTCCTCTTATCAAGAATTGTATCTTCTTTGAGCTCATCTAGAAATTCTAGCGAGAAAATTTCAATAGAAGGTAGCTGAACATCACTTCCTTGATCATCGATCAAAGGTATCTCATACAAACGTAAGTTTTCAACATTAACAACTAAATACATTTGCATATAAGAAGGCAAGTCAAGTTGAAATGCATTATTACCAACTTTCTTTATGAACTTGAATGGACCATAGTGAACGGGTTTGAGCTTTTTACCTTCCCCTTGTATTCTTTCTTTTCTAATGTGCAACCATACCTCATCTCCCTCTTGAAACTTGTGTTCAACTCGATATTTGTCATGCCTCTCTTTGTATTTTCTTTGAATTTTCTCAAGCTGTTCTTGAACTTGTTTATGTATAATATGAATTTTCCCAATGAAATTTTGAGCCTTATCAATGTCACTATGGCCATGAATTGTAACATCCTTCCCAAATATGAAGTCTAATGGCGATTTTGGAAAATACCCAAAGCATACTTCAAAAGGTGATGTCTTTGTTGAAGAGTGTTTTTCCCTGTTGTAAGCATGTTGAATGTAATGAAGTTGTTCATCCCACAACTTAGGATGTTTTCTGTAATATCATATCAATATATGCACAATGGTTCTATTCACCACCTCAGTTTGTCCATCTATTTTTGGATGAAAAACGATACTCTTTTTCAACTTTGTGTAAATCATTCTCCATAGATTTGACCAAAAATTCCCAATGAACCTGTAATCCATGTCACTAAAAATAGAAGTTGGAGATCCAAAATGAACCCAAACATGTTGAAAATAAATTTCAACAGTTTGTTCAACAGTAATGGTTTTCTTACATGGGATAAGTATACACATTTTACTGAATCTATCCACAACTACATAGATATAATCATGCTATTTTCTTGACATAGGTAGACCTCCAACAAAGTCCATGGAGACACTCTCACATGGCCTTGATGGTACCGGTAGTGGTGTGTACAACCCAAGCTTCCTATTACTAGGCTTACTTGTTTCACACATAGAAAAACCTCTTATAAAACGTGACACACTATCTATCATGCGAGGCCAATAGCAATACCTATGTAGATGTGCCACTGTTTTGCTTACCCCAAAGTGTCCAGCAATAAGAGATCAATGAGATTCTCTCATGACACTTAGCCTTTCTCCTTATGGAATACATAGCTTGCCCAAATGAAACAACAAATTGTTATGCACGTGATAATATTTTTCTTCAACTTGATTCCCTTCACTCAAACTAGCATACACATCTTGAAAATCAATGTCATGTGCATATTGTTCTATGTAACTCTCATGTAAAACATAATAATTTTTTAGTAAAGTAGATGCACTAATGATTGGTCTTGAAAGAATATCTCCAAATTTATTGAAAACACCTTTCTTCTACCTTATAACCAAGTGAAACTATTGAAGAAATCCCATCCACTTGAAATGTCTTGATTGCTACAAATTTTTTTGTGACTGCAAGTCTGTAATGGTTGGTGATCGATATATACAATAGTATCTTTACCCATCAAGTAGTGTTTCCAATTCTTGACACTTTGTACCAACGCATATAGTTATTTTTCATATGTAGGATAATTAGTCACAACACAATTAAATGTTTCAGAATGAAAAGCGATAGGCTTACCATGTTGCAAAAGTACCGCACCCATGGCATCAGTTTGAATCTCAAATGGCTGTCTCAAATTTGGTATTGCAAGGATTGGAGCTGAAATGATCTTGTCTTTTAAAGCTTCGAAAGCTTGCTATTGTTTTCCTCCCCATTGGAAGCCTTTCTTCATGCTTTTCATTGCCTGCATAGGAGCTCTAATGGAAGACACGTTAGCAATAAAATTTCTCCAATATTGAGTTGCTCCTAAGAAACTTCTTACCTCAATTACTGTTTTGGGTGTGGGCCAATTCACAATGGCTTCCACTTAGAAGGATCAATCCTCAATTCTCCTCCTCCTATAATATGTCCCAAATAGACCAAAAAAGTATTTCCAAACTCACACTTTGACAGCTTAAGAAACAACTTCTCTTTCTTCAAAATATCAAGCACTCTATTCACATGCAAGACATGATCTTCTCTTATTTTGCTGAAAATTAGTATGTCATCTAAGTACACAATCAAAAATTCATCAAGGAATCGACGCAAAACACTATCCATAACATGCATGAAAGTTGCCGGTGCATTACATAAACCAAATGGCATAACTAGCCACTCAAAGAGCCCTTGTTTGGTTTTGAATGCAGTTTTCCATATATCACTTTCTGCAATTATTACTTGATGATATCCACTTCGTAAATCTAACTTAGTGAAAAACTTTTATTCTTTCAGCTGATCAAGAAAATCATATATTCTTGGGAGTGGGTAATGATTTTTTACTGTAATCTTGTTCAAAGCTAGAAAATCTACACACATGCACCATGTCCCATCTTTCTTTGGAATCAAGACTATGGGTGAATTGCATGGCGAGGTGCTTGATCTTATGTTTCCTTTTTCCAACATCTCTTTTATTTTCCTCTTTATTTTAGCATTCTCCATTATTGACATGCGATATATATCGATGTTTGGAGGAGGACAATCTTGCTGCAACTGAATCTCATGTTGAAACTCTCTTTTTGGAGGCAATATTGTTGGCTCCTGAAACATCTCATGATGTGCATTAACTACATAATATAAATCTAATTTCAACTTTGGATCACATCCCTCAAATTATTCATGATTAATATCATCTTTAGGATTAATCATAAGAAGAACAAAATTCTTACTTGAATTTACCAGCCTCTTTACCTGTCCAACATTTACCATAGCAATATTTGTCTTCTTGTGATGTGCTCTAACAATGAAATCCTTTCCATCTTTAAATAAATGATACTTGTTCTCATGGATATAGAAGATCGCTTTCCTGTCATACAAGGACTCCCTAATACAATTCCAGTGATGTCAAGCAGAGCCACATCTAATTCAACTATGTCAACAAAATTTGCAGTGATTGCAAACCACAAATATACATTTCTTTGAAACCTGTAAATTTGCATCCGTACAAATCCAACCTAATGGATATGTTTTTGGATGTGGTATGGTCTCAAGGTTAAGTTTCTTGACCAAATATTCAGAGATTAAGTTTTCTTGTAACCCACTGTCAAATACTGTGTCAATCTTGGTATGTTTGGATATGACCCTCACATGGAACAGTTATATTCTTTCTTCTTCAATTGGAGTATGTATGTGACAATTTGATGTACTGGTAATGGGTTTAGTTTCAATTTATTTTCCCTTCATGTTCTTAAAACCCATGGTTGTAATCTTAGATTTATCACCTGAATCAGATCCTAAATCATGTTGAGCTGTAGCAACAGTTTTCTGTTGCCCTTTGTTATTGGGTTTCTTCGGCCTCAATTCAGGATGTAATTTCCAACAATGATTTTCATCATGGACTTCTTTTGAACAATGTTTAAAAACCACTTTTTCTCCCTCTTTATTAACATATGCATTTAAAAAAAAAAAAAAAACCTTTTGAGGTCTTCTCTGTGGCTTTACCCTTAAAAGGCTTCTTTCTACCTTCTTTAGAAATATTCTTCCCTCTAGCTTCTAGATGCGTGGCTTGAACGCATACTTCATCTAGACTGGTGGGGTTAAACATGAGAATAGTATGTTTAGATAGCTATGTAAGCCTCCTATGTACTTGAGAAAAGTATCTTGGCTTTGCAAATATACCCCTAATAAGAGAGATCTTATCCTAAATTCTTGGGTGTATTCTTGCACATTTTTTCCCTTCAATTACCTAAAGTTCTTCCAGTTCATTATGGCTTTATGCATATGAGCTAATGGATCAAACTGTTTTTTTATAGCAGTAATGAAATATGACCATGGTAGAATAATCTTACCATGCTTCTTGATTTCCTCCTTTGTCTTGGCTTCCCACCAAACAAGTGTTGCACCTTCCATTCTCAATGAAGTTAATTGAATTTTGGTAACATCATCTTGAAGGTTCTGAATTCTCAAATAGACCTTCAATTGCCTAATCCAATTATAAAGCTTTTCGACATTGACTTCACCATTAAACATTGGCAATTCAAACTTAACATCAAGTTTTAAAAAATGACTTTTACCAGTGTTCTTTGACTTGAGTGGCTAATGTATTGAAGTAGAAGTAGAGGATTATGATGAGGGTGAGCATGATGGCTCTCCATTGCCTCCATTTCCTCCATTTCCCTTATTTGACTTATATTCTTCATTGTGATCTCCTGAAGATCCTTGTCCTTCCTTGTGAATTTTAGATCCTTCTCCTTCCAGTTTCTCACTCCTTTCTTGATAAAGGATTCTAACCATCTTAGTCATGTCAAGAAATGCTTTATTGAACACTATTTATTCCTCCTTTGGATCAACTTCTTCATTTTTTTCTCCTTCCTCATGAGGCATACTTAAAGTAGCTTCTGCTTCCTTAAGAGGTGAACTAGGTGGTGGATATTGTGGCAATATTTCTCTCCTTTTCTTTGGCTCTTCTTGAGACCCTTCTGCTTCCACCAATTTGCCTTCTCCTCTTTTGAGCTTGAGCCTAGTTAGCATCTAAGACTTGCAAACAATTAAAAAATTCTTTGCACTAAACAACACCAGAGAATAAACTCCAGCTTTGATACCAATCTGATCTGAAATGACTGTATTAGTTTTGTTGTGCTAAGTGTCTTTTCATTTTATAAACATGTGCATACTTGTCTCATTAGTTTGATTAAGGATTGAGGTTTTTGTCCATGAAATGTAGATGATTTTTAGTGAATTAGAAGCATGAAATAAGAAAATAACACTGAACAACAGTGTAAAATAGAGAAATAAGTCACCACATGAAATTTACACAACAGGCATGATGAAGTAGTTCACCCCTCCTGGGCTACATCTGTTGGCCTAGCTCCCAATGACATGTCCATATTTCATTATACTCAAAAATTTTCAAATATATGTAGTATAATGCTCTAATGGTTGTTTTTCTTAGCACCAATGGCTCTAGAATGCTCCAATTAGTCAAATATGACTCTTCATTCACTCAGAATGGTCAAAATTTGGGCCTCCTACTCTTTTGCACATTTACACCTAGAAAAACTCCACTAAAAGTGGAGAACTCCACTTAACTGGAGCTAAATTAGGAAATTCCGCCAAAAATTGCATGCTGGAAAAAAATGTCGCCAAATTAAACTGTCTACATTAACTATTAGTGGTTTTGGCTGCTGGGCACATGTACCCCAAACCGCGGTCTTCAAAGTGGTTAGCGGAACCGTTGGAGCGGAACTCGCATTAAACATGCGGTTGAATATTTAAACTGTGGGTTGATTTCTGTTGGTTAGCGCTAACCGTTGCATTAACCGTGTGGTGTTGATGGAGTTTACGTTGCAATGTGACACCACCAAGGACTGCTGGTGGGTTGGGACCGCCGACGGTGCCCAACCCCCAAATTTTATTACAACAAACTTTAAATACAACTTGCAAACAATTAGGTTAAGAAACAAAGCATGGAGTAGTTGGAAAATGGTTTGCATGCCCGGTGGGAGGTCCGGGGGTTGATTCCTGCGGCCTCCACAAAAATTTTAACATGTCGTTGTAGGGACACGTAGCAGCCTCAGGTCTGGCCACGTGTCACCTTATGATTGGCTCCTCCAAAACCCATACATCCAATAAATAATCAACATTTGTCAAACCTTGATTGGTTCTGAGGAAGGAATATTCCTCAGAATATTCCCTTTTGCTGATTTTGAATCCACCCATTTTCTAACTGTGCATCCGAGTCAACCCTGGTCAAACTGTTGCAATTTACCTGTTTGGCATTTCGATCAGAACGCAATATCTCCCTCATACGACATTGGTTTTTTGAACCTTTCATGGCGTTGGAATCAGGAAGACGAGATCTACACAACCAGCCTGGTTTCAACCCAATCCTGTAACTTTGAATTTTGAGCAAAATTTATGAACTCCTGATTAGTTATGGCTAGTCAAAGTTTGGTCAAACTAGGCTCTTTGGCGAAATTTTGCAGGAGAGCCAACTAAATTTGGAGGTCTGCTAAAATTGGGGGTTCGACTAAATTTGGAAGAAACAACTAAATTTGGTGGCCACTAACGAGGAAAAAATTTGGCACTTATCGAAGATGGATCCTGACGGCTGGAACCAGCAAATTTATCGCTTCTTTAATTTTTCCGGTAAACCCAAAAATCCAGTCAATTTTTTTTTTCCAATTTGATTTTTATAATGAAAAAAATATTAAAAGAAAGGGGTTGGTTGACCGGTGGTCAAATCCGTTCAACCGAGCCCCAATGATGTTATATTATATATAATAAAAAGACAAAGGAGTGTGGGTTGGAAGGCCACCATCCCCGCCAACCCCAACTAACACATAAAAAATGTATCATATATGGGGGTGGGCCACCAAAACGGTGGACCCACCACCCAACCCGCTATATATGACAATGATCGACCATTATAAATGGCCACCATACGATGCGAAGTTGATAGGGATCAAACCCGCCCGACCCAATGGGCCAACTTGCCAATAGGCAGCCCAAAATTAGTTACAATGCCAAAAAAATCCCAACAAACACATGTTAAAATGGGTGGGGGTGCGGTTGGAATCGCCAACCTCCCTGCCTGCCAACACCTTAACATTCACACCATAATCACCTAGCTAGAGGGGCGTATTTTGTAAAATTTGCCCGAGGCTTGATATAAAAGCCGAGTTTAATTTATGAACAGATAAGAGAATGCTCAGCGGAACCTTGAACGAGCACAGTGAACGAGGCAGAACCCTGACACATGGGAATCATGAGGAACATGAAAGATTCCCTTGGAGGTTGATTTTTGACATAGTCGAAAGTATAAATGGTTTATGCTCATTTTTCTCATAATTTCACAGGGGGTGTGACGATGACATCAATTTCCTTATCTGAGTAGCAAATATTCAGTCAATTTACAGAGAGAAATCTTTGTGAAATCATGGGGAATCTAAAAGATTCCCTTGGAGCCAAATTTTGAAAGTAACAAATTCATGCCAAGTTTATATTCATACGAACCAAAATTTTATAGGAAACATGATTGTGTGATCTATTTCTTCATCTGACTAGAAAATCTTCAGTCAAATTACTAGGATGAATCTTTTGGGAATCATGAGGAATCTAATTGTCTAAGGGCCGAATTTTCACAGTTTTTGAACCAACCTGACTTTATACTCATTTTACTTAGTTTTTCGCATGGAGCGCAGTGGTGAAGTATGATTTGTCTTCTGAGCAGCAGAATTCCAGTCAATTAGAGCTAAATAATCCTTTGGGGAATCTTTGAGATTCTCAAGGATCCAAATGGAGCCAGAATGAGGTTGAGTTTATAGTCATTTTACATGATTTTGTGCTAGGAATTCAACGGTGTAGTCCATTTCTTCAGCAGAGGTGTGCATTTTCAGGCCATCTTCGAAAGTGGAGTTATAAGGTGCCTTTTGTACATGCATGCATTTTGATTTTTGTTGAATATTAATGAAAACAACCTCCCCACTTTGAGCAGAGCCTAGAGGCGTAGCCCACATTGGGTGAACTCCCTTATCAATTTGCTTTGTGTCTTTGTTTCTCATTTTTGTCTTTATGTTTCCTCTTCTTTAAAGTATGCATGTGGGTTTTCATACTCTTTCACATGCAATTATGTTAAAATCACAAAAGTAAAATATCTTGGTTAATTCCAGTAGTTGAGAGAATCGAGACCAATGGCAGTGATGACTATGAAACTTGGCATAGAAAACTGACAATTGTAAAAGGATAAACATATGTTATCCAGAAGATTGTTGAAGAAAATTTAAGGCATTTATTTTCTATTAATTTGTTAAACTCAATTTAATTGTAAATTTTGGGAATATTAAATTGAGGCTTTTATGTTTTCAATTTGATAGGTTTTTTAAATAAGTGCAGTATTAAAGGTTTATAGTTTCATGAGTATATATATATATATATATATATCTATATATATATATATATATATATATATATATATATATATATATATATATATATATATATATATATATATATATATATATATATATATATATATATATATATAATAGATAGCTTTTTTTAAAGAGATGATTGGAAAAATCCTCTTCTTAATATATTTATGATATAATTAATAATTTATTATTATTTATTATTTTTAAATCAACACTCCATCTCAAACTTGTCATTCATTTTTAAAATTTAAAAAAAAATGTTATTATATATAGTCCAAAAAATTATTTAATTTATTTTATATAAAATTTAATTTAAAATAAATCTATATAATTTTATATAAAATTTAAATGTCTAAATATTTCTTATCTCTAATCAAATATATTAATACAACTTTTTTATTCACAAACACATCAAAACCAATACAATGAATCCACAATCCAATATTTCCACAATCACTTTTAAATATTAAAAAATTTTATATCAATAACTAATTATACAAATACAAATATTTTATTTTATTTAAAATTATATTAAAATTAATAAATATACACATCAAGACCAATACAATCAATCTACAATCCAATACTTCCACAATCACTTTTGAATATTTAAAAACTTCATATCTATAAGTAATTATACAAATACAAATATTTTATTTTATTTAAAATTACATTAAAATCAATAAGTGCACACATCAAAACCAGTACAAGAAATCCACAATCCAATACTTCTACAATCACTTTTAAATATTTAAAAACTTCATATTGATAAGTAATTATACAAATATAAATATTTTATTAGTCCCTGCTCCCTTCAGGGCTGCAGGGACTATAGTAATAAGATTTCATCTATCTATTAGATGGACACGGGAATCAAAGAAGTTTTTTAAGCTTTTAACCAAATTTTCTGAAAAGACACAGTAATTAATAAAAATATTTTTATGTTTAACCAATTTTTTTTTTGAAGCTTTTTCTTTTGACCAATCGAAAGAATCACCATATTATTTGGCCTCATACCGAGGCAGTATGAGGAAAACGAAGAAATGTAGCTAGGAGAAGGATAAATATCATTCATATTTAATGTAGGATATCTAAATTTAAACTAATGTTAACATTAGTTTATAAACATTAAATGCTAGGCTATAATCATGCAAACGTGCTATGATAAGGAGAGGTTGTATTAACCCTATGTATTTTTAACCCCCTGGTGATGATTTACACTTATTTTCCATGCAACACCTGTTTACTTCTGTCATACACACAGTCATGCGCACAACCATCTAGCTAGCCATCTGGCCTTGCAAAGGATGAAAAAGTTTACTTCACATTCATAAGCTATATATTTGTATGGCATAAACCTGTAAGATCCTTAATTGTCTGCATCTGCATCTACCCTTGCTTGGTCCACTTGGTCTACAAATTCTTTTGTGTCAATACCTACAAGTTCAGGGCCGGTAGAGATCGAAGTTTACATATACCTGTAAGATCGAAGTTCAAGGCTTGCAGTAGAAATTTCTTATGGAATATACCTGTAAGATTGTTAATTGTTAATTTCCTGCATCTACCCTTGCTTGGTCCACAAATTATTTCTTTTATGTCAATATGGATTCTCGGTCCATCTCATCTCTCATCTGAAAAAAATAAAAAAATGTCACCATACATGTAGAAAGGCCTAGAATATTTGAAGCTCGGTGTAACTTATTTGAACCAATAGATCCTCACTTACTGTTAGTACTGGTAATGGAGACGTTACTCGTCCAACTACTACGAGATAGGCCGATGCTAGATTAGGAACTTGAAGTACTGGTTATAATATTTCCGTATTAGTAAACTGCTCAGAAGTTGATATGGTAATGCTATTGAAATTGCAGTAGCAATTGCAGGTAATCCCTTTGATTCCTTTAGAAAACAAATCAAGATTTATAAAGATTTTATTGTAAAAAAATGATATAAGTGATTTTACTGAAACAAAAATGACATAAGAGAAGTGGACGTCGGTGGGAAATACCTGTAAGAAGGGACAAATTCAGCATGCCTGCAACATATCCCAAACTATACCTGGATTGTGGACCCAGGCGGGAACTTCTAGACACTCATAACGAAGGCACCATCGTCAGAATTACATTCTCCATTCATGCGAAGCTACATAATAATTGATCTTTTGTTCCTTTACACAACAAACAAGCTATCTTCTTTTTCTACCATAGAGACTAACTTTATGAATCGAAAACAACTTTCTTTGTCTATTAATGGCATGGAAGCATGAGTGCCATGGAATTATTTGGCCCCTTTGCAGAAACAGAAGAAAAAAGCTTGTTTTCTGATCAAATCCGCGTGGGAAAACCGATGGCAGAGCCGTGAGAGGTGAGGAGTGTTTACAAAATTAGTCCACAGATCTGAGCAAAGGTGAGGTTGCCAAAATTGCATTCTTTGTTCTATTTGTGGTCATTTTTGCGGTGGGAGAGAGCTACGAACTACGTTTATGGAGTAGGGCTAAGATTTGCATTAATCTTGTGCAATATTGGATGAAAAATCTTAGAGGGCATGCAATCAATATTACGCAGTCTGGGATGAAAAATCTCAGAACGCATGCAGATGAAAAATCTCAGAGTGATTTGAAAATGGTCTGGATATCTGGTTATATATTTCAAGAAACTCCCACTTAGCTAAACAAATAAATGATCTAGCTTGTACTTGACAATTTGTGAAATGTATGCTTGAAAGTGGTGTATGATTTTTAACTGTTTATGTGACTTAAGTTCATTTGTTCTTGCTGAAATTTAACATGTATAACAAAAACATAATGCAAAAAATAAACATTCAAACAAAATGACAAAATTAATCTAGGAGTTCACCCGAATCTCGTGGGCTACGTCTCCTTTGAGCTTTGTCATCTTGACTTGGCTCTTTGGGATTATGGCAAGGTTTCTTTTACAAGTTCACACTTAACTCCAATTTATACTAAACTGATCCAAAGGGCTGAGAATACCATCTATATCCCTCTCATGGCTGTTCAAACTCTGCAAACAACTTTAGGCTCCCTTTGACACGATTCCTTCTGTAGAAATTTGCTGAATAATGAAGATTTATTCACCGAGATTATCCTAATCACATATCAATTCGAATTCATATGCAACACATAATCTCTTCTACTCAGATCATCACACATGCGGAAATAAAACAAGCGGTATGCGATCAAAAGATCATCAAAACATCACACACATTACACAGTATGTATGGGGAAAGCTTATATCTGAAAACCCCCAGCTATAGTATATTATAAATGGAAGAGAAACATGTAACAATCTCAGTACAATACTCCTCACAAGTACTCAGTACTGTCTCCAATAGTTACACACAAACTAGCTTGGTTTTGAACAGGTCACAGGTTCAAAACACATCCACTAATTGCCTGCCTCTATTGCACAATCAAGGCTGGTCTAATGAGAGATCCAAGGTTTGAATCTCCTTGGCTTGACAGCGCAATCATCATTGGAAATTCCTCCAAGTGTGGTGCAAATCTCATGCACAACTGATGTCACAACTGATAGCTATCTCAACCCTTTCATCTCCCTCTTTCACTGGTCTCCATTGAACTGTCCATGCACTGTAGTGAACTGATGTGTTCTTGAGTTGAATACTGAGTTAATAATTAGTGAATTAAATAATATTTAATTCACTCCACTCATTACTAGTTGATTAGCTAGTTAAACTAATCTCAACCAGTTCAACCAAGTTAAACCGAACACAACTCCACCAACTGTCCCATCAACTCCACCAAACTTCTGCCACTGAAGTCCTAACTGAAGTCAACCATGCATGAGCTCACCAAACCCCTAGGAATAGCGTAATTCCTCTGTCAGATGCATGAGCCACTTCTGTAGCTCGAACTGAAGTGTTCCAAGAGAGTAAACTGAAGTTTAGAGTCCAAATATTATTAAGGGTAAATAATATTTGACTTTTCTATTTTTAGGATAGGCAGTCTAAAAATAGACTTCGACCTAAATGTCTAAAAATAGAGGTCCATCTATTTTACCAACATGACCAATACTCCAAGAATAACATACTGCAACCCCTGGACCATGCTCCATATGTCTAAAAATAGACTTTGCGCCAAAAATAGCCTGCGGGCCCACTTAGTGAAGGCGACTTCATTTCACTAAGCTCCATCATCTTGCTGCATTTTCAACACCTTCTGTCGGTGCTCTGAGCTACTCTGAGCTTATAAATGGCACTCTGAGCTCCTTCAAACTTTTTTTTCTGTCACGGAAACCACTACTGTTGTATCCAACACACATAATACACCAAATATCGACTGATAAATTGCTCAAATCGAGCACTGCATCCCCAAACTAGGCTATCCTCCACAGTTTGCCTAGGGTTGCCCAAAACCTCACATCAGCTTCTAGAGCTCTATAAGTTCTTAAAATGTTCTAAAACCACTTTCATTGGTTCCAAATTGTCTAAAATAGTCAATATAGACTATTCATTTATCAAAAATGGCCTCCAGCTGCTCCGTTTTCGCCTCCAACACCTGTCAGCACCCCTTGGCACTAGGGTTAAAGAAAATTTCTCTATTGGGTTTTCGACCTATGGAAGTCCTCAAAAGCTTCTAAAAACTCTTTCAATGGATTGATAATGTTGTTTTCAGTCAAGAATGACTACTGGTTCGTTGCATATGGTCTCTAGCTACTTTGGCTAGGCCCTGCACTGCTGCTGGAAATAGATGGCACTGATGGCCCCTGGAACTTTACTGAAGCTTTTTGGCCTTCTAAAGTTCTCTACAGGCTTTTCAAACCATATCTTTAGATTCAAACCATCTGAAATATCCAATTTTGACTATTGGATCTCTGGATAAGGCCTCTAGCTCCCCTGGCTAGGCCTCAAACTGATTCTGCCTCTTGATGGCCCTAGTGGCCCCTTGAAATTCATTGAAGAAAAAAATTTCTGAGAAGCTCTCTGATGGCTCTAAAACATACTCCATTGAGTTCAAAAGGTCTGAGGTAGTCGAAATTGACTATTTTTGCACCCAATTTGGTTCCATAATGAGAGAGTTATGGCCTGTCCAAGATTTTTGCCCAATGTCCCCCAAAAAACTCCACTAAATGTGGAGATATTGCCAATTAAAAATCTAAATTCGGCGGACAGGCCTGAAATGGCGAAACTGCGCTAAAATGGTGGAACCGTTACAAGTGGCAGTAAATGTTAGGTTAAATGTTGGAGGGCCGGTCACATGTGCCAGTCGCATTAATTGCCGGTTGGTATGGGCTATCGTTAATTTTAATGCCACATTACCATTTTTGAACGTGGCCACATGACCCATTTTGGCGGGCAGATGAGTTAACCGCTGGTCCTAGGGCCATGGTCACGACGCCTGGGACATATAGCCCCTTTAATTTTTTGCCCGTAAACATTTCAAATGATGAGTTAACCATTGGTCCTAGGGCCATGGTCACGACGCCTGGGACATATAGCCCCTTTAATTTTCCGCCCGTAAACATTTCAAATGATAAATACAATGCACCACCGATATATGTTAAGTAGCACCTTTGTGATTAAACAGTAAAACTTTAGCACTATAACCCGAAGGTCTTGGGTTCAAAACTTGTAACTCCCAAAATTTTTGACATGGCATACTTCCTCCTTGGCCTTGGGCATGTAGTAGCCTCCAGGCTGCCACGTGGCAGCCCGTGATAGGAAAAAAAATCTCCAAGTCAAACTGACTTCAAATGAAAATCTGCCACTTTTCAACATTTCATTCACCCTGTAGGGAATATTTCGGGGAATATTCTGAGGAATATTCTCGAAATATTCTTTTTAAAATTTTTCCCAAATTTTATAAAGTCAAACTTGGTCAACATATTTTGGAGTTTATCGGGCTTTTCAAACCTCAATAACTTCTGCATATGACCTCGGTTTTGCGAACTATTCACGGCACCAGTATCGAAACTACGAGACCTTTCCGATTGTTCAGGTTGCAACCATTTTTTAACAATTTCATTTTTAAGCATTTCTTAAAGCTTGGACATGATCTCCTGATCATAGAGGGCATGCGATCAGTCACATTTGGAATTTTCTAGATGGAATACATCAGCCCTGAGGTGTTGGCCCTGGTTTGTAAAGCCAAAGGCTGCGATTAAGCTTAATGGAAGCCGAACAACGTAGCAAAACGATGAGGGAAAATGATGACACTCGTAGCACATGCAACTGTTTTTTCATGTTGTAATCGTATATTTTTCCAACCATTATTAATTCTAGTTAACACTTTTAAATTATTTTTCGTACCACTTGTCTATATATGAAGATCATCTTTATTCTAAGTCTTATCTCAGATTATTTTTCATACCACGTGTTTGTATATGAAGATCATCTTTATTCTAAGTCTTATCTTCGAATTTTTCATACCACTTGTTTATATATGAAGATCATCTTTATTCCAAGTGTTATCTTCGAATCCATGGGGTTTTTTCATTTTGTTGGTCTAGAATTCAAAACTTTCGATCATTTGGTGTTGAACTTACTCTCACTAAAGCTAATAGTCTCTAGGGCTTCCATGGAGAACCACCTACACTACATACTAAGGCAGTTTCAAGTGCGAGTACTAGGGCCATACTAGCATATATAGTTGAACTTTGATTTGAATTCATTGGAACTGATTCTATCAAACTTATTCTAATTCCCCATTGTTGTTCCACTTGCATAGATTCTGGGGTGGAGTTTTTGTTAAACTGCTGCTGGAAGTTGCAAATACTCCGTGACCTCTACTCTATAGTTCGTATCCTTTCCCGTGAAGTTCATAGGCACAATGAACCTGGGATCTAATCTTCTCCGACAATAGGTAGGTAGTAGTATATTACCAGTTAGAATTGGAATGGAAAGGCCGTGCAAAAAACTCAGATGAAGACAATACTATAGTGGTAGGCAACTCGACTGCTAGTAGTCCCGAGGTTGGTCACATTTCGGGATAATGTGCCTTAGACTATGTTGTTTATTGCAGTGGTTTTAACCCCAGCCAATTCGAAACTATAATTGGTATGTTCATCTGGCCAGACCTCACAACCAATATAATCAACCTTCAAACTAGACCAAGGACTAATTCTATAGAACAATCTACTTAGAACCTGCTCTTGACATCAGTGTCTGCCTACCCTTACGCAGGGACTTGTTGCTCCGCAACCGATCTTATTTTATTTAAAATTGCATTAAAATCAATAAATGCACACATCAAAACCAATACAATAAATCCACAATCCAATACTTCCACAATCACTTTTAAATATTTAAAAACTTCATATCTACAAATAATTATACAAATACAAATATTTTATTTTATTTAAAATTACATTAAAATCAATAAATCCACACATCAAAACCAATACAATAAATCCACAATCCAATACTTCCACCCACAATCCAATACTTCCACAATCACTTTTGAATATTTAAAAACTTCATATCTATAACTAATTATACAAATACAAATATTTTATTTTATTTAAAATTACATTAAAATCAATAAATGCACAATAACCCAAAACTGTTATTTTATTTATTATATATAATTATTATTCATAAAAATATAGAAATTAATATAATTTCCATCTACTTCTTTGAAAAAAAAATTACACTAAATTGAATATACAATCTCACTCATTTTATAATATCTCTGATATATAAATGTTAAAATATGGGTATATCAGTAAACTCAGACACTGCATGTATCCAAAAATTTACCATTTTGTTTATCATTTCAAAAAACAATTTAAAAATTTTTGCAACTAATAAAAAATAATAATTAAAAAAAAACAGTGACCAATGTTTTAAAAATAAACAGTAAAGAAAAACACAAATATTTCCATCACATTTATTTTTTGGGGTAAAACTAGGCACTGCAGTTACATGGAGCAGGTCGCTGAGGATGGCAGTGATAACTGTGAAACTTGACAAAGGTAGGTGAGAGAGCTGACAGTCATCTAAAGAAAATTTAAGATAATTATCTTCCGTTGATTTGTTGAATTTAGTTTAAGTGTAAATTTTAGGAATATTTTGATAACATTATATTTAAAAGAATTTAATTATAAATTAAAAAAAAATTATAAATTTTGAAAATATTTTGACATCATATTGAGAAATAGAACTAAGTTAATTGCACCTAAATCCATGGATATTTTTTTCACAGAATTTTTGTTATTTAAACAGATTCTTTGCATGTCCACGTTTCGAGCAGAGTCTAAAATGGGAAGTGGAAACAGTACCAAGCGTGGTCACAAAGAACTGGAGGACGCATGGCAGCGTTTACTGTGAAACCGAAAATTGGAGATGGAAACAGCATCACCGTTTCTGAGATATGGAAACAAAAGTCAAATTTAGGCATTTTAACAGAATAAAGTGAAATGATGAGTTATATAATGAGAGTCTTTCATGGACTAGAACGCATTCATGACTAGAACTCTCTCTCTCTCTCTCTATATATAGAGTTCGAGTCATGAATACGTTCTAGTCCATGAAAGACTCTTATTAATTAAATATATATGTTGGAATATGAAGATATTTTTCATATATATATTATTAATTAAATACATATATTTAAATATAAAATTAAATTTAAAAATAAAGTATTTCTATTTTTCTAAATATTGGATATTAATTTTTTTTTATTTTACTAACCAAAAAATATTGTTTTTGATATTAAATAATTCTTATTTTACCAACAAAAATGTCAATTCTTTAACATTAAATAAACATATCTTATAAATAAATTTTAAATAAGTGATCATCAGAATTATCTCTTTGTGTTCTACAGTAAGAAGAAAAAATCTCATGAATTTCAAAAACCATAGAATTTGTCAGATTTGCTATTCTAAGTAGGTGGAAGATGAAGACTCCGGGGTGGTCTATTCCCAAGACCCATTGGAACGATAAAATTTGTCAAATTTTCTATTCTAAGCAGGTGGAAGATGAAAAACGCTCCGTAAGATTGCCTGACTCTTACTCACATTCGCTGTCAATTCCCTACCATTTGCCACGCTTCCAATCTTCTTGACCTATTAAGCCAACTCATCTATAGCTATCTTGGAGCACTTATTTCTCTTATCTTTGACCATAGAAACAAGTTTTTGAAGAATCAAACTTAAATTCTTTCTTCTCTTTTCTTTGACCATAGAAACAAGATTTTGAAGAATCAAACTTAGATTCTTTCTTCCCTTCTTTTGACCATAAAAACAAGATTTTGAAAAATCAAACTTAAATTCTTCCTCCTCACTTAGAGTCTGATACACCACATTGTTCTTAACAGAAGGTAACCATCATCATCATCTTATAAACAGAAATATTTAATTTAACCACAAATCTATAATTAAATTATTATACAACTTTAATAATCATATCAATCCAAATAATAATAATTCTATTCAAACAAAAAAAACCTTAAATTCATATTTTCTTATCAAAAATACATTTTTTAATATAAAAAATATCCATGTACTTTCAAAATAAATGAAAGATGTCTTTTGTGTTCAGATCAATAATAATGATAAATTATTCCCAGAGAACAGGTTATATAATCAATTTGGTGTAGTCAGCAGTGAGAAAAATATGAAAACAGAAAAATCTGCATGGATAGATGCTTCTACAGTGCAATAAATGCTTTCCCCAAGTTTTAAGAACTGAGATCTAGATAGAAATGCTTTAGGATTATTCAGATTGTTAGGATTAGGTCTAAAGCATTTCTATCTATATTATGGATCACAAAAGTCTTAGATCTAACATAACTGAGATCTAGTTGCACCCTATACAGAATAACTATTGCATTTTATAATATAACAGAATAATTGTATTATATTGTTAAGGGATTTGTATTAATGACTCTTGAAAATTTTAAGAACCAGTATAAGTCCCATTTCTTATAATGATTTTGTTAAAAAAATTTAAACAGATAAGTGCCATTTAAGATAAAATATTTTTTACATGTTTTTTATATTAATATCGTTAATATTTAGGAAGAAAAAAAATTCTTAAAAATCATATCATGGAAATATTGCCTATGCTTTACAACCATCCGATATGGTTTATGGTAAAAACAACAATCTTATTTATAACCATCTAATATGATTCATCCTTCATAAGAAAACAACAATCTTATCTATAAACATTTACCCACAAAATCCTATCAATTTTCATCTTTTGAAATTAGAAAATTACTTAATATAATTGAATGTATGAATATAACAAGGTAGAACTTGACCATGACCGGTCTGCACCTGCTGTGTGTATACTGTAGTAAAACATCCTTAACAAACTCAAAAGGATATTTAAACTCAACTAGCAATATAAACTATTCAAAACCTTGGCCGCCCATCTGTCAATATAGTATACAGCACATCACAACATGATTATGTATCTGATCTAAGTGCCCTGCTTTCTTCTAAATCTTCTTTGGAAGAAGCAACCAATTTGGAGGGCTGGTTCGCAAAAGCTTCACTGTTGTTTTGTTTTCTCCCGGTATTAGGCATGGGATTTGGAAGCATTTTCAATACAATTCCCATGGTTATCAGAAGTAACCCAGTTGCGTGCTTCTCCGTGATAGGCTTAGTGAAAATAATATATGATAGAAGCAATGTTACCGCCTTTCTTGCGGTTGTTACCTGTACAAAAACAAAATCTTACTAAGCTAATCTCCAATAATAAATTTAGCATTTAGATTACCAGAATATTCATGATCCGATCTGTAACAAACCATGGCAGTTGTGGCAGCTCCGAAGATTGCTATCAAACACAGAACAGATAGCTGTCCTACGAAGGTGGCAGTTGCTTCAAATATGAGCACGAGATAAACATACAAGTGCTGCCATAGATCAGAACAGAAAAAACAAAAACAGTTTCAGAAATAAGTAGATAACAAATTCCTTAAAAAATGTGACTACGGCTTAGAGAAATCAGAAACTGTTAAATTCAGTTTCAGAATTCCCAAATATCTGAAAAAAATAGCATATACTTGTAAGCAGGCCTGCCAGGCTTTGAAGAGCTCTCCAGTCAAAATCATTGGAGGAATCAAGAAGGGGAGTCCCACAGCAGTAGAGCAGAACAGCATTTCCATCTGGGAACATCAATGACAATATTGCTCAGTACAAATTATTGAGCTGCTTGCGTTGACCCTATAAGAATATAAAATTAAATAAAAGATCAATTCACAAATATTTTTGCATTAGGGTTTTGCAGGTATGGACCATACTTGTGTTGTAGAAGGGTTCAGAGTAAAAATGGCTTCTTGCAGGTTGCCCAAAAAGGCATCCAAAATCAGAGCTCCACAGACCATAATAACTCCCCAGACACTGAAATTTGGGGATGTTTGGGCATCTGCTAGTGTGAAGATTATCAAACCAACGACAAGCAATAGCGCCGCTATGTATTCCTCCAAGGGATACTTTCGCCTTAAGCCTGGTATGAAGGCTCCCATGATCATAACAGGTAAAACCTGTAATGATTCAGATTTATCAGACATTGAAGAAACCTCAAAAAAATATATATTGTGAACTCAAATGAGTACATATATAGAGAAACCCTACCTTGGTAGACTTGAACATGATTTGGGCAGGATAATTAAGAAACATCAGAGATCCCTTGGTTAATCCTTGGGATCCCATGAGTACAGCAGAGAGGTTCACGTATGTTCTCCATGGATTCTGTATATCCTTTGTTCTGAAGCCATTGAGATATATAAGCGCCAAATACACAAATCCTTGTATAAAGGTGAAATACCATCCATAGCTGCACCGATCATAAACAAAACAAACGAACAGTTGATTAGATCAAGATGCATGCTTACAAGTTTGTCAGACATAAGGATAGTAAAATTCAGTACAGTAAATTAGATCTCTTGATAATTTTTCCCTTTTTCACAACTAGATTGGGTGTATGCTGGACATGGAAGAATGTGCCCAGCACAGCCGTACAGTTAGATAGAAGAAGATACCCATTAATAATGGACAATAATGGATAGATCCAATGTTGGATGGAAGGGTGTGTGCAGATACCCATTAATAATGGACAATAATAGATATATCCAATATTGGATGGAAGAATGTGTGCAGAGTTCTGAAGTATAGCAAAATATACCTATTTATAATGAATATTCTTGGACACAACCCTAGAGTTAAATAAAAGAAAGAATCCATTAATAGGATAATAATAAATAGATCCAATGTTGGATGGAAAAATGTGTTAGATGGAAGAATGTGTGCAGAGATCTAGAGCATAACAGAATATACCCATTAATAATAGACAGTCTTAGACACAACCCTAGAGTTAGATGGAAGAAGATACTCATTAATAATAGACAATAATGGATAGATCCAATGTTGGATGGAAGAATGTGTGCAGAGTTCTAGAGCATAGCAGAATATACCCATTAATAATGCAGTCTTAATGTTTTCAAATGTGTGATGACTGGGTGATCCGTCCACAGCAGTTTCAAATTTCACTGGGTACCTGAGGGCTTGTCATAGTAAGGCTGGAAGGATAGAGGTCTGATTGGAGTCTAAGATCCCATGGTCTTCAGACATCTTGGTCCTAGGCTGAACTATGGTCTTCAGACATCTTGGTCCTAGGCTGAACTATGAATTTCTGATATCTGTGGCTTAAGAGCTGTTGCATATATTTAGAGAGGTTGCTAGTTCCCCATTCTCTATAAACCTTTGAAAATAATAGAAAGTAGAATGTGACCCGCACAAGCTCTGGCCCTAAAGTTAACTCTAAAGTTTGATGGATAAATTTACCCGCTATCACCAAAACTTTCTCTAACTTTGCCATAAACTTCAAGTTTTTTCCAAAAAATACCAAAATCTATTCCACATTACCTGAATTGTAGTCTATTATACACGTATTCCTGCATACAACAATTCAAAAACAGCGTTAGTTCTTTAGCTTAAGGGAATTTATTGTTCTTGAATATCACAATTTTTACTCCTAATGTACTACCAGTAAAGCTATTGTTAATGGCAGATTCAGGGAGATAGAGTACCTCACAAATTCCATTCACCAAGTACCCAAAGAAGAAACCTGCAGCACAGATTAGGAGCTGAAGCCATTTTGGTTTACCTGTTAAGGTAATACCCAACAGAACCATAGACGGATTGCTGTCGTTTAAATTCCCTTCACGCCCCATGGTCTGAGAATAATTACAGACCAATGGTGCAGAAGCGGATCCGACTCCTTATAATGAGGAGCTTAGCAAACCACCCAAACCCTACAAAATGAGCGATCATGGCCATACAAAACGCAGCTTAAGCAAATGTCGCAAACAATTTATGAGGGTGTGTGGGCTGTGCAGTTGACTTTGTCATTTGGTTTCCCTCCGAAGTATCTGGTTCTGGGATTGGTGATATATAACTGCCATTAATTGCTGGCATGTAAAATGCCTCGTTATGACCAATGTCAGTTGCCATGCAAGATACCGATTGCAAAATCATTTTGAAACTGCTCGTTAACATATGGATCATAAATTTGCAACGATACAAACAATCAAAATATATATATTATATATATGCTCATGCATCTGAAGCATAGTCATGTAACGCGCTGGAAGCAATATATATATATATATATATATATATATTTATTTATTAAAGCATGAGATGATCAGATTTGTTCGGTAGCAAAAACCATTTTGAATATGTTTTTTTTAATGGGCTTCAACGGTTTGGAAGATGTTATTTTTTTTAGTGGTTTTAAAAGTTTTGCTCATTATGGTAACTGCCTTCTTAATTGCTTTTTATTATTTTTATTATTATTTGAATGGTTTTAACGGTTTTATTTATTATGGTAATTGCTCTCTATTTTTCTTTTTCCATTCTGCAATGCATTTTTTAATTATATAATATTATAACAATAAATTTTATTTTTATTTTTCAATTATAATCAATTTGTTTTTTTCCACATCTTATAATGTTATAATAATATTTTTTATTTTCATTTTAAATCATAATTAATTGGTAACCTGTTGGGTATTGTAGATAGGTACATAATTAATTTTGAAGATATTAATTTTAAGTGGTTTTAAAATTTTTGAAAATATTATTATTTTAGTGGTTATAAAGTTTTTGTTTATTATAGTAATTGTTTTTTTAATTATTTTTTATTATTTTAGTGGTTTCAATGATTTTTTTTATAAATTATGGTGAATTGGCAACATGTGCGAGGCCTACAATCATCACATGGATGAGGATATCTACTATTTGAACCTTAACACAATGGACCAAACATGTCTCTTGGATTTAAACCTTAGTGAGTGGATGAGGACACCTACTATTTGAACCTTATCACAATGGGCCAAACATGTCCCTTGGATTTAAACCTTAGTGTGCAGATGAAGGCACTTACTATTTGAACCTTATCACGATGGACCAAACATGTCCCTTGGATTTAAAACTTAGTGAGTGGATGGGGACACCTACTATTTGAACCTTATCACAATGGACGAAACATGTCCCTTGGATTTTTCCAACAATTTAGGAGAAACAACACTTAAGCTACCCATCCCATAATAATAATCTAATTATAAAATTGGGGAGGTAGGTATGGAAGGGGTAGTTTTTTTCCACTCGGAATAATTGAAGGACAATATGTATGGAAACTAGGAGTGCTTTCCAACAATTTAGGAGAGGCATAGGGTCTTCTTGTTCTAAGTGACTCATTTATCATCATGAGGAACATGTGATTTGGAGCAAAGCCCAAAGATGTTAGATAGAAGCTACTCTTAGCATAATTAAAACTTTGGCCAACAAAATGAAGAGCAAGACTGAATGGTTCCACATGCCATCACATAACAACAAATTAGCTACCTAATTAGGTAAAAAAGGAATGTTTCTAATTAATGGGCATCTTGTCAACCAACTAATTCCATATTTTTAAGGGTTTCAAATTTCAATCCATTAATAAATCTCTATATAAATGGGTATTTTGGGTTGTTTTGAAATTGTAAATCATGAATAGAAAGTTAATGCAACTTCCTAGCATTGTAGGGATTATTGGGCCAAAAGAGGATCTGGATTAATGTTTAACATTTAACATTTTTAATTTAATGTCGGTCATATTTAAAAATCAATCTAATTATTATTATGTATAAAAATAATATAAATTTAAAATATGAAGAGGTTTACAAACACTCGGTATGGTAAATAAATAAAAATATAAATAAAATAGAGGTATTGTAAATAAATAAAAATATAAATAAACTAGAGGTATGGTAAATAAATAAAACCTATTTTTATATTTACTCCATAAACCTCTTTATATTTACCAAAAAATTTTTATTTAGGTCAAGCCTATCGGCCAAATAGGGACAAATTAATATTAATTCCATGGGCCAAATACCATTAACCAAATTATTATTAATACCATGCAAAAAAACATTATTAACCCTAATATTAATTTTAAAATATTATTATTATTATTATTATTTTTCCCAAGGAAAAATCATAATTTTCATTAAAGTTGAAAATTACATGTTGTAGATGCATTGCATATGCATATTGTGACAGTTGTCACTTACATTTAGATCCTCAAAAATTCCCTCTATGGGGTGTACATCAGGTAAATATCATAAATACAATAATTACAAACTGTTAGATAATAGATCGGGCCATATTGTCTGTCATATAACTCTCAATTTTTTTTTCAAAAAACTGTCTATTTTCAGATCATCTATGCTTCATTATCAAGCTATTCTATAAATGGACGATGATAATAGCTGAAAATTTGTGCATCATTTTCTTCCTCTATGTGCCAAAGCCCCCTATGTTGGACTACTGCCTCCTTGGAAAGCTTGTCAGAAATGTAGTTGCCTTCCCTGTATATGTGAGAGCAAGAAATTGATGAGAAAAGTTCTTTCATTTTCCATATATCTTCCAATATAGAAACAAGTGTGTGCACATGACAAGATGCTACTTTTTGAACCAATTAATGATAATTTTAGAATCCCCAAATACTTGAAGGTGTAAAATGTTATGCTCTAATCCAAACTGTAGTAGATGGCGTAGAGTGATAAGCTTAGCATAATTATTTGTGCCAGGTCCCAGACCCATTTTGATTTTGAAGAAATGTAGATTGGAAAGATGTAAGAGTGCACCACCACCACAACCTGAAGGTTATGCAGATACATCGAAATAAGCCCAAGGTGTGTTGTGATTTATGGCTTCAGGAGTGATAATTCGGGGGGGTCTAGGAGGGTCATCTTCAGGTATGCAAGAGAAAATGGATAAGATATTAGACTTGATCATGTACCAAAGGGGGGGGGAGTATTTAAATATAGAAGCATTCCTAGCCATCCAGATGCCCCAATAGATAAGGAGTGGGGGGCTCCTGAATTTGTATGTAGGGGCAAAGTTCCACCATGCTTGCCATGCCTTGTTTATGTTCCGACCTTGCCAATTTAGATTGACACCCAGGTCATGTATAATGGATGTCTAGAGCGCAACAGTGGATCTGCAGAAAAGTAGAAGGTGATCAATGGATTCTGAGTTGTTTCTGCAAAGCGTACACCAAGTGGGTCCATGAATGGATTGTTTGTGAAGATTTTCCATGGAAGGAGCAATGTTGTTTAGTGAGCAGCACATGAATAATCTAGTGCAAGGAGGGGCCAGAAGCTTCCATAGGAGGTGCCACCACCATTCACGTCTCTGAGGGAGATGGTCCAGGTATATGTGCAGATATCCATCTTTTGGAGTATAGATTCCAGATTTTGCAGGGGCCCAAATGATTTCATCATCCCCAGTGCCTATTCGAATATGACATTATGCCAGTGCTGTAATGTAAGTATGAAAATCATGTTTCAGATGCTCTGGAATGCCGAGCTGGTGGGCAGTTTTCCATCCCTGTGAGTAGAGGTTCGTGGTTTGAGGCTCAGCAATCTGGGCAATGTATCTGATGTCATGATCAGCCAGATGGTTGATGAGTTCCGAAGGTAGAATGTGTGTATTTTCGCAGCCCGAACAGGGGTTAATACCAATACGAGCTTTGTTCCTAGATCTAATTCTCCAAGAAAGTCCATTCCTGATATCACGTAGGGATGTAATGACAGCTTTCCAAATGGATGAGATATTGTGCAGATTCCATGTTGGTAGCCAAATCCTATCAAAAATATTCATGGGCCGAATATACTTCATATAAACCACATGTGTCTAGAGGTTCTTGGTTTTCATGAGTGCCCATCCCATTTTAGTAGCAAGGGCTCTTGCAAAGGAGTCCATGTTTTTGATGCCCCATCCTCCCCATTTTTTGGGGAGGGAAATGTTGTCCCATTTGACCCATGCAAATGTTCTACCCTCTCTACTGCCATTCCAAAGAAATTTTCTGTACAGTTGTTGAATGCGATGAATAATAGCCCGGGGTAACCAAGCCAGTGACATCAATACAGTAGGGTGGCTTCCAAAACAGATTTGAGGAGAGTAAGCCTGGCAGCCCTAGATAGCCATCTGTTGTGCCAAATAACGTGCGTTTTTCCAGCTTGGCCACTAGCCAAATTCAATCTGCATTGAGGTAGTCCAAGGGTTTCAATCTAAACCTAAGGTATTTTAGACCTTCCTGAAGGTTCAAGGAAAGGAACGAAAATCTATTAAGTGCTAGTCCTCGTTCCTAGGGGGAGCATCCGTTGAATGTGATGGTGGATTTCAAGGCATTGCATTTCATACCTGTAGCTGTATTGAAATCAGAAAGTACAGCTGCAAAGGAGAGAATATCTCCAATAGAACCATTGAGTAGAATGACGACGTCATCGACAAAGAGCAAGTGAGTGAGAGTGGATCCTTTTTCCAATCTGATACCCTGCATTCGACCCAACTACTTCTCGTTCTTAATCAATCGACTCAGAGCTTCCATGATGAGTAGGAAGAGGAGGGGTGAGAGGGGACATCCTTGGTGGAGATGATTTGAAAATGGTCTAGATAAATTTTATGTATTTCAAGAACCTACCACTCAGTTTAAATTAAAATGATCTAGCTTGTACTTGACAATTTTGCGGAATTATTTACTTGAAAGTGGTGTATGAATTTTTATTGTTTATGTGTCTTAAATTCATTTTTTCTTGCTGCAATTTAACATGTATAACAACAACATAATGTAGCAAATAATAATTCAAACAAAACAGTAATTTTAATCTAGGAGTTCACTTGAAATCTCATGGGCTACGTCTCCTTTGAGCTTTGTCATCTTGACTTAGATCTTTGGGATTATGGTAAGTTTTGTTTTTACAAGAAAATACTTAATTCCAATGAATAAAAAAATTATCCAAAGGACTGAAAAGGCCATAAATATCCCTCAATTGGCTGTCCAAATTCTACAAACAACTTTAGGCTCTTGTTGACACGATTCCTTTTGTCGGTGCACTAGGATTCTCTGAGATTCTAAATGGCACAAACTCCCTCATAATTCTTTTTTTGTCATTGAAACCACTCCTGCTATATCCAATAAACATCATACATCAAATATCAACTAATAAATTTCTCAAATTGAGCATTGCATTCCCCAAATAGGCTATCCTCCATGGTTTTCCCAGGCTGCCTAGAACTTCACATCAGCTTTTTGAGCTCTAGAAGTTATCAAAATTTTTTGAAACCACTTACATTGGTTCAAAAATGATTTAAATAGTCAATATATAGTTTTGGTTCATCAAAATAGCCTCCAGCTGCTTTGGCTTCGCCTCAATCACCTATCGGCACCCCCTGGCACTCGGGTCAATGAAAATGTCTCTGTTGAGTTTTTGAACTTTAAAAGTATTTAACACTTGCTGAAACCTTTTTAAATAGATTTGAAATGATTTTTTCAGTCAATAATTACCACTTGTTCACTGCAAATATTCTCAAACAACTCTTTCTAAGCCCTGCACTGCTGCTAGCAAAAGCTGGCAATAATGACCCCTAGAACTTTACTGAAGCTTTTAGGCCTTCAAACGTTCTCTACAGGCTCTGAAAACCATTTAATCAGATTTAGAACATATGAATTATCTAATTTTTACTATTTTAACTCTAGAAAAGGACTCTAACTCCCCTGGTTAGGCCTCAAATAGAATTTGTCTCATGGTGGCCCTAATGGCTCCTTCATCTTCCCTGAAGCAAACGCTACTGAAGATCACATCCATTCGACCTGAAACCTATCGCAAAGTTCTTAGGAGGTTGAAGAGACCCAAAATTGACTAAAATTTCATCCAATTTGGTTCCATAATGAGGGAGTTATGGCTTCAGCAAGAAAAAAGCCCAATGTCCCCCATAAACCCCACTAAAAGTGGAAAAACTTCAACTAGTTTGACTAAAATTGGCAACGACCACTAAAACTGGTGGCATGCTCCATAAATGGTGGATATTTTAAAGGTGGAATTTAATGCCGGAGGTTGGAGGGTCACATGGACCTCTGCCTTAACCGCCTCTGAAACCGTGTGATAAATGTTTAACAACCATAGAATTTAGCGTTGACATGAGTGTTGGCCACATGGGCCCAAACCTGTCGGAACTTAACCACTCCACTTATCCATTAGTTATTATACCCTGGTCATGGGTGGAGGTCACGTGGTGTTGGGGCTAGCCCTTTTCGTTTTCTTCCCAAATCAATTTGAAAATTCAAATAGAACGTGACACCATAGTTGGTTAAGACCTAACATATAGCCCATCCGGTCAAGAGCGTGGGCTGGTAGCCAGTTGACCCAGGGTTGAATCCTATGATGTCACAAAATTTTTACACTGTCAAAATTTCACCGGCCTGGGGCCACGTGGCAGCCTCCGGGCCTACCATGTGGCAGCTTGTGATTGGCCACAAAACCAAAGTTCAACCAATCATCCAATAGAACATTGCCACTTTTCAAAATGTAATAGGCCCGAATGGAATATTGTAGGGGAATATTCTTTGGAATATTCCAAAGAATATTCTTTTTAAAAAATTTCCAAATTATAAAGTCAAACTTGGTCAACTGAAAAATGGAGTTTACTGGAGACTTCAAACTTTCATAACTTTCACATATGACGTCGGTTTTGAGAACCGTTCACGGCGCAAAAATTGCAGCAACGAGAAATTTCCGGTCGTTTAGGTTTGGAACTATTCCAAGAACTTTGAATTTTGAGTTATCATTCTGGTCCATGATCCAGTTCTGATCAGGAGACCTCTTTCTGAGTGGAAGAAAGGAGATGCAAAACCGTTGATGAGAAGACTAAAGGAAACATTGGTGATGCAACACATGATCCATTTGATGAAATTGTAGGGAAAGCTCAAATGTGTAAGTATCATACGAATGTAGAGCTAATCTGCTTGGTCAAAAGCCTTGGCAAGATCTAGTTTGAGGATGATGCTTTTGAGTTTTTTGTGTTTGATGGAGTGAAACACCTCTTGAGCAGAACCGATAGCTTCATGTATCTGGCGCTTGTGTAGGAAATAAAATTATTATGGAGAAATGTGCTCACAGAGGATGGGCTTGATACAATTGGCAATGATTTTGGCAATGATCTTGTATATGCAATTACATAGAGATATAGGTCGATATTCAGAGAAATGTTGTGGATTGTTGGATTTTGGGATAAGGGAAATGAAAGTGGAATTGAATGGATCATAAAGTCTTCTAGTAGATCTGTATTCTTCGACCAAGTTGAGAATGTCCTGTCCCATGACATCGAAGAAAGCTAAGTAAAATTCAATTGGCCAACCATCTGGTCCTAGGCTTTTATCTTTCTAGAACCATTTCAAGGTGTCCTCAAGTTCCTGAAGAGATACCGGTTTCATAAGCCTAGCCACTCTGATAATTTTGGCTAGATTTGTGTTTGCAGGGGCTTTATATAGCTCTCTGAAGTGATCAATACCCATTTGGCCAATTGGTGGAAATTGTGGGCTTGATTATCCTGATGGTCCTTTAATGTTCAAAGAGTGTTGATAGCTTTACGTCCATTTTCAAAATGGTGGAAGAATTTGGAGTTCTCGTCCCTAGCTTTAAGCCAGATGGCTCTATTTTGAAGGCACTAGCTTTCTTCTTTCTCTCTGAGGATCCGAGTGCGATATTTTATCAACTGTGATAGTTGGGATTTGGTATGATTAGATCATGTCCCAAATTGCAGAGATTGTTCAATTTCTATAATCGCCTGTTCTGTTTTATTTAGAGTGTCCTCATCCTTTTTCCTTTTATCTCTGGCCTAGGTTTTAGTTAATTTCTTGATGGCATTCATATTTGCAGCAAAAGAGACCGAGGGGGAGTTTGAGTGAGCTATAAGGTGAGATGACCAATATGATTTAACTAGATTAATGTAATTGAGGCAGGCTAACCAAGCATTGAATTTGAAAGGACAACAGGGCTTCTATCGAAGAGGTGCAAGTTCCAAATAAATGGGAGAGTGATCAGAGATTCAAGAGTGTTTTGTTTCCCTTCTACAATATCATGACCAACTTGAATAATAGCTTTGGATATGTTGGAGTGTTGACCTCTGCCAGATTTATTTCGGGAAGGTTCAATCAGGCTGAGACCACCAGTCTTAGATGAGGGGAGAGAGGAATGAGCGAGGGATCGAAGGTGGTAGGGATGGGGTGGGTGCGTATCCGAGGATGATACAATGGGTGAGAGTGGGGAGGAGAGATCAGGGATAGAAGGGGGGGTATCAGAATAAGTAGGATGGGAAGGGGGGCCAGGGCAGGTAGCCATAGCGAGGGGGATAGAGTGAGAGGGGGAAGGTATGCTATATGTGTGAGTGGAAATAAATGCAGAAGAGATAAAAAGAGATGTAGGGATAGAGGATGGAGAAGTACCCATCGCCTGCCTGGCAGCAGTAGCCCGTGCTCTGGTCATCCACGGAGAGGGAGGTCTGAGGGGGGCAGAGGGGGGCTTGGGCCCGAATCCAATATTCTTCCCTTTTTGACGATCATCAACAATATTGACAGAAGGGGGAGTGGGCTATGAGGGGATGATCTGTGCTTGGTCCAACTCTCCAACAGTGTCGCTACCCTTCAAGAGTGGGCAATCCTTATATAGATTCCTGACCTCATGACATATTCTGCATCTGTAAGGAACTCCTTCATAATCTAGGATCTGAATTTTGATGAAATGCCTCCACCTCAGCATGATAGCTTCCTCGAGCCCATCTCTGGTGTCCAAATGTACCAGTATTCTAGCCATATTCATGATGCCAGATGTGAGAAAAGATTTATCATGATCTAGATAAGTGCTAAGGGTGTTGCCTATGTGCCGCATAATATCTTCAGACTAGAAGTGAAGAGACAATCCTGGTAACTACACCCATATTGGCCCCGCTCAGACTTGTTCTTTTTCAGGATCAAAGAGAGGGCTCCATCGTCTGAATAATACAAGAGCTTGTTCAATGTGCCATAGCTTCGATAGCATGCAATTAACCTGCTCAGATCGATGGAATCGTAAGGCGAACCATCCGCGAGGGAGGATCAAAATCCATGGGAGTTCTTCTATTATGGGCCCCCATATCTCATTGGTCCAGGTTCATAATCTTGAGAGGCTATATTGTCTCCCTCTCACATGTCCCACTAGAACCTTATCAGCAGTATCCAAAAATTCTCCCATATTCAGACTGTCCCCTAAAGTTAGGTCGAAGTTCGTATTACTTTTCTTGATGCAGTTGGATCGACGTCTTCCTTTGTGAGAGGAATTAGGTTTATGAGGACCATGATCGGGTTCAGGTGCACAATCGAGGGTAGATGGGTCAAGGGCATTTGATGAAAGAGATATGGGTGGCGCGAAGAAACATCCCGATGAATTAAGTTCTGATCTAGGGGGGTTCGGAGGCGCAGTCCAGTTAGCAGAGGGTCGAGAGCAGGAGGGTTCGAGGGGTGGGTCGATAGAAGCGCATTGGAGACATGTAGTGAGGAAATTCAGATAGTCGAGTGAGAAATCAAGTGGTTTTGGCACTGACGAGGAGGTGAAAGGGATAGTAGCAAAGTCGGTGAGCGAAAATGGCGGAGAATCATAGGTCAGAGGCTAATCGAAGAGTGGATGAGAGAGCAGAGGGGGAAAAATAGGACCAACAAAAGCCGCCTCTGGAATATTGAGCGCCAACGGGGCATGAGGTAGCACAGGATAGTTGGGGGAACCCCAGATGTCTACACCTTCTAAAGGGTCAGGTGAATAGTCAATCTCCTCATCCATAGTTTCACAACTAAGCCGAGATTCCCGTGCTGCCTGTCATCGCCGCACCCGACCAATGGCAAACGGTGGAGAGATTGCAACGAAGGCTGCGGTCGGAAATCGCTTATAAAAAAGCCCTAACAAATGACTCGCAACCCTAACGGCCAAGGAGACTGCGGTGAGCATGAAGCTTAGAGCCACAAAGGTTTAAGCTTGCACAATTATTATTATTATTATTATTATTAATATTATTAAATATAATATTTATATTAATATATTAATGTTTTTAAATTTAATAACTTTGGATTAACAAAATATTCAATTTTTTATATTAAAATATATATTAATATTAACTCTAGATATATATTGGAGGGAAGAACAAACACATAGAGTGATAGAGGTGGAGAGATAGGGGGAGTGACAAGGGAGAGATGGATATAAAATGAAGGAGAGGGGATAGGAGGAATGAAGAGAGAGAGGGGGAGAGGAGTGAGAGAGGTAGTGAAGGGTAAGAGAGGGAGAAGTAGACATAAAGATGGAGGTGGGAGAGAGAGAAGGAAAGAGGGAGGAAGAAGGAGAGAGGGAGGGAGATAGTGAGAGGATTGGAGAGAGAGAGAGAGAGAGAGAGAGAGAGAGAGAGAGAGAGATATGGGGGAAGAGAGAGGGAAGTAGAAGAGAAAGGGAGAGAGAGGAAGGACGAGATAGAGGACTTGAGAGAGAGGAAAGACGAGGGAGGGAGAGAGAGATGGAGTTGGAGGGGGAGAGAGGGAGGGAAGAAGAAATACATAGAGAGTGAGAAGTGGAGAGAAAGAGAGGGAGTGACAAGGGAGATATGGAGAGAGAGTGTGTATGTTTAGGGGTGAGATAAAGAGACAAAGAAGGAGAGATGGAGATAAGGGGGGAGAGAAGGAGAGAGGAGGAGTAAGGGAGGGATATAGTAACATGGTTGGAGAGAGAGAGAGAGAGAGAGAAGATGAAAGACATAGAGAGTGAAAAGTGGAGAGAGAGAGAGAGAGAGAGAGAGAGAGAGAGGGAGGGAGAGAGAGAGAGAGAGAGGAAGGGACGAAGAAAGACATAGAGAGTGAGAAGTGGAGAGAGGGAGACAGAGTGACAAGGGAGAGATGGAGAGAGAGTGTGTAAATTTAGGGGTGATATAAATATATAAAGAAGGAGAGATGGAGAGAAGGGGGAGAGGAGAGAGAGAGGAATATAGTAATAGATTGAGAGAGAGAGAGAGAGAGAGAGAGAGAGAGAGAGAGAGAGAGAGAGAGAAGAAAAAGGGAGATAAAGGAAGGAAGAGAGAGATGATATGAGAGAGTGGAGAGAGGCAGGGAAATAAATATGGAGTTGGAGGGAGACAGAGAGGGAGGTAAGAATAAAGAAAGAGAGAAAGGTGGAGAAAAAGAGAGGGAGTGATAAGGAATATGGATAGAGAGGGAGAGAGAATAACAGGAGGGAAGAGAGATACAAGCGGGGGAGAGGGAAAGTAGGGGAAGAGAGAGAGGAAGAGGAGGAGGGAGTGATAGATAGATAGATTGAAGAAAGAGAGTGTATTTTTTAGGGGTGATATAAAGAGATAGATGGAGATAGAGATATAGATGGAAGGTGAAGAGAGGGAAGAAGAGAGAGATGGAGAGAGGGAGGGAGGGACATAAATATTGATAAGTATGGAGTGAGAGTGTGTTTGTGTTTGGGAGGGTGATATAGAGAGAAAAACACGGAGATATGGAGGGAGATACAGATATAGATGGAGGGAGGAGGAGGGAAAAATATTTCTTGCACTATATGCATTGATTTCAGTGTAGATGGTAATTTCTAATCCTATTTTATTTCTTGCATTATATGCATTGATTTTAGTGTAGATGTTGATTTATAATGTTTTTTTTTGGTCGGTTAATTTTTTTTTATATTATCATTTTGAAATTTACACCACAAAACAACATAGTTGTATTACATCTGATCAACATAGGCTTCAAATAAAACTAGGCCAAAGGTCTTCCAAACAGTAACCTTGGATGCAAGCCAAGGAAACCGGTGCCTATGGTTATTTCCGACAAAAAATGGAAAAAAGAAGTATAAAGCAAAGCATCATGGAGGAGGATTGGGAGGAAATATTGGCGGTCTAGCGAAGAGGCCTCAATGGTTGTGGATGTGATAGTTAATGTGTTCCACATGAATTTCCAGCGCTCAGAGGTGGTCATGGGAGCACTACAACTAGCGTCGAAAACTCTCCAGAGCATCCAAAGTTTCGTTCTGCATATGTTGAATAGCATTGATGTATGCAATAAGTCCATTTCTCTCCTCATACCTCTACTTCCACATGTTATCCAGGTTGAGTTGTATATGCTGAAGTTGGGTTGCAATCACATCCAGGGTGACCAAAGTGTCCACTTGGCTCGGGAAGTGAGCTGGAGAGACCGCCATCATAGCCATAGAATTTTGTCTCTCCGTAGACTCCGAGTTGGAGCTTGGCTCACCATTCAGCCTTCTTTCCTCCATGTCACACCCACCTCTACATGCTCTGCCTCTTTGTCGCAATATATAACCAATCTTCCCACCCCCCGCTAATGTTGGGCGGTAAGGCCCCTATCCCACACTGGACGCCTCACCCCAATGATAGCCAACACCACTGATGCAGCCCTCGATGGCTAGCAAATCGCGATAACAAGTGGCAGTCCTGGGTGGCAAAGCCACGCCCTGCCTTCCCACATACAAAACCTAACAAGAAGGTGTTTTCAATCCTAGAGATAGCCTTGAGTTGTGAAAGACCAATGCCTAGGACATCTTTATAGGACTGGAATAACTTCTGATACAACTGTTTATATTCTCCCGGGACCTTCTTGGACAGCTTCACGATTTTAGGGTCAGCCTCTGTGCCTAGATTCAGGTCCTCCACCTGGTTCTCCTCTACAAATTTTTTTGGCTGTAATGGAACATCATTCTTGTTAAACAACCTTTCTAAAGGTACTAATCCTTGGGGAATGACATTCCCTTTCAGCTGTAGAAATTTATGACCAGCTACCTTTTCTTCCCACTTCTCTCCAGAAGCATTTTCAGTCTTCATTTCTTCGCCAATGTCAATCTCCATGTTGGAGAATTCCTCAACTGTTTCCAAGAATCTCTTGACTTGCTCATCATCTTCGAACACTTTCTAGTGCTCGATGTTGTCTGGGATTGATGGCCTATAACGTACCTCAATCTCATATCTCAATAGAGGGTTCCAAGGTGGCCGAAAGGTACTAGCAGCCATTGCTAAAGAGCCCGCCATTCTATTTTGCTCTCGGGGCATGAACTGGATATTGAATGCCGAGAAGAAATTCTCCACCAGATCCCAAACTTCGTTCCTATAGGCCCTTAGCCTGGGATGTTTAGTTTGGCACTGATTTCTCACCTACTTGACTACTAGCTCAGAATCTCCTAGAGCTTTTAAACTTTGTATGTTCATACTCCTGGATGTCTGCAACCCTAGTAGGAGTGCTTCATATTCAGCCACATTGTTTGTGGCTTCATACTCCAGCTTGAAAGATAGAGGCACCCATCTGCCCGCAGGCGAAATCAGTAATACCCTAGCTCCATTTCCTTCCCTAGAGTTGGCTCCATCAAAGTGAAGCGTCCAGATTTCTGATTCAGGGATTTCTATGAACTGTTCTGTCTTAATCTGGAAAAATGATGGTTCATGTGCGTGCTCCTGATCTTCCTCCAGCATTAAACATGAGAAATCCCCCTCCCTGCTATAAACTGGAGAATTGACTGAATCATCTGCCTTAGTAACTGTCTTGACAAATATGGTTTCCCGGTATAGACTCCTCTCTTGGCCACCAAATATAGGGATAGTGGCATAGGTTAGATCCAACTTGATCAATCCACCAATTTTGGTCCCCCAAGATCTTGACAGTAACATGCCAAAGCGAGCTGGGATGTCGGCCACCACTATATCCATCACTACACTTTTTGCTGGGATCTGAGCCAGGTTGACCACCAAATCTTTTATCATGCCTAGGAACTTAACTCTTTTGGAGTCAAATGAGTAGAGGTCTTTGTATGGGTGAGTGATCTGTAGTCCTAGTTGCTCCATGAACGAGAGGGGTAAAAGATTATGAGAGGCTCCTGAGTCTAGCATGCAGTTATGTAGCAGCAAGTCATGTATTACCAAAGACACATAGAAAGGTGGGGTGGCGGCATCTAACTCTTCGACATGTGGGCCGAAAACCACCATAGGTCTTGTGTAGTCAATTTAGTGTCCTAAATTGCTAACATAAATTATCAACCAGGGCTAGTAAACTGATGAAGTGTGGTGCACTATATGTGCTTAAGTGACCTCTTCCTTACTTCGTTGTATGTATTTTATTGATGTTTTTGGGGGTTTTGTCTTTTTAGTACTTATGTTCAAAAGATGAAATCAAATCTATGTCAAAAAGAAAAGAAAAGGAAATCTTAGACTCAAAACAGAGTGTAATTGTAAATTCTATCTCTAATTAAGAAAATGGTGAAAAACAGAACATTCTAATCCATGGATATCCTAGCTTGCGAATGAACATGAAATGTAACTCAACATAATACAACAAAATCTCTTTCATCTAATATTGATATGTTGGAAGAGATTTTTAAGAAAAAGAATGATTGTAAGATAATGAGGATCTTTTAATCTAATTGCAAAACAGAAAATTCTAATTAACTCAACATGATACAACCAAATATCTTTCATCTAATATTGATATGTTGGAAGAGCATTTTGAGAAAAAGAATGATTGTAAGATAATGAGGATCTTTTAATCTAATTGCAAAACAGAAAAGTAACTTAAAACATTATAGTGAAATCTCATTCATTTGATAAAGGTTTGTTGGAAGAGCTTGAGAAAAAGATTACTATAATGTAGTAAGGATCTCCTATGAAATGCTGAAACAACTTATAACATTACAACTAAATCTCATTCATGAGTTAAAGGTTTATTGGAAGAGCTTTTTGAAAGAGATTAATCATAATGTGATAAGGATCTTCTATGAAGCAAAAAAAATCAATAACTCACAATACTACAACTTAGTCTCATTCGTGAATTAAAGGTTTATTGGAAGAGCTTGTGAAAGAGACTAATTACAGTATAATGAGGAATCTGATCTAAAATTGTGTGAAAAAAATATTTCTTATACAGAGATTGACAGTAGGGGCTTTTACTGGTTATTTCACCTTTACTAGAAAGGATGAAACCAGAAGCTTCTGGCCCTCTTACTAACTCTGCCTAAAGAAATATAATGTAAACACTAAAAACTAAATAACAGAAAATGAAATGCTAATAACTCAAAATATCACAATTGAATCTCATTCATTTAATAGAGATGTATTGGAAGAGCTTGAGAAAGAGACTAACTGCAATATCATGAGGATCCTTTATCTAAGCAAATGACATGAAACATAATGCTAAAAGCTATGATTTCAGAAAGCAATCTAAGTAAGGAAATATGACAAAACAGAATTGAAAGCAACTTATCTAGAAAACATGCAAAAGCCTCCTTGGATAGCAGGGGCCCTCTGCTACCAATTTGGTGTAATCCTTAGCTCCTTGAAGATGTAATCAAAACAACATCAAATAACTTCTTTATTGAAAAAACTCACAAATCTACATCCCATTCCATCTTAAGCTTTATTACAAAAGACTCTCTATTCCTTTCTCTCCTTCTCCTATTTTTCACTATTTTTTACTACTCTTTCATTACCCCTGATAGGAGAAAGTTTCTCCTATTTATACAAAATATGAGGAGTTATCTCATTAATGGGAGTCCATGAATCTCTCCCTCCATCTCTAGAGTTACAATCAAAATAGGAAATGATAAGACACATGTCTTTCTAGAGTTTCAACACAACTAAGAAATGAGACACATATCCTCTTAGAGTTTCAATACAACAAGGAAGTGAGACACATGTTCTCATGATCCCATGATCTTCTCCAAAAAAATTCGAATTTGGCCTTAGAGTGCCACATAAGGGTCTTCTAGAAGTCTCCTTTTGACCTACACATGTCACAAAACTCATAACACATATATAGATATATGAAATTATGTTAATTTTCTAGTTTCTAATCATAAATTCACTTTAAATACATAAAATAAATAACTTTGGAAAACAAGGATCCTAAGGCATATATTTATGAAAATGGTTACTTGATGTAGGGTTTTAGGTCAGATGGCTATGAAATAAGAACTAAATGGTTATGGCATAATGGAAATATGTATGAATATGGAAAACACTTTTGAGACTCAACAGGTCTTTCCTCCTGAAGGTTAAGACTGTCTAGGACGTTTATTACTTCTGGAGGGAGCATAAATGAAGTGACCTGGGACTGATATGCCAGCTGTTTTAGCAACTCGGTCAAGGGGACTGGGATTTTCACTTTCTCAAGCTCCTTCTGTAGATTGAAAGCGGAGGAGGACTTATCTACTGACACTTCTTTAGGTTCTTTATCTTTGGAGTCTTTGTTCTGAGGGGGAGGTTTGACTTCTTTTAAGATCGGCTTGACACTAAGAGGTGTAGACACTTGTGAAGATGGAGGTAATTGATCAGCAGATTGTAAAGATTGGTTAAGGGGCCTCTTACCTTTGTCCAGGATCTTTTGAGGAGTTGCCTCCTTCTGTGCAGGTGCCTCTTCCCGTGGTGTGTCCTCCTCCTGATCCTGAGTACGGGTTCTCTTTCTGGAAGACCTGAGATCATATCTTCTATTGAACTGCGCTTGCATGAAATCAATGAACTGCTTGCAATAGTCATCAATCTCGGGATCTTCGGTGTCTTCATTAGCTTTCACTTCTGTGTGTGTCACCTCCACTTCTTCACTTCCATGTACCGGACATTCAACATCATCATTGTTTGAGAAAGCAAGGTATGCCTCCTCTTGCTCGTAAGCATTATCTTCAGTAGAACCCTCTACTTGCCCTTCCAAGTATAGAGGATGTGGCACTTGATCTTGCGGCTCCTTTTGTCCCCTTTGCATTATTTGCAGAGGTGGTTTTCTGTATTGAGGTTTAAAGCCTCTATTTGGTGCATTTTGGAAATTCTTGGAGGATGAATTCTTGGCCTCCATTTCTAGTTTCACCAGTTTGCTTGAGAGATTCTTGATCATCTTGTTCATATCCTCAATCCTGTCATTCGCTGAATCTCTATCTTGGCTCGAGGTGGATACCTCTTCCTTTCCCCTCCTTCTCGTATCCTGCTCAGATCTACCCTTGGATTTACTAGTGGAGGCAAAATTTGCCTCAAGCTCCAGTGCATCAGTCTGAGCATCATCCAGAGTGGCTGGCTTCCTTTCTCTCAGGGAGAAACCGAATTCAGAGTCAAAGGCTGCCACAAACACTACCTTGGCAGCCGTCTGATGTGGTTTCATTTCTGTGGGAAGGCTCAGGTACAACTTGTTAAATCTCTTAATAAACTCGGCCAGACAGTGTCCGTGGTCTTTCTTCTCTCCCCATTTTTTGAGGAAAGCGTCTTCCATAACCTCCCACGTATTTACAGAACGGTCTCCCAACGTCTTGAACCATTTTCTGGCTTCACCATCAAGGGATTGCACAAATATTCTTAGGAGTACGTCCAGATGTTCCACATTAAAGTTTTCTGCAAAAGCACAGAAGACTTCAAGATGTTTTTGAGCATCCATCTCGCTTTCTCCATTGAAACGGGGCAGGATCTTTAGATAGTCCTGTGGCATATCATGTAGAACTGGAGGTAATGCCAGGGGAGCATATTTATTTAGCAAGAAACCCAGAACATTGGCCATTGGAGGAGGAGGTAACAAGAGGGCTTGGTGAGTAAGTGGGGGAGTAGGTGGAAGTGTGGTATGGATGATGATAGGAATATAGTGAACGACAGCTTGAGAGGACGGAGACAAGGGTGGAGTATTAACAGCAGATATTTCTGTGACCTCTTTAACTTCTTCAACCTCTGGGGTAGGGTGAAATGGATAACGGGTGGTGTCTATTGACTCGGCCTCGTCCTTAACTTGGATGTTTCCCGGGGGTAAACAGTCTGAGTAATAATCGGTTTCACCGAGAGAGGAGTCAGAACCTTGCAATTGGGCAACCTGAGAAGAGGAAGAATGTTGTGTAACCAGCTCCAAAAATAGAAGAAAAAAGATATCAACGCCTTAGAAATAAGCCACTTTGAGGGGGCAACCTCCAATACATTACGTAAATGAACAATTCTTGGATGATACAATTTACAAAACCTCCTTTATATATATAGCAGTCCATGGGGCCATAATGTAATCCTAGTGGGCCACAATGTAATCCTAGCTGACCTAACAATAATAATTTAAGGGCAATGGGGGTTACAAGGGTACAATAATAACAATAAGGGGGTTACACTAACAATAATAAGGGACTATACTAGTAATATAGGGACCTAACATGCCCCTCTCCTTCAAAAAAAGTGTTGTCCTCAATGCTTAAGTAGCTCTGGGTGCTTTTGTATAAAATTCTCATCCTCCCATGTAGAATCTTCAGTGGGTAAGTTCTTCCACTTGATGAGATATTCTGAAATTGATCGATTCCGTAGTTGTCGAGTTCTTGTTTCCGTGACCGCTTTTGGTTCCAATATGATTTTTCCTTCCTCATCAAGTTCTGGCAATATTGTTTGAACTGGAAGATTTTCACCTATAACCTTCTTTAAGCATGAAACATGGAAAACTGGATGTACTCGCGAAGAAGCAGGAAGCTCCAATTTGTATGCCATAGTACCAATCCTTTGCAACACCTTGTAAGGACCATAGTACTTTGGCGATAATTTATTATCCTTCTTAGCTTGCTTGAGGGACATTTGTTTATATGGTTGTAGCCGTAAAAATAACCAATCTCCTACATCAAAACTTCTCTCGCTGCGATGTTGATCTGCCTGTTGTTTCATTCGATCTTGTGCCAAATTCAGGTTATCCTTTAAGAGATGGAGAACTTCTTGCTGATGCTTGATGTGATCTTCCACTGCTTGAACCTTCGAATTTTCCCTTAAATATGATGTGATCGATGGTGGATGATATCCATAAAGTGCCATAAATGGGGTCATTTTTGCTGCAGTATGGAAGGAAGTGTTATACCACCATTCAGCGAGAGGTAACCACTTGACCCATTGTGTTTGTTTATCAGATACAAAACAACAGAGATATCCTTCCAAACATTTATTTACTATCTCAGTTTGACCATCAGATTGAGGATGATAAGATGAGCTATGAGCTAATTTAGTACCCAAACAAGAAAATAACTCCGTCCAAAAATTTCCCATAAAAATGGGATCTCTGTCACTCACAATAACCCTTGGGCTTCCATGTAGCTTTTGAATTCTGTCCATAAATGTAGTAGCAACTGTACTTGCTTTAAATGGATGAGATAATGCACAAAAGTATGCATACTTGGTAAGTCTATCAACTACCACCATGATGACACTCTTTCCTTCAGACTTAGGTAAACCTGTGATAAAATCCATTGAAATCTCCTCCCAACGTTGACTTGGAATGGATAAAGATTGTAGAAGTCCTGGGGTCTTAATTGTTTCCACTTTATTCTGCTGGCAAACCAAACATTCCGCCAAAAAATTTCGAATATCAGATTTAAGGCCATCCCAAAAAAATTCTTTCTTCACCCTGTGGTAAGTTTTTAAAAATCCTGAGTGTCCTCCTAAAGGAGAAGTGTGCAATTCCAGAAGAATCTTTTGTTTTAGTTGGGAATTATTACAAAGATATAGGCGATCTTTGTACCATAAGGAATCATTTTTCCAACTAAATGTATCAGATGTACTAGGATCTTGCTGCAAATTTTGAATGAGTGTCCATACATCTTTGTCCCTCTTCCATTCATCTCTTGCTTCGGTTATCCAATCTGGTTGGATAATAGAAATGGCACAAAGCAATGCTTCCACCTCTTCATTCTTTCTTGAGAGTGCATCTGCAACAGCATTAAGCTTTCCTTTTTTGTAGATTATTTCAAAGTCATAACCCAACATCTTTGTGACCCATTTTTGCTGCTCTTCTGAAGATAGTCTTTGTTCCAAAAAAGTGTTTAAGACTATCATGATCAGTTTTTACCTTGAAGTGTCTTCCCATTAGGTAAGTTCGCCATTTCTTTAGTGCATGTAGTATTGCTAACATTTCCTTCTCATAAATAGGTTTCTGTAAATACTTTCCTTTGATTGGACGACTTTCAAAAGCAATGGGTCTTGCTTCCTGCATTAAAACTGCACCAATTCCATTTCCTGAGGCATCACATTCCACAATAAAGGTTTTTGTGAAGTCTGGTGTAGCTAAGACCGGTGCTAGGCACATTGCCTCTTTAAGACGTTCAAAGGCCTTAGTTGCTTCAGGAGTCCATTAAAATGCATCTTTCTTCAATAATGTTGTTAGAGGTGCTGCTATTCTCCCATAATTCTTAACAAACTTGCGATAATACCCTGTTAACCTGAGAAATCCTCGCAACTGCTTTATGGTTGTGGGGACTTTCCATTCCTTAATAGCTTTAATTTTGTTAGGGTCTACTTTAACACCCTCGTGAGATACAATATGACCCAGATATTCCACCTCTTGTACTCCAAAGAAACATTTGGATGTTTTTGCATATAATTGTTTCTCCTGCAATAGTTTGAGCACCTTGTCAACATGTTCGACATGATCCTTCCAAGACCTGCTATAGATTAGTATATCATCAAAAAATACTAGCACAAATTTTCTAAGGAAGGGTTTGAAAATGGAATTCATCAACCCTTGAAATGTAGAAGGTGCATTGGTAAGGCCAAGAGGCATGACCAAAAATTCATAATGACCCTCATGAGTTCGAAATGCTGTTTTTGGAATATCTTCAGTCTTCATTCTAATTTGATGATATTCTGAACGAAGATCCAACTTGGTAAAATAAATTTCTCCATGTAATTCATCCAATAATTCATCAATCACAGGAATGGGAAATTTATCTTTAATGGTGAGCTTATTGAGCTCCCTATAATCCAGACACATTCGCCATGATCCATCCTTCTTGTGTACCAATACTACGAGAGCAGAGAAAGAACTTTGACTAGGTTGAATTATACCCGCCTCTAACATTTCTGCAATCATACGTTCAATTTCGCTCTTTTGGAAGTAAGGATATCTATAAGGCCTGATGTTTGGAGGAACACTTCTGGGAATCAAATGAATAGCATGATCATGATCACGAATAGGTGGGAGTCCTTTGGGAGTTTCAAACACCTTGGAATGATTGTCCAAGACTTGTTGGAGATCTGCAGAAATAGATGATTTTGATGTTGGAACTTCTAGTGAGCATAATTGTGCAATTACGCCTCGTTGCTCTTTCTTTAGAAGCTTTGTCATGACATTAGAGCTTATTATCCTTCCTGGCTTCCCTTCAATACCCCGTAATTCGACTTCCTTTCCTTCTGAAAAAAATTTCAAGAAAAGTTCTTGAAAATTAAAAGCTACCGTCCCCAAAGATTGTAGCCATTGTACTCCTAGTACAACATCAGCACCTCCCATAGGAATGGAAAGCATTGGACTTGTCAACACATATTCCCCCATGGTTAGCTTGATATTATGGCATTTTCCATAGCAATTTATAGTTCCTCCATTTGCAACCATCACTTGACATTCTGGTGCTGGGTATAGGAAACAATTTAATTCCTTGGCTACCTTACAATGAATAAAATTATGGGTGCTACGTGAATCAATCAACACTATTACCTTTTTCTTCTTGATTTGTCCTTCTATCTTGAGAGTTTGAGGAGTGGTAATTCCTGCCAGTGCATTACACGATATGGCCGGATTCATTTCTTCCTCTTCTAGGGCTGGTTCCTGGTGTATATCCTCTTCTTGTTCATTTTCTTCTTCCTCTTCACAATCTATGTAAAATAATTTCTTCTCAGCACACTTATGACCTTTAGTGTATTTGCTATCACAACTTTAGCAAAGCCCTTTTGCTCTTTTTTCTTCCAATTGTTGTGGTGTCAACCTTGTAGGTTGTGGAAATCTAGGCATAGCCACACTTCCTTCTTTATAGAATTGAGTGGTAGGCTTCCTTGTTTCCATAATTTTACATTCAAATTTTCTTGCCAACCTGAATGCCTTCTCCAATGAATCAGGTTCCAGAACGTGAACTTCATGTTGAATGTTATCCTTTAAAGTGCCTATGAAGATATCAATCTTGTGTTCCTCTGGAATATCAGTTACCCTTATATTCAATTTTTGGAAGTCCTCAATGTGCTGCCCCACTAAACCCTTTTGTTTGAGATTTATCAATTGGCTAAAGAAGGTGTTGCTCTTTGTATCCTCATAATGTGCTATCATTTCCTGCGTAAAAATTGACCAAGTGACAATTTTTTTACGGGAGAAAAGCCATCGATACCATACAAATGTATTTTGTTCTAAATGTAAAGTTGCAATGCGTACCTTTTGTGTGTTTTTCACATTATGGAGATGAAAATATTGCTCCATCTGTAGTATCCATGTTACAGGATCCTTTCCATCAAACTTCCTCATATCCATTTTTGGAATATGGTGGTTCTTCCCGCCAACATTAGAGTTTATGAAATCACGATTAACATTTATTTTGTTCTCATCATGAGGTTCTTCTACTATATTTTGACCATTAGGAAACATTTCTTGTACCAACTTTTTCAAATCTTCGATGTTTGATTTTAGATCATCCATCTTAGCTTACATGCCAGCTTCCATGCCATCCATCTTAGCTTCCACGCCTTTCTTCAAACCGTCCATCTTCACTTCCACGCCATCCATCTTAGCTTCCATGCCTTTCTTCAAACCGTCCATCTTCACTTCCATGCCTTTCTTCAAAACTTTCATTTCATTTTTTGTTGCTCTTTGCGAGAGTGAAATTTGTTGCACTTGCTCTTGTAATTTTGATAGATCATGTTGCAATTCTTCATCTTCATGAGTCATGGTAGAGCCTTCTGAAGGCTTAATGGGTGTTGAATTATTTTTAGGCGCCATTTTAGAATCCAATATTGATACCTATTCTACAATATTCCATTGGAATCAATTCAACTTGATTCTTCAAACAAGACTTATGCAATTCAGAAAACAAATACACACCTTTTACTTGCTTTGAGGAGCTAGATATTGAAATTTAATTATCTCTGTAATTGAAAATATTCAATATCTGAAATTCATCCCTGTAGTAGCCCTCTAAAGCTTCTTTCAAATGCCACAGGTCTGATCTAATCTGGATTCCCCAAGACAAAGTTGTGTCCAATCTCTCACAATGACCTAATTCTGGACTGGTTCAGTAGAGCAAACTTGTAGGACTTTCCACGTGTCACTGTTTCGTCCTTTGTATCTAAAATTGATAGCCAAGAAGCTACAGTCCGTGTACTTGTGACCAATTTTTACGACACTCAAATCCACTTCCCAGAGAGAGAGTTATTGAAATTTTCCCACGATCACCTCTTTGAGATGAAATTCAGGAGCTTGAAAAAGCACTACCTTCCACAGATCATATCTCCAAAAATATTGCGAACCAAGCTCTAAATTTTTTTGACGAATTTCCTCAGGATTTCAGCTTCACACCATATGAATTTCAGATTCTGAACCTTCGTATAGAAACATTTATAGCGAAAATTCCACGATGACCTGTTTAGGAGCTTGAAAAAAGACCTAACTTCCACAGATGATATCTCCGAAAATATTGCGAACCAAGCTCTGAAATTTTTAGACAATCTTCCTCAGGATTTCAGCTTTGCACCCTAAAAATTTCAGCTTCTGAAACTTCGTAGAAAAAACGTTATAGCGAAAATGCCACGATGACCTGTTTGGAGCAGCGAAACCCTAGAATCCAAACCTCTAATACCAAATGTTGTGTAACCAGCTCCAAAAATAGAAGAAAAAAGATATCAACGCCTTATAAATAAGCCACTTAGAGGGGGAAACCTCCAACACATTACATAAATGAACAATTCTTGGATGATACAATTTACAAAACCTCCTTTCTATATATAGGAGTCCATGGGGCCATAAGGTAATCCTAGTGGGCCACAATGTAATCCTAGCCGACCTAACAATAATAATTTAAGGGCACAATAATAACAAAATGGGGGTTACAAGGGTACAATAATAGCAATAAAGGGGTTACACTAACAATAATAAGAGACTATACTAGTAATATAGGGACCTAACAAAGAAGAAAAGTCTTCTAGGGAAAATTGTGGGATCTCGGTATGAAAAAATTGTCTCTCCCTCCAACCTCTTCTATGTAAAATTCTCTGTAGGTCAGACACAGAGGGTGTCTTTGGCTGAGACGTATCTGACCTAAGGTGTGGCTTCCGAGGAGCCAGGACTACAATTAGATTTTTCTGGAAGACAAATGTGGAGTTGCCAAGGTGAGGGATATACAACTCTCAACTCTCCATGCTCACCTAATTGAAGAGTGAAATGGGGTTTTTTCGAGGCCCAGGGATTTCAATTTTTTCATCAACTTCGTCCCCGGAAATGGCACCAAAAAGATGTTGTCAATCCTAGAGACAACCTTGAGTTGTGAAAGACCAGTGCCTAGGACATCTTAAATAGCAGAGAGCAAAAGTAATGTAATGTAACAGGGATAACTAGCGGGACAGAGCTCTCATGCTTTTCATTTATAAATAGGAAGTTCAACTTTGAATGGGACCAAAAATTTCATAATTTTGAAGTGCAAAAGATATATTGCAGAGACAGAGTGTAAAAACTCTTACGCAAATGCATCAGACAACTTAAGACAATTCTCGGTAAAGAGGGCCAGTTCAACAATACTTAACAGAGATAAGTAATCTGCAGATGTTCACAATGTAAGAAAGAATGAGAAAATACCAGCTGTCGCATAGATAATATCTGGACACACATATCACCATGTAATGGGCTTATCTATCTAAGAATCCATTCACAATAATAGTGTATTAAAAAATAACATCACATTGAGGCCAATATAGAAGAAGTATGGGTGCTATGAGAATGGAAAAATATATCATGCATGAGCCATATTTAAAGCACTAGATTGATTCCAACATAAGTATCATCTAAGATAAGTTCACATTAAAATCAATGAGCTGCTCACATTCCAAAACATGATACCAGAGGAACATATGAGATAAGACAAACAATTGATAGGCACATAAAAGAGAAGTTACGTTCTATTGCGTATCAAAGACTGGAATCCTCCTTACAGATGAAACTTCTCTTCATTGAAACCCAACGGGCTCTGAAAATTTCATACAAGAGTTTAACAAAATGCATACAAAATTCTCTTACAGCATAGTTTTCTGATAAAATCTGGAACCCTGTGTTCTCTTCTGTTCTTGTTTATATAGGAACTTCTCTACATGGGCGAGAAGATATTTTGGGAAAATATCTTCCTCGCATGCTAGAAATTTGTTAGAAGTCCTTGTCAAAGTAACCAAAAATCATGATGAGGAATAAAAACCTCTCATCCTTTGCTGTTAGGCGCTAGGCCATTTTAAAACCAAAATTGTATAACAGTCTTAGTAAAAGTAAATTGCTGTGGTGAAATGTAAATTTCACCTGAAACTTGAAAAATACTTAACTAAGATAAAAAGTAAAAAAAAGGCCACGAGGGCCGAATCATGAAATAAAAATGCATCACTTGTGAGAAGGGGTCGAAGCTGTTGCTGATACTGGTGGTGGCGAGTTTGAGGATGAACTGGCAATTTGGCTGACAAACTGAGAGAATCTCTGCTGACTGTCCGCGGCAGGCTCAGGCATCATTGCAAATCCTTCTACCCTGATGAAGGCCTCAGTGAGGTCACTCGGATTTGCCTCGGTAGGAATTTTATGTTTTAACAAGTGAAGGAGGGCAAACTCTCGGCGGAGTGATGCAACCATGGTTTCAGCTTTAAGCCGGTTGGCTTTATCTGACAGGACATCCGTCCAGTCCCTTTCTTGCTTCAGGCATGCTTCATATTCCGGTAATGGTTGTAGCATGGAAGGGGTGGTGGAGTCCCAGCACGTCGGAAGCCCTGCCGTTGTAATCTCAGTCCAAACCGCATCAAATCGGTCCACGCTGTATACTAACTGCTGCAAGGCCTTCGAAGCCACGACGCGAGCCGATTCCTTATCAATGATTTTCTGGCATTCCAAAGCTTCCTTATGCCAGCTGACTATGCCATGCTTCTCGGCTTCGTTAGCTCTTAGCCCTTTCAAGAATGACACATACTCTCTGGCGCGCTGAGCTCTGTTGACCAAATTGAGATACCCGTCCTAAAATCGCCTCCTAAGATAGAGTGCTGAGGATTTCATCTCCTCGATGACTTTCAGAAATTCCCATTGCTCTGTCACTGATGAAATGATCTCGGACCAAATAATATTTCTACCATCCCTGAGAGTGAGATTACCTTTTAGGCGTGCGTTGAGATCATTTATGGTCTTCTGCTGGTCGGCCCTAGTTTTCTTTTCTTGTTCTATCTCTTTCTGCAATGCTTCTATTCTTCTAGTATTCTCTGACAGGGATTTTTCCAAATTCGTGATCCTTTGCCTTGCAGTGGAAGCTTGCTTCTCCAGTATATCATTTGCAGCTTTCGCTGCGCCCAGCTTCTCTGAAAGTGAACTTGTCTCAGGTGGTGTTGTAGCAGGTGTGCAGTTGTGCGTGTCCCAAGTGTTCTGTAGCTCTGACAACCTACTCTGGAAAGTAGCGATTGTTCCTGCCAATTTCTCCTTCTCTTCTCTTTCTCTTGACAATGTGCCGGCCAATTCCTTTTTTTCTTTCTCTACTTGCGCCAACTCAGCTGTCTGCACATGCTAGGAGGCCGCCATGCGAGCTTTGCTTTTCAATGAGGCAACTTCCTTCTGCAATTGTTCAATTTAAAAGCCTTGCGGGTTTGATTCCCCGGTATCCTTCCCTTTTATTTGATCCCGGAGACCACGTATTTGATTTGCCTGGGCGCGGGTACTTTCCTGCTCATTCTTCAGGGTAGCCCTCACCTGTTCATGCTTCTTCTCGAGTTTTCTCAGTGCTATGGTAACCCGCATTACCTCGTCCTTCAACATATCACCTACGACCTGAAACAGGTTACAAATATCAGTTGCTGGCACCTTAGTCATATCAATTGCATGCTGGAGTACCCGGTAGCTAGTGGCACCTGTATCAGGGTCCAAAAGGGCTTCTGCCATAGACAATACCAGGGGTTCAGTATCCACATTCATGGTGGCAAAAATCCTGGTGTGATACTTTTCTACATACCCTTCTAGCTTAGCTTTGTACTTATCTCTGATTATCCTATTTTTCTTGATCCTTTCAGCTGCCACTGGTGAAGTATAGTCTCCCATGGCCTGTGAAACATCAGTGAAGTCGGAGGAGGTGGTGCTGTCTCTCAACACTTTGATTCCGGCCTTGCTGCTGTCAAGTGGTGCATATGGTATGAAAGGCTCAAGCAATTGTTCTTCCCCTATAACTTCGGCTTCACTTGAGACTATCTTCTGCTTTTTACGAGCGGGGGAACCTGCTCCTGAAGGACCCACTTCTTCTTCTTGGCCTTTATTGATGTCTTCCTCTTCCCCTGTGGCAGATGAATCTGTCTCCATCTGTGAAACCAAAGGCCAAATTTCCAAGTTAGCCTTCCACTCTATAAACGGTCTTGGTTCATGCACATAAGGGGTGGACCTGTTCCTCTTTCTTTTGTTTGAAATGATCTCCCGAAGATCATAGGCCCAAGTTTTCCCCTGTCTTAGGTCCATGCCCTGCAACAACTTCTCGACAATGGGAAGGGCGAGTCTTGAATTTACGACGAACGGGCCGATATGGGTAGGAAGCCTCAGTATGTAACCCTTCTTAGTGGGGACAAAGTGGAGTTGGTCAGCCTTGAGGGCTTGCCGAATGTACTCCAGAGCATAAACTCATCGAGCGGGAAACACGGGTAGCAGGTAAGGGGCGACCTCGGCTCCATAGACCCGAATTTCAGTATAATTATCAGAGAGATACCAATCCCCGATGCTCTGGATTTTACCAGCTTGCAGCCAGTTCTTCATTTCGGGAAAAACCCTAGGTGATGGCGAATCATGAATGATGGTGTAAGCGATGGACATGAAATCATTTAGGAAACTTGAATATCCCACCCCTTTTGGCAATTGGCGCACTGCAAAGTTCCAGTCAAATAGGTCGGGGTTGAGAATTGACCTCGTATACCTTATCCAAGCCCAAACGCTCGAACCTATCAGCATGCTGATAAAAGAAAAGATAGAACACCATTGAACAGAAACGAAAATGGCTGGTTTCTAAAAGCTCTTGGAACTGGGTGTGAATGTTGGTAGATAAGTAGCCCGGGATATCCAGGACGACCCCCTTCTGAGACATTAACCATAGAAAGAAAACACATACTTTGGAAGTTTCTCCCAACCCGCCTACACCTAAAAGACCCGCGATGAGAGCGAGGATGGGTTGCACTTCTTCCTTAAACAGGTTTAATGGGAGGAGTTCCACACCGGGAAGGGAAGTAGCCTGGCTGCTGGTAATAGAAGCAATGAAGCTTTTTTGATGCTCCCATGGTGGTTTAGTAAACCGGGAAGTTAGAGCTTCTTCACTGAAATCAGTGTAGGTGGCACTGGTGGGAAAACGGAGAGATTGCTTGATGATGTCGGGCGAAAGGGAGAAAATCTCGTTCCCCTGAGGGGAGGTAAACGCGCCTCGGTTTTCATCGTAGGCGTCTCTAAGCCAGCATATAAACTCGACCACCGGGAAGACTGGGGGGGTAATCTGATGGTAAAAGCCTGATACAACCACCCGATATCGATCCCTATTCTGGACATGTCATGAAAAGAGTTCAGGTCTTATACTGCTAATGGGGAAAGGGTATTGGTGATCGAAGATTCCAGCTTGTTGGTCTATGAAAGGCTCAAACCCGGGAGGGTTTCTGGTTTCTCGGACCTGGGGAGTCTCTGGTTTTTTTTTCTTGGGTGTGCCCTTTCCCATGACTGACATATGAAATCTGAAAAGAAAAACGAAAGGAAAACAGAGGGAATGTAATGGACAGAGTACCTGCACAGTAGGTAAATTTTCTTGGGAAAGCAATGCAGATGGTAGTCTGGTGATGATTTGGTAGACCTGGTACTTGTTCCCGCTTGGTATATACCGTAACTGGAAGACCTGAGACTTTTACCGCAGTAAAATATGGGAAACTGCTATCTAAGACTGGTAATTCTGAGGCAAAAAGGGGTAGAGGTGAAATAAACAGGGTAAGTGTCGTAAGGACACTGACAGTGGGGCACGCGGTGTGTAGGGATTGGACGTTAGTTGAGGATAGGTGAACACCGCGTGCCGGGTTTAATACTAGTATGGGCCTCAGTACCAGCTCATCTAGGACTTACCTTACCTCTTTGCCGCATGCGCCATATGATTCCTGAAACATATCATCCCCAAGAGAGAATTAAATACGTAACCTACCAGTTGTAAGGGCCCCCATTGCGTTCCGCCACGTCACCATATCTCCACGCCTTGCTCTTGCCACTTCATTTTGACCTTGGGTCCCCACCACGTCACCATATTGCAACTCCACGGGGGTATGGGTCTCTTCCCACTCTCGCTGCTCGACCCCTGTGGAAATCCCAACTGCAGCATTCCCTTGTATGGATATTCGTAAAGTGGAAACTCTTTTAATATATTTGTTGTGCGCTCTTCGTACCACACAATTTCACTTTTGGTATTTCCGCTACCCCTTTTACTTTATACATCGGCCTTTTCGTATTACTTCTGCCTCTAGCTTTTAGGCATGTGACTTCTCTTACCTTGTTTCATTTCGACCCACTCTTTTAACATTTCACCATTTGATATGATGTTCAACGCATGACTTATCAACATTTAATAAACCAATGACTTATGTCAAATAGTGAACAACAGAAGGTATGCACCAGGATTCCACGGCCCCTGGGATCCACCTGAGCCAAAGCTAACACCGCTCCCCTGCCGCGTCTGCGAGCACCAAGACCCACACCACCATGCAATATGAAAAGTTTCCAGAGATACACGCCCATTTGGGATTTCTTCCCACCACCACAAGAACAGGTGTTGCACTAGTTGTGCTTCTAGTCACATAAATTTCTTGAGTGTCAGGATCCCATGGCCGAACACTGTACCAAGTCCACTTCCCTGCCTTTGCACCATTCCAATTCACACCTTGCATAGGAGGCTCAATCCATGGCTTGAGTTCAGACGCCGAGACATAGGGTGTTCTCTCCCACCTCACACTCACCATCGTCGAAACGCTACAAAATGTGCACATAGAGCACATCAACCTTGATAATACCATGCGACCAACTCTATGATGCATGAACCAATGTGCCATCATCTCGAATGTGTGAGGAGCGTTTAATGATCATTGGTGGCACGTGGATACCAACCTACCCCTTCTACATTCAACATCTTCATTTGTCCCGTTGACATGACACCCCCATCGGGGAGATTTCTAATGACATTTGATTACTTGCATTAGATGAATTGATTTCAATGTAGATGATTTATAATCCTATTTGATTGCTTGCACTAAATGCATTTATTTCAGTGTAGATGGTGATTTCTAGTCCTATTTTATTTCTTGCACTAGATGCATTAATTTCAATGTAGTTGTTGATTTCTAATTATATTTGATTGCTTGCACTAGATGCATTAATTTCAATGTAGATGATTTCTAATCCTATTTGATTGTTTGCACTAAATAAATTTATTTCAGTGTAGATCGTGATTTCTAATCCTATTTGATTACTTGCACTAGATGCATTGATTTCGATGTAGAAGTTGGTTTCTAATGTTATTTTCTTACTTGCACTAGACACATAGATTTGACGTAGATGTTGATTTCTAATCCTATTTGATTATTTGCATTAGATGTAGTGATTTCAGTGTAGATGTTGTTTTCTAATCTTATTTTATTGCTTTCATTAGATGCATTAATTTCAGTGTAGATGTTGATTTCTGATTTGATGTAATTAGATGTATGATGGTACATTAATTTTAAAGTGATTGGATTAACAATGTGCATTGATTTCAGTGTAAGCACAAAAAATTATTGACAATGTACATTGATTTTTGTTTTATATTAATTCAAGCTATTAATATTGGAGAGCAAGAGAGACAAGGTATGATGTTTACTACAACAACTTGAGATAAATTTTTAAATGGTTTACAATTTCAACTGTCCTTTTCATATAATCGATATGAAAATATTAAAAAGATAACAAGCACGACAATAAGAATAGTAGAAGAAAATATTTTGAGATTGATCACAATGAAGTCTATTAGTAATTGACTACATTCTTATTATTCACATTTTCCATCATTCAACACTATTACATTGTCACTTTGCATTCAAAATTTCTATTTCATCATTTTTCATCACTAAAGTTATTGACAATATTTATTATATCAACAAACTAAGGTAACTAAGAAAATTTTAAATTAAAATGACTAAATAAATCTTAGAAATATTTAGTATATTTAAAATGATTATATTAATATAAGATGTACTTGCATATTATTGATAAAATTAACCATATGTTCATTAGAATTTAATTAGCCGCACACGACTAAAACCTGCGTAGATCCATCTTAACTTCGGATCTATCAAGTGCCGAGAGGGATCAAATCTCCTGAGGTGAAAACCTTTCCTCAAGTTTTGCACTCAAAAAATAGGTTTTCACCTCCAAATATTTGATCCCTCTCGGTGCTTGATAAATTTGGAGTTAAGATGAATCTAGGATGGTCTACTTATGTACTACTTATGTAACGCATATGCGTGCATTTGTCATAGTATTTTATATAGATAAAATTCACTATATATTTTTACCATAATTGAATCTCTTTATAATTAATAAACCAAATTTTGTTTTAAAGATAATAATTTAATTTTAAGGTCACTATTAGTTTCCACAGATACATTAATAAATTCCCTAATAGGGGTGTTAAGTGATGTGACAGATGTGGCAGAAGGTATGATTACAATCGCCACAAAATGCCCAAGGCGAATGCATCCTACCAACTCACTCAACTTATGTAATTCATGTTATCAATACATGCAACAACGGTTAAATGTTGTAACACGCCTCCATCATATATACCTAATTTCACCAACTTTCCCAAGGTTGACATGAGCTGAGGGGTTACTATGATAAGACTCAAACTCCTAGGTGACCTTAAGGAAATAGATTTGACACAATTATACCTTACTCACCTCTTCCTGATGCCACAAGCCCCCCAAGGGTTGAACCACCCTTCTTGGACCTCTGTCCTTGAGACAACTCACATTTTTATTGAATTGGAGCCCCAGTCGCTCCCTTGCCAAGCCCTCCAAGTGACTGATACCCCTAGTTTCTCCCATGAGCCTACCTAAGTGCGATTGTAGACCCCTTTTTCCAATTCTATGTAGCTTTCAAAACTCATAATAGACATGAATAAAATGCTTTTAATAAAAAAATAAAAGCAAGGCTTAACTTGAAATTCCCCAACCCCGACTGACATTTCATAAAACACTTGGTAAATATTCAACCTACAGGTCATGAATGCAATTCTGAACATAAGCGGCTGAAAAATTATCTGAGGTTTAACAAGAAGGCTCACTTCCTTCTCACATTAGTTTTCATAAGATCAATTAGGTCTTGCATTCATTATTAACTCAGTTACAAGTAAAAACATGAATAGATCCATCACTAAGATATGTCATATAACAATGATTATAACCAACATATAATAAAAAAAGTAAAAAAGAGATAAAAATGATTAAATACACATAATAATAAGTACATTTACTTATCAAAAGAAATAGAAAATTAGCTTTATTAGACATGGGAAAAAGGTAACCAAGTTCGGGACTTCCACATACCACCCGACCATAGATTGGATGAACCAATTATTTCTTTCAGCGAATCACCCTCGTGCCATATTCCAAGCATGAATGTGGGATAACATGGGATAACCTAATCCAAAATAGCGAAGGGAATCCATAGGTTAAACCACCTCCACTGTCACCATACTGTGTTCTCACCTAAATTGGTGTTGAGATCACAAAACAAAACCGAGCTTGGATTCCTAAGAATTTATTCACCAATACCTTGAGGAATTTTCATGTCTCCAACCTCAAGCTACACCATGTATCGCGCCATTACTGGTCAAGGGATTCCTAGGCCTTTTGGAATTTTTCAGAGACCACCTCACCCAGATCCAAAATATTTTGACAATCCAAAGCTCAAACCAAGAACAACCCAATACCATTATGACTATATTTAAATGGAAAGGATAGGCTAAAATCCATTGTTAAACTCAGAAAAACCTATACCAATGACAACTAAATAACCAAATACCAACATGCACATACCATGCATGTTAAAACTAGCTAGAAAATCACACATGAAACCTTTTACCTACAAGTATTCTGATAGAATTTGCTTGATCCAAATTTTATTTACTTTATCCTTGCTTTCCTTTCCTTGATTACTTTCCTTATCCTCTTGGTGCTCTTCTCCTCTTTGAGAGTAATTCCAAAACTGAACCAACAAAAGGCTACCAACTGATGCTCTGAGGTATTTTTCTTGATGAGGCCTCTAATTTCTTAAATTATCCATTATTTTCCTTCATTTTCCTCCTCACATGCAACTTGTGACCTTTAACCTTCCTTTTCTCCTAATTTCCTTTATTTTTGTAAATAAATGCCAAAAATACTCTTTTTCCTTTCCAAATCCTTAGCCATTACCTTTCCTAATTTCCCCTTAGCCATATAATAAACAAGTGAGGCCCACTAGGATATTTTTCCCAAAATTCAGCTTGGAATATGTGTCTCTTAACCATGGTCTTATTTTTCCTTTATTAACTTTTATTACATGAACTTTTAACCCGGGGATGTTACAAATGCAACTTAAAAAAATCCATTATTCCCCAATGTGGGATAGTCACTCCCTTATGGAATTCATCCACTATGAGTTTATGTATTCTTTTCAAACTTTTGGATTAATGATGACAATGTTCTCAATGTGTATTTTTCCAAATTCAATACCCAATTATCTTTGTAAGTGTCCTCTCTCCACAATCCTTCTTGCCACAAACCTCTACTCTTTCCCTCCCTTCTATCCATTGCAAAATGATTTGAACCTAAGATATGGTGGCGACATAGAAAGCTTATAGTTCTTCTCTCATACCTTCTATTGTACCTTAGAAGAGAACCTATGACTAGGGAGAGGTTAGTGCCCAAGACATTTAAATAAAACTGTGAAGAAAACCATTTGCTGTCCTATTTTTCAAACCCCAGAAATTTTAATTATATAAACAATGTTTCCAAGCCTTATTATGATAAAAAAATATATTTTAAAGTGGCCTTCTAATGTTAAGTTTTATTTTAAATGGAAGTTCAATGAGGAAAGAATGATGAAAAGCCTTTTAAACAACAAGTTGTCTTGATACAAAATCTCTTGTCTTTAGCTTTAGAAGAAATATGGAGTTATTGTGAAATGATAAACGGAAAAGATGAGTGCATCATTAAGGTTCTCTTTTATTTAACTCACTTAAATTTTTTTTTGGTAACTGTAAGGTTTAAAAGACAAGCAACTTCATTACTACTTTCTATTGAAGAAAAAAAATAAATGGAAAAAGAACAAGAATACATATCATACTCAACAAGTGTCTAGAATCACTTTGAAATATTTATTCATATCACTAATAAGATTTGAAAATACAAAGGGATTTCTTCTTCTAAGGTCCAATATTAATATTATCTCCCTTGAATTAGAGCCCCAGTCACTCCCTTGTGAAGCCCTCCAAGTGACTGATACCCCTAGTAGCTCCCATGAGGCTACTTGAGTGTGACTGTAGCCTTTTTTTTTAATTCTATGCCAAGAATTGCAAGATTTAAGGCTATTTTCCAGGGTTGGGGCTTAGCCTCTGCCCATAACTCTATGTAACTTTCAAAACACATAACATACATGAGGATAATGATTTTGATAACAAACAAAAAGCAAGACTTAACCTGAACTTCCCCAACAGGGACTGACATTTCATCAAACACTTGGTAAATACTAAACCTATAGGTCATGAATGCAATTCCGAACATAAGCAGTTGAAAAATTATCTGAGGTTAAACAAGAAGGCTCACTTCCTTCTCACATTAGTTGTCATAACATAAATTAGGTCTTGCATTCATTATTAATTCAGTTACAAGTCAAAACATGAATAGAGCCATGACTAAGATCTATCATATAACCATAATTATAACCAACATATAACCAAACAAATAAAAAAGAGATAAAAATGATTAAAGCCACATAATAAAAAGTACATTTACTTATCAAAAGAAATAGAAACTTAGCTCTTATTAGACATAGGAAAAAGCCAACCAAGTTTGGGACTTCCACGTACAAACCGACGATAGATTGGCTAAACCAATTATCTCTTTTATCCAATCACCCCCATGCCATATTCCAATCATGAATGTGGGATATCATGGGATAAACCAATCCAAAATAGCGAAGGGAATCCAGAGTTTAAACCACCTCCACTGTCACCATATCATGTTCTCAACTAAATTGGTGCCGAGATCACAAAAAAAAACCAAGCTTGGATTCCTAAGAATTTATTCACCAATACCTTGAGGAATTTTCTTGTCTCCACCCTCAGGTTACACTGTGTATCATGCCATTACCGGTCAAGGGATTCCTAGGTATTTGGGAATTTTCTGGAGACCACCTCACCCAGATCCAAAATATTACTACAATCCAAAGCTCAAACCAAGAACAACCACATAACATAGTGACTATATGGAAATGGAAAGGCTAGGCTAAAATCCATTGTCAAACCCCGAAAAAACCATACCAATGACAAAAAAAAAACCAAATACCAACATGCACATACCACGCATTTAAAAACTAGCTAGAAAATCACACATGAAACCTTTTACCTTCAAGTATTCCTGTTGAAGTTGCTTGATCCAAATTTTCTTTCTTGATCCTTGATTTCCTTTCCTTTCCTTTCCTTGATTACTTTCCTTCTGCTCTTGGTTCTATTCTCCTATCTGAGACTAATTCCAAAACTGAACCAACAAAAGGCTACCAACTGATGCTCTGAGTTTTTTATTGATGAGGCCTCTAATTTTTTCAATTATCCATTATTTTCCTTCATTTTCCTCCTCACATGCAACCTATGACCTTTCACCTTCCTTTTCTCCTAATTTCATTTATTTTCGTAAATAAATGCCAAAAATACCCTTTTTCTTTTCCAAATCCTTAGCCAATTTCACCTTAGCCATAAAACACAACAAATGATGCCCACTAGGATATTTTCCCCAACATTCATCTTGGAATACGTGTCTATTAACCATGGTATTATTTTTCCTTTATTACCTTTTATTACATGATATTTTAACTTGGGTATGTTACCAATGCACCTTTAAAAAATCCATTATTCCCCAACGTGGGATAGTCACTCCCTTATGGCACTCATTCACTATGAGTTTATGTCTCCTCTTCAAACTTTTGGATTACTGATGATAATGTTCTCCGCATGTATATTTCCCAATTCAATACCCAATTATATTTGTAAGTGTCCTCTCTTCACAATCCTTCTTACCACAAACCTCTACTCTTTCCCTCCCTTCTATCCATTGAAAAATGAGTTGAACTTAAGATATGGTGGCGACATAGGAAGCTTATATTTCTTCTCTCATTTCTTCTATTGTACCTTAGAAGACAACTTCTGACTAAGAAGAGGTTAGTGCCCAAGACATTTAAATAAAATTGTGAAGAAAACCATTTGTTGTCCTATTTTTCAAACCCCATAAATTTTAATTATATAAACAATGTTTCCAAGCCTTCTTATGAGAAAAACAATATTTCAAAATGGCCTTATGATGTTTAGTTTGATTTCAAATGGAAATTCATTAAGGAAAGAATGATGGAAAGCTTTTTAAACAACAAGTTGTCTTGATACAAAATATATTGTCTTTAGCTTTATAAGAAATATGGAGTTATTGTGAAATGATAAACATAAAAGATGAACACATCATTAAGGTTCTCTTTTATTTAACTCACAGAAATCAAAATTTGTAACTATAAGGTTTAAAATACCAGCAACTTCATTACTCCTTTCTATTAAAGAAAAACATTAAATGGAAAAAGAACAAGAATACATATCATACTCAACAAGTGTCTGGAATCACTTTGAAATATTTATTCATATCACTAACAAGATTTGGAAATACAAAGGAATTTCTTCTTTTGAGGTCCAACATTCGAAACCCTCCTTTCTCTTTCAAAATTTCTTTTATACAAAATTATAAAAGGGAAAATTATGAGATTTCCAACTATCAATTAATTAATTTATTCTCAAAACTACTCCCTCCTCTTAGGACTACATTCTAGATGAAAAGTAAAACCAAACTGCATTATTATATCATTTTCAAAACTTTTCCAAATGTCGCTAAAAATATAGGTGACATTAAGTCACTGAGTGAGCTGAGACTCTGCTACAGTTGAGGGTCGAACTTGTACACTTGTCACTGTTGGTGAAATCCATTTTTTACATATTTTCCAGAGGTTCACATATGCATTTGGACTCTTCACAAATATAGTGCATGCAATCCTAAAATTTATGATATGTAGGTTTCTCAGCAAAAAGGGTTCTCATTAGCCACAATAATTAAAATTCTCTTTGAAAATAATTTACAATGGTTTCTCCCTTTAGCACTGTTGTCTTCTCATGTGTGGAGCTAATTTTTCTCTTAGCTTCCACCAACAAGGTCTCATATGTATCCTAGGGTAATAATTTTCCATTTTTATCCCAACAAGAAGGTAGACCTACTCTAGCCCTCTTATCAAAGTCACTGTTTAATTTCATTACAACTTCCTTAACATTAGACAATTTTGTTTCTTTTGTTTTCATGTGAAAATTATTTAAAATCATTTTATTAATATATAGGACATATTTTTTCATGTATTCAATCTTTAATTCCCTCAGCTCATGTGATGATCCTGAATTAATAAGGTCAATAATTTTTCTGGAAAATCTGGAATGTTGTTGAAATTTCTACTTACTAGCAGCAATTAAACTTTTCGGATCCCTCGCTATGGATTTCTCCTCTAATACTATAGATAAGTAATCTCATATATTCTTCGCACTCTGAATGATGTCATTCCATATTATCTCTCTTGCTTGGATAAGGGACATATTTCCCTTCACCTTCTCTTTCAACTCTTTTATTTATTGAGAGGCCATCTGAAAAATCATTTCTATATTTGGTGACATTTTATTGAGCCATGGCCAAATCCCTCTTAGCTACCTTTATTATTTTCAATGCAACATAATAATTTCTTTGAATTTTCTTTATTTCACTTTCAAAAAGCTGTAATTCAGTCATGGCTCTGGTTAATTTTTCTGTTGTATCTTCAGAGTCTGGTTGCACTAGAATAATACAAACATGAGATTTTATTTTTTGTTGTAAAAAATAATTCATCTCCTCCATCTTTGAATTTTCCTCATTTCTTTGCAAAAGTTCTCTAATGATAATTTCCTTTTCATTATCTACTTGTGATACCTTTGGGGCCATGGCATTTTCTACAAAAGGAAACTTTAGATTTTTCCTGAGAACTTGTATCTGTGTTTCAGCTCCTTACATCAATTTCTAGACAACACTCCTATCTTATGGGTTTACACCAATTTTCATAATAAGTTTATTCATCTCTTCATTCTATGTATTCAAATATCTTGAGTTGGCTTCCTCTAATTTCAGCCAATTGACTACTTTCTCCAATAAGGCTTCAACTTTGTTAGCAGTTATGGAAGTATTGTTCAAATTACTCTATATGAATTCCCCAGTCTATCTATGCAAATTGATTTTATCAAGTAAGGGGATCTCTTGTGCGTCCACTGCTAAGTTGAAATTCTTGAAACATGATGAAGATGAAACAGTCAGAGAAGAGGGGTGAGAGAAAGATAATTTGAGCTGGTTTCTCTCAAGGTCCATTGTAGAAAGGAACCTGATTTGATAATCATAAATTGACTGTGTCTCTAATTTGGATTCCATGATTTCCTTTAATCTTTTGTCTCTTTCCTCTATTTTGGAATACAACTACTTTATAATTGGGATATAACTCTGGGTGGCCTCCTCTGGAACTGGGGAAGAAGGTGTATAGATAAATTCCCCTAGTTGCAGTTGAAAACCTCCTACCACTGAGAAAACCCCCCCGTTAGAAAACTTAATGCTCTTAGAGCCTTTATCTATTTCCTCTTCTAGATAAATAATATCCTCATTGCTTCTTTTCATATTTTTCTCACTTGGATGAGGATTCTCAACCTCCATCCCTCCTGATGCAGTATTTTTTCCTCCATTTTCAAATTTCTCGACATCTAGTCGAGACTCATGGATAAGAGGGGCATAAGCATTCTCCACTCTCCTCTTTGAGATGATATGGTGAGGATCATAGGACCATTTATCACTCAGTTGGAGCTTCTTTCTTTCCAGGATCTTATGCACTTCTCCCATAGCATGCCCAGTGTTCAAAATGAATGGCCCAACTTTTCTAGGAAATTTGGAGAAATGCCCCTTCTTTGCTGGGACAAAATGTACTTGGTCTACATTCAAACTCTGCTTGGTAAACTCCAAAGAAAATAGTCTCATTGGCACAAATTTAGGGAGTATGTAGGGGGAAACATATGATCCATATAACCTAATTTTTGCATAATCTTCAAATAAAAATTGATTACCCACCTTTACATCCTTACTGGGCTGAAGAAGAGACTCTGATTTTGGTAAAATACATGGTGAAGGAGAACTATTGATAATTGAGTAGGAAACTGACATAAAATAACCAGTGAAATACATGAACCCTTCATAATTGACATCACTTCTTATAACATCTGTCCAAAATATCACCGATTGTTTATTTTTATGAGGATCCATGATATTTAGATCCAAGTGCATAAAAATTTCAACATGAGTATATAAAAAGAGATATGTGACCAAAGAAGGAAATCTGAAGCATCTAGTGAGTGACAGATCTGTTAATTGTGAATTGACCATCCTCTCCCAAAAGGCAGGTATATCAAAAATTTTGTTTGTGTTCATCATCAGGTTGAACATTCCCAAGATAGCCTTATCAACGATAGTGGTGTCCTCTCTTCTCAAAATGTTATCCATGACTTGAAGAATGGGTTTGACCTCCTGAGTAAAAGTTTCCAAAGGAAAATAAGTGGGTTCCAGAGGAAAGTGCTTCCTAGTGGGCATAAAAAACAATGTTAATTGGGAATAACTTGGTGAAAATAAGATTTGGAAGGCCGAAAACAAGGTTTCCTCTAAGAAAGAAGTACAATACTCCGAAGAAGGAAAACAAAAGGCTTTTTTAATTAAGAGGGACGAGACTTGAAAGATGTTTTCCTTCAATTTTTTCATGACAAAACATTTTTATGGATATAAAGAAAAAACTAGCCAAAAGATAAATTATGGGAAAACATATTTTTGGGGGATCACTATAGCTAAGATTCCAAAGTTGACAGTTGCAGCATGCACTGGGGAGTCTGCTTCATTAAGGAGGAAATGCTAGTGTAACTCAATGAGGTTTAGTGAGAAAATTGGGTCAAATAAATCTCTTTTAGTGTCCATCCAAGGAATATGAGAGGAAGAACCAATTAACATAGTTTTCTTGGACATTTTGATAGCTAGGATAAAGGACTTGATGTGTAAAATACTTGATTATCAGCCGTTGATGCTGATTGGAGCTCTAAATTTTTTCAATTTCAATAAATGGAGGCTGAGCACAAAGAGAACAGTGAAATGGAATGAGTAAAGGACAATGAGATTTATGGAAAAACGAGAAAATGGGGGGGGGGGAGACATTAATGAACACATGGGGGGTTGGTATACCAATTTATGATGTGGTGACATGACAAGTCGAAATGATAAGGGTAACGTGGAGGATGAGGTGGCGAGAAACAATGATAAAAAAATGTTGATGGGGCAGTGATGGAGTAGTGAGAATACATCTATGCCCACTTACTAAAATTATGGCTTGCTTGCTGATGTCTTGCGGGGGAAGTATCCAGTATGGTGGAGTTCTGATGGAGTCCCCCTATAATCAATCTCCACCGTAGATCTGTAAGTCAACACAATTTTGAAAAGTATTTGTGGAGGCACTAAGTGGAATAATCGTCGGGCATGTAGTGTTGTCGGGTTTCCACCATTGGCTGGGCCCGTTATATTTATTCAATCGTGCTCGACAATTGAACAAGATTTAACATCTTCGTTCAACTTTAGCATAGTACCCACCAAACTTTATTACCTTTAATGATGCACTAAAATAGATTAGGGACATTTAATCCACCATTAGGAAATTAATCAAAATCATAATCTTAAATTTGATTTCAATTTTTTTTACACACACACACACACACACATATATATTTGCACACATGAAGAAAATAAAACAAGTTACAACATCTAGCTCCACCTAGGATAATTTTTTTTTTAGAAAAATATTAAGAACTACAGATTAGTGCCTTCACCTCAGGCATGGATTCATGATTATAGCTTGAAAAATTACAATGAATAGCTCACTTAGTATTTACAATGATCAAATCAATATGCACAATGATGAAGTAAAATGTGATAAGTGTTGGAAGTAGTGTTTTAGGTACTACCCATTCACGAGAAGTTGCAATAGTTCACCATCCAAGTTCTCTATAATGAAAATGTTATTAGCTCTGAATTCTTTAATTTTAAAAGGACCAAACCATAAAGAATCAAACTTGGCATGTTTTACTTTATATTCCCTTCTCACATCCCATTTGAGAACCAAATCTCCAAGATGAAGAATAACATGTCTAGATTTTTTGTCAAATATCAACTTCATCTTCTCTTGGTATTTAATTAGATTATCCACGACTCTTTCTCTATTTTCATCCATTTCCACTAGCGGGTTCATCTTCCTCGTTATTTCATTTGGTTCTTGCTCAACATCTTGAATGAGTGCCACCACATTCTTTGCTAACTAACTGGGAAATAAAGATGTTTCTCCATACACTAATTCAAAAGGGGGCTCTCTAGTTGATCTCTTAATTTTCACCCTATTTGGCTATAAAGAAAACTTCAGTTGAGTATCCCAGTTTTTCTTGTTTTCTGCAATGGTTTTATTTAGTGCTTTCATCATAGCATTGTTTGAAGATTTTTCCAACCCATTGAACTGTGGATGATAGGTAGTAGAATGTGAGAGTATCACATTATACTTTTGGAAAAATTCAATTATCTTTTTAAACCTGAACACCTCTGCATTGTCTACCACTAACTTCTTTTTACAACCAAACCTAGTGAAAATATTTTCCTCTAAAATTTTAATGACCACTGAATCAATTTCCCTCCTAGTTGGAACAAATTCCACCCATTTAGTAAAATAATTTGTACCTATTAGGATCCACTTTTGTCTTCCACTTGAAGGTGGATTTATTTCTCCTATGAAACCCAAGTCCCATTATCTAAATGGTTCTTCAAAGTACACATGAATCAGTGGTAATGGTGCCAACTTCTTATTTCTAGCAAACATTTGGCACTTTTCACAACTTCTTACAAGTATATCAATATCAGAAAACAAAGAGGGCCAAAAGAAACTAGCCTTTAAGATCTTGTGTGATGTAATCTTCCAACTATAATGGCCTACATAGAGAGACCCATGATATTCTTTGAAATTTTCTACAGTGTCCCCTTCTATCAAAAAAGACAACAAAATACCAACAAGATCCTTCCAATACAACCTACCATTTTTTATTACATATTTTTGGGCTTTGAATCTGAGAGCTTTGTATTTTGTTCTATCTAGATAAGTAGGAAAATTGAGTAAACATAGATTATTAATGGAAAATGTCCTTATACCCCTGAGAACACAAGTATTTATATTGAATTATATTATCAGGTTCTTTATCTTTACATCTCTCCTCAACAACCTTTGTTTCAGCAACTTCAGTAAACAAATTTATTGCCATAGCTTGATAATTAGCCTCTGTTAAAATTTTTTCTAATATCTGTCCCTTCAACAAATTGGTTGGTTTGATGTCCATGTCATACTCCTGCATCTTGGGTATCAACTTTCCTCTTTTACCATCATTGTCATTCTGAGTTAATACATCCTTAACAATAACATTAGTAACATAAGTTGTAATATGAGACTGTAGAACATAAACTATAAAATCCTTCAGTTCTTTTACCAAAGCATAAACTTGCTTTTCTATAATATTACATTTCAGCTCTACATCCCTTAACACTCTATTGAAAAATTCCACTGGTTGCTCTTTATTATCTTGGTTTCTCTGCAAAAGTACAATTGCAACAGTAGAAGGAGAAGAAAATAAAAATATACAGAAAGATTTTTTATAATCTGGACTCACCAAGACTGGAGCTTCTTGAAAAACTACTTTGATCCTTGCAAAATATTCCCTGGAAACCATAATCCATCTAACTTCTACATCCTTTTTTATCATTTCAGTAATTTATTTTACAATTTATTCATAATTTGTGATAAATATCCTAAGGAAATTTATCTTCTCCAAGAAACTTTGAATCTCATTTTTACTCCTTGGTAGAGGTATATTTTTAATTACTTCTACTCTCTTGGATCAATCTTAAATCCTTCTATAGATACAATATTCCCAAGAAGTTTTCCCTCTTTCAAAACAAAATGAGACATTTTGGGATTTAAGTATAATCCATACCTTATGCATGATTCAAAAGTTTGTTGTAATTTATTTGCAATATCCCAAAAGGAGAATGTAGTAATATAAAAAAACAATAGATGGAAACTACAACAATGAAAAACCAATATAAATACACCATAAAAATATATAGAGCATATTAGCCATATTATTATTAGGAGGTGGATAAAAAAGTACAACAATGCTCAAAATATGAGACACTGAAGCCAAACAAGTAGGCTAGAATGACCTTGAGGTCCTCCCACAAGAGGGATTGTGTAAATTTTGGACTGTTGGATGTGATACTACATTGTCCCTATTGCAAATTTCAGGACTGCAATTGGCGGATGAAAATAAAAGTGTAGATCTAGCAGTTCCGGAGCTCAGATGATGCTGGGATTTCTAGATCTAATAATATTGGAAAATCACCCTCTCAGGGCCTACAACATATAACTGTTGGGTATGCATATATGAAGCATGAAATGAAGATATGATAGCTGAAATAATGTGAAATCATCTCAATGCTTGAAGGGTTGATCCCTTCACTAGATCCTTAAGCTAGAAGCTCAAGATCAAGCTCCTCCTTCCTCCTCCACTGAATGTAGCTTCTGAATACACAACAGCTGAGTAAAATTACACTGTCAACAATGGAGACTCTATAGCCTAATTCTAGATGCTGCAATGAAGCTAAAAGATGATGAAAATAATGTTCCCAAAGTGAGGACATGGTCCCTCACAGGATTTCCAGCTGAAATACTGGAAACTTCCCTCCTCCAATAGATCTACAGGACTGGACTGCACAATCCATTGGGGAATTGTTGTTGCATGGAGGTATGTAATGTTGGCCTGAATTTAGGATATGAATATACTACTCCCGGAAGACTGATCTTGAAGAACAAGGTGAAAGGATGAATCCTCCACTGGTTTTCTAGATGAAATTCTAGAAACAACCTCCTCCTCTCAAACCCTCAAGTAGGAATGTGTTATTCCTGAGACTGAATGTGTTGTAGAGATGGGCTGAATGTGGCACCAATACATGATGATGTATGACAGCTTAGAATAACATTCCCAAAGTAGGAACTCGAAGTCCCTCGTGGGAAAGGGTGGGATTTCAGCTCGGAAACACCCGTGTGCTAAACAACACTACAGACTTAGCTAAATGACTAAAACGTGCATAGAAATGTCAAATGACAAATCCAGATCTAAATAGATAAATAATGAAAATATAAAGCCTTCCTTCTATTGCTGCCTTCATCTTCCTTATATGGTTTGTGAGCCTTCCATAGTCGTGGCCCACCTCATAACTACGCTGCACATGTGGCCACTAGCCTCCATGAAGACTGTGTTGTCTCTCCATGTTCTCCACCATCTCTGCATTTAATTTCCACTCTCTCCATCATGTGTGCATTAGATGCACAATGTTCTCCAAAATTTCATCATTAGTTCTCTATGATCTTACTTTTAATGCACCATGATCTCATTTGACTTCCTCCATGATCTCCATGATCTTATCATTAATGCTGTATGATCTCCACTCTTCCTTCATTAAGAAGCTGCTCCACTACTCCATAATGCAGATATGCTTCTAAATTATCCACACACACACATCAAAAGTGTATTTTATTCATATATGGGGTTTATGGTTCCCTCCACCCTCTTAATTAATTAATTAATTAAGAAACATAAGAACTCTAATATTACAATTAACTAATGGAAAATTGGGAATATTACAGTCCTCCCCGCTAAAATGTTGCTTGTCCTCAAGCAACTACAAAAGTGGATGCTACAACAATCCATATCCCTACAAATGGCATCATCATATGGAAGGCCTCCCCATTTTCTCCAATGTGTTATGCATTATCAACACTAAATATGCCTCTCTAGAATGCCTAGAATGACCTCCAACTGAAAATTTAGATGCCTCTCCTCATCAATGAGTCCTCATGTGGCAACCATATGTTGTTCAAGATCCTCCTCTATGCATGAGATACATAAAGTGAAGTGGTATCTTCCCAAAGTGGAAAGTCCCAACTCATAAACCAACTCTTCATCCCATGTTACATGAAGTAGATTGTATCTCTCCATGCTTCCCTCCTTGGCCCTGTTGGCCTTGTTGGATCCAAGCATCATCCCAACAATGTGTAAAATAATAAGTAGATACATATGGATGAAAATGTACAATGTCAAACTATACTCTCCCAATAACAACCACCGTAGCAAAGCCTTCTGCTACCATTCCAAATCATCATTACACCAAGTGAGAGAGTCATACTCTCTCAATAGAGGCCACCGCAACAATGCCTCTTGCTACCATGCCAAATCATTATCAACACAAATATGAGAGCCATACTCTCTCAAAAGAAGCCACCAAAACAATGCCTCTTGCTGCCACATCACATCATCATCATACCAAGTACAATGAACAAAATATTTCAACAGAAGCCAATGCAGTTAAGGCCTCTTGTTTCCATCCTCCATCAACACCATGCAATGTATGGGGAAAAATCAACCCATACTCTCCCAAAAGAAAGAAAAGAAACAAGGATTCTTGTTGCCATCTTACATCATCATGATGTAAGTCATGGAACAACAACATACTAATTTACATGTATAATGTCACATAAACAAAATACAAAGAAGCTCCTTGCTGCCATCATGTGATAGTTATGCCATATCCCAAACAAAATTACATACATGGGCATAAGATATATCATGTGATGGCCAAACTCTCTCAACAATAACCAGCACAACCATGCATCTTGTTGCTGCATAACATCAGTGATATACATGGAATGATCTCATTTGACTTCCTGCATGATCTCCATGATCTTATCGTTAATGCTGCATGATCTCCACCCTTACTTCATTAAGAAGCTACTCCACTACTCCATAATGCAAATCTACTTCTAAATTATCAACATACACACATCAAAAGTGGATTTTATTCATCTATGGGGTGTATGGGTCCCTCCACCCTCTTATTTACTTATTAATTAATAAAAGTAATAACTCTAATATTCCAATTAACTGATGGAAAATTGGGAATATTACATGCTTCAAATGTTCTTCATATGACCTGGAGAAAAATGTAATATCATCTAAATAAATTGCCACAAATTTATCGTTTTCACCCACAAAGGCTATGTCCACAGCCCTCTGGAACGTAGCACCAACATTCATTAATCCAAAAGGAATATTTTCATACATGAAAGTGCCCCATGGAGTTGTAAATGTTGTCTTATTATGATCATCTGGTTGAACTGAAATCTGGTTATATCCCTAAAATCCATCAATAGTTGATAATGTGGAAGATCCTGTTACTTTTTCAAAATGTGATCAATTTTAGGAAGAGGATAATTATCTTTCAATGATGCTCTATTTAGATTCTGAAATTCAATACATAGCCGAATATCTCCATTCTTCTTCCTCATAGGTACTAAATTTTCCACCCAATTAGAATATCTAAGAGGGACAATTATTTTTTCCTGTAACAACTTTTTGACCTCCTTCTCAATCGATGGCAACAAAAAAGGATTAATATGCCTCAATTTCTATTTATATGGCTCAATCCATGGCTTTAAATGAATATTATGTTGAATAGTTTGTATCATATGTTTTCAGGTCTTCATAAGACCATGCAAATACATCAACATATTTATTGAAGAGATCTACATATCTCAGTTTGAATTCTTTTGGAATATCTCTTGCTAGTTTCACCAAATTTGGGTGTTTCTCTGTTCCAAGCTTGCTGTTAGGTCTCTATATTACTAGTGCAGTCCATTATTGTTGTTAGTGTAGCCCCCTCATTTTTATTGTTATACCCCTGTAACCCCAATATTGTTATTATTGTGCCCTTACATTATTATTATTAGGTCAGCTAGGATTATATTGTGACCCCTTGGACTCCTATATATATAAGGAGGTTGTGTCATTTGTATCATCCAATAATTGTTCATTTATATAATGTAAATGAGGTTTCTCCCTAGAAGTGGCTTATTTCTAAGGCGTTGATCTCTCTTTTCTTCTATTTTTGGAGCTGGTTTCATACCATTTGGTATCAGAGCTTTGGATTCTAGGGTTTTGCTGCTCCAAACATGCCATCATGGAATTTTTGCTATAAATTTTTTTCTACGAATATTTAGAAGCTGAAAGTTTTAGCACACAAAGTTGAAACAACAAGGAACATCGTGTAAAAATTTCAGATCTTAGTTCCCAAAATTTGTGGAGATACGATCTGTGGATGTTAGGGTTTTTTCAGCCTCTTGAATTTCATCTAAAACAAGACATCGTGAAATTTTCACTATAAAATTTTTTTCTACATAGGTGAAGAAGCTGAAATGTTTATCACGTGAAGCCGAAGTCCTCAAGAACTTTGTGTAAAAATTTTAGATCTTGGTTCACAATATTTTCGAAGATATGATCTATGGAAGTTAGGGTTTTTGCAGGATCACGACTTTAATCTAAAAGAGATGACCTAGGGAAAATCGTCATAACTATCTCTTTGAGCATCGATTGGAATTCTAAAAAAAGGGGCTGCAATTAAATAGATTGTAGTTTCTTGTGCATAAATTTTAGAGCCAAAGGAGGAAACAATGACACATGGCACTCCGTATAATTTCACTCTACTTAACTAGTCTGGAATTAGGTCATCATGGGAGATTGGGCGTAACTTTGCCTTGAAGAATCCAAATCAGGTCAGACTTGTGGAATTCGAAAGAATATTTATAGGGAAAATACAAGACCAAATATTAGATATTGAAGATCCTAAATCATAGAGATAATTCAGTTTCAATATAGGGCTCCTCAAAAGCAAGAAAAAGGTTTGTATATTTTTTTTCGAATTCCATAAGTCTTGTTTGAAGAATCAGTTTGAATCGATTCAAAGGGAATATTGTAGAATAGATTTCAGTATTGGGTTCTAAAATCCCCCCTAAAAATAATTCAACACCAATTAAGCCTTCAAAAGAGTCTACTATGACTCATGAAGACGAAGAAATGCAACATGACATATCAAAATTACAAGAGAAAATGCACCATATTTCGCTCTCACAAAGAGCAACAAAAAATGAAATGGAAGTTTTGAAGAAAGGCGTGGAAGCTAAGATTAATGGTTTGAAGAAATGCATGGAAGCTAATATGGAGGGTTTGAAGAATGACATGGATGGAATGGACGCTGGAATGGAAGACATGGAAACTAAGATCGATGAAAAAATGGAAAACATCAAGAATGATATAAAAGCATACATGGAAGGTTTGACAAAGTTGAAACAAGAAAATTTTCCTAATGGTGAAAAGATAGTAGAGGAAACTCATGATGAGAATAAAATAAATGTTAATCATGATTTCATAAACTCTAATGTTGGAGGGAAGACCCACCATATTCCAAAGATCGATATGAGGAAGTTTGATGGAAAGGATCCCGTAACATGGATACTACAGATGAAATAATATTTTTATCTGAATAATGTGCAAAACATGCAAAAGGTACACATTGCAACTTTATATTTAGAACAAAATAATTTTTTATGGTATCGATGGCTTTTCTCTCATAAAAAAATTGTCTCTTGGTCAATTTTTACGGAGGAAATGATAACACATTATGAGGATACAAAGAGCAACACCTTTTTTAGTCGATTGATAAAACTCAAACAAAAGGGTTCAGTGGTGGATCACATTTAGGACTTACAAAAATTTAATATAAGGGTAGCTGATATTCGAGAGGAACACAGGATTGATGTCTTCATAGGGACTTTAAAGGATAACATCCAACATGAGGTTCGCATTTGGGAACCTGAGTCATTGGAGAAGGCATTCAGGTTGGAAAGAGAAATTGAATGTAAAATTATGGCAACAAGGAAGCCTACCACTCACATCTATAAATATGGGAGTGTTGCTACTCCTAGACCTCCACAACCTACAAGGTTGACACCACAAAAATTGGAAGAAAAAATATCAAAAGGGTTTTGCTACAATTGTGATAGAAAATACATTAAAAGGTCATAAGTGTGTTGAGAATAAATTATTTTACATAGATCGTGAAGAGAAGGAATAAAATTAACAAGAAACTTCAAAAGAAGAGGATATACACTAGGAACCAACCCTAGAATAATAAGAAATGAGTCCGGCCATATCGTGTAATGCATTTTCAGGAATTACCGCTCCTCAAACTCTCAAGATAGAAGGACATATCAAGAAGAAAAAGGTAATATTTTTGATTGATTCGGGTAGTACCCATAATTTTATTCATTTTAAGGTAGCCAAGGAATTGAATTGTTTCCTATACCCAGCACCAGAATGTCAAGTGATGGTTGCAAATGGAGGAACTATAAATTTCTCTAAAAAAAGCCATAATATCAAGCTAACCATGGGGGAATATGTATTTAATAGTCAAATTCTTTCCATTCCAATGGGAGGTGCTAATGTTGTACTAGGAGTATAATGGTTACAATCTTTGGGGATGATAGCTTTTAATTTTCAAGAATTTTTCTTGATTTTTTTTTCGAAAGGAAAGGAAGTCAAATTACGAGGTATCATAGGGAAGCCAAGAAATATAATAAGCTCTAATGTCATGACAAAGCTTATGAATAAATAACAACGAGGCATAATTGCACAATTATTCTCACTAGAAGTTCCAACATCAAAATCATCTAGTTCTCCAGATCTCCAAAAAGTCTTGGACAATCATTCCAAGGTGTTTGAAACTCCCAAAGGACTCCCACCTATTCGTGATCATGATCATGCTATTCATTTGACTCTAGGAAGTGTTCCTCGAAACATCAGGCCTTATAGATATCCTTATGCCCAAAAGATAGAAATTGAACATATGATTGCAAAAATGTTAGAGGTTGGTATAATTCAACCTAGTCAAAATTCTCTCTGCTCACTATTAAAGATAAATTTCCCATTCCCGTGATTTATGAATTATTGGATGAATTATATGGAGCAATTTATTTTACCAAGTTGGATCTTCGTTCAGGATATCACAAAATTAGAATGAAGATTGAAGATATTCCGAAAACAACATTTCAAACTCATGAGGGTATTTATGAATTTTTGGTCATGCCTTTTGGCCTTACCAATGCACCTTCTACATTTCAAGGGTTGATGAATTCCATTTTCAAACCCTTCCTTAGAAAATTTGTGCTAGTATTTTTTGATGATATAATAATCTACAGTAGGTCTTGGAAGGATCATGTTCAACATGTTGACAGGGTGCTCAAAATATTGGAGGAGAAAAAATTATATGAAAAAAAAACCAAATGTTTCTTTGGAGAACAAGATTTGGAATATCTGGGTCATATTATATCTCATGAGGGTGTTGAGCCTAGACCCTAAAAAAATTAAAGCCATTAAGGAATGGAAATTCCTGACAACCATAAAGCAGTTGCAAGGATTTCTCGGGTTAACAGGGTATTATCGCAATTTTGTTAATAATTATGGGAGAATAGCAGCATCTCTAACAACATTATTGAAGAAAGATGAGTTTTCATGGACTCCTAAAGCAACTAAGGCTTTTGAACATCTTAAAAAGGCAATGTGCCTAACACCTGTCATAGCTACGCTAGAATTCACAAAAAACTTTATAGTAGAATGTGATGCCTCAAGAAATAGAATTGGTGTTGTTTTAATGCAAGAAGGAAGACCCATTGATTTTCAAATTCAAAGGAAAATATTTACAAAAATATATTTATGAGAAGTAAATGTTAGCAATACTACATGCACTAAAGAAATGGTGACCTTACCTAATGGGAAGACACTTCAAGGTAAAAATTGATCATGATAGTCTTAAAAACTTTTTGGAACAAATAATATCTTCATAAGAGTAGCAAAAATGGGTCACGAAGATGTTGGGTTATGAGTTTGAAATCATCTACAAAAAATGGAAGCTAAATGTTGTTGCAAATGCACTCTTAAGAAAGAATGAAGAGGTGGAAGAATTGCTTTGTGCCATTTCTATTATCCAACTAGATTAGATAACTGAAGCAAGGGATGAATGGAATAAGGACAAATAAGTGTGGACACTAATTCAAAAGTTGCAGCAAGATCCTAGTACATATGATACATATAGTTGGAAAAATTATTCCTTATGGTACAAAGATCGCTTATATATTTGTAATAATTCCCAACTAAAACAAAATATTCTTTTGGAATTGCACACGTCTCCTTTAGGAGGACACTCACGATTTTTAAAAACTTACGACAGGGTGAAGAAAGATTTTTTCTGGGGGGGAATTAAATATGATATTCAAAATTTTGTGGCAGAATGTTTGGTTTTCCAGAAAAATAAAGTTGTGACAATTAAGACCCCGGGTCTTCTACAACCTTTATCCATTCCAAGTCAACGTTGGGACGAGGTTTCAATGGATTTTATCACAGGTTTACCTAAGTCCAAAGGAAAGAGTGTCGTCATGGTGATAGTTGTTAAGTAGGTAAATCCTCTCTGCGGACAGAGATGATCCCTCTAGCCCTAGAGTGGGTCTACAAAGAGACATGCTAGAGTGTTGATTCCTAATTACTGAATGAAAAGAGGACATGGTAGATTGACCTACATGGAATCCAACGTTGTTGTCGTGGCTGTAGTGGTGGTGGCCTCTCGCTCCTATCTTGGAAAATAACAATCCTTCTGCAGTCATGCTCGGATACCTGCACATAGAACATCAAACAAAAACAACATACGACATAATAAATTCATTCATAAATACTAGCCAGTCAAAGATGGCTAAGTATATTGCATTAAACATATAACACAAAATGGCAACCAAACAATAGTCATGTATGTGTATTGATAGAAGGAAGAGTTACAACCAATGCTTTGATGTCGCAATCTCCTCTAGCGGGGTTCAGTTGAAGCACGTCTCAGATGCTCGTTAGGGGATTCAGACAGGATGAAGGCATGGTCTCAAGCTCTCTCAACGAAGTTCCTTCTTATTCTATCTCTTCAATAGTTCAGCTATAATATACTCAATTCTCCATGTTCAACTATAGTATACTCAATTCTCCATGTTTAGCTAGCTTATGAAAACAGAGATAGCTTCTTTTTATAGAGGAAAAGGAGGAGGTTAGGATCCCTACAAAGGTAGGAGGGAGGCCTATCCTTTAGGAGGTTCCCATAAGAGGTGGAAACCATAAAATGAAGGGGGGAGTCTGTGGTTATTCAATCCAATCACTCCCAATGACTCATCCTCGAAGTTGTTGGAGTGGAATCTCTACTTCTATTTTTTTAAAACATTCCATAAACAACTTGGTGCAGGTGGCTAACTGAGACAGAGTGACAACTGGTGTAGGGCCTAGTGTTAATCTTCCTCATCGGCGCGAGGGCATAACTGACTACTCGCGCCAAGGCAAAAACAAGGGTTTTGAGTCTCTGCTAAGGGAATTGTCAACATAAGGAATATTTCTCTCATGTAAAGGGATGAAATGATGGTCTTTGCAAGGCATGACACTGTTTATTGATCACAAAAATGACCCTCCAATGGGCGAGATGGGGATTGTAGGGATAGTGAAAAAATGTTGTGTACCAGATGCCCCCTAAAGCATGAGGTCTGAGGGAGAGGGAGGGGAAAAATGCCTTATGAGAACATGTTCGAACTAAACACCGCTGTCAGAAAACCTGCAATTACAAATACAACTGATATCTCTGATACATGAATATGTGGTATGGGCGCAGCCATCCAATCAAAAGAGTAATGCAATGAGTCATGATAATCCACAAGAACCCGCAACCTAGATTTTATGAGACAAAACCCAGGGTCTTGCACTCCATCTCGACCCGAAAAAATACAAATTCAAGCATGCGAATATATGAGCTAGAGTTGAACATGCAAGAAAATCACCTAATTACCAGCCAATGATGAAAGTTGTTAACAGGCACGAGAGAAACCACCAATAATGAAAATGGCCCTCAAGGTATGAAAGGTACAATCCACGAAGTGTGAACATGTATCTAACGTTGAACACCCGCAGAATCACTCGATCAAAGGCTAATTACATGGACCTTGCGTCGAATCCGAAGAACCTACCATTGAGGCATGCAGGCTCCAAGGCACCAGAAGGGAGTCTCTAGATCAGATTCCTGGATAATGAGCCGAAGTCGTCAGGAAGTGACCTAGTCAAAGGAGGGCCATAATGTTTCCCACATCATTGACATGAGACAGAGGAACATGATAATAGTGAATCAGGACCAACAGATAATTAGAGGAAGGTTGAAAACTTCAGAGGAAAACTTCTCTTGAACATATCAGCGACATGCCACTGGATTTGGCAATATTTGACATCAAAGGATATGAGGTCATGATGATGTGGCAAAGAGCAGATGAGAGGTAAAAAGAGATTACCCAAAGCCATGGAGGAAAAAGTGACGAAATGAGATGTCCCCAACTGGACACGAATGCAGACAAGTGCCATGTTCAAGAGCGACATACTGCCAACATAACTAAAATTTGGTTCCATTTTCCCCCACCATTTCTGGCAAGTACCCCAATTATTTTTTTAAAACAAGCTTGAAGGGGATAACATATGCTTGTGCTGTAAGTTTTTCCTTCGGACAAATCCAACCTAGTACATTTTATGAGCCCTAGGAAGGAGGAACTCGAATAACGTCATGGCGACGAAGTCTGATGTCATCAGGATTTAACGAGTCTAACAAAGGGAGAACTTGGCATATTTTCATGTTTAGAGAGTTTGAAAAGAAGGCAGAAAATAAAATTCCAGCATGGCCCTTTTCGTAAATAGTCTCTCAGATCCGAAAACGTAGAAAACAATATCTGAAAGAACCTCTTAGCTGCAATAGGCTAAGGTATTCCTTTTTCATAAATAATCCATCTCCCCGAAAAAGCGGTAAACATATACTGGGTAGATATCATTTCGTAGCCATTTAATGAGTTCAAAACGATATGAATCTTGACAATATTTTCAATTTTATAGAGTTAGAAAAGAGCTGAAAAATGAATCCAGTAGTGAATTTTCCATGTTTTTACCGAGTCCGAAAAAGTATAAAATATAACTTGTTACTTCATCATTATGGCCTGAAAACCTGTAGCTACACAAGAGACATGTGTATAACCCATTTCTCGAAAATAATATAATAAAATAATCGAAAAATATGCCTTAAAAACTAATTAGGGTTGTGAAAAGTTATAAAATGCCAAAAATGGTAAAAATAATTACTTTTCATGTTTTACCTCTTGTGGAGCAATAGTTACCCATTTGATACTATAATTTTGCGGCAATGATAGTGGACGATCCAACAGATCAATCTCGAATTCGTCAGTTCCAGGTAAGAGCCGATATCTCTCCCTTCATTTTAAGTCCTCTTTTACTGCCTGCAACCCTTAATTTTGATTTATGGGGGAGGAAATGTAAATTTTAGGGAACGATGGTTGGCGCGAGTTTCGGGCACGGACTCGCTCCAATCGCCCATTTTTCAGAACTAAGGCGTGCCCATTGGCCTGACTATTTGGGAAACAATCGCGCCAACAATGTAGACCATTTTGTTTGAAAAATGCAAGTTAAAGACCCATTTTTGTACAAATCCCATTTTCAAAAAATATCTAATACTATCCATCTAAACATGTTTGCAGGTAGAAGGTGGAAAAATGGTAATCAAATGGAAATAATGGGAACACAACGAAGAGCACGAGATTGCCATGGAAAATGAGAGATGCATGGAAACTCTCAGATACTGTGGACTGAAGAAGTTCTTCTTGACACCGTGTCTCCGAGCTCAACCGAAGATGCTACAGTATTTGATCACCATATGGGATGAGAATCAGGAAAATTTCATCGTTCGAGATCAGGAAGTTGAGATTGATGTTTCTGATGTATACTTCATAACAGGATTATCGCAGATGGGAGCAGAACCAATCCTAACCGGCACCCAGCCTGGTGTGGAGAGCATGTCCATGGTGATTGATAGAGTATGCCTAGGGGCATGGAAGGGATCAGGAAGTGGGAAAGTAGATATCCAGAATATCCCAGACTTGGCACTAAAAGTAGTGCTACATACCATCACACGAGCTGCGGGATCGCAAGCACCGCACGAAGCAACAAAGACACAGTTTCTTCTTGCTGTAGACTGCTTGACATCGACCATCTACAACTGGGTAGAGGCCGTGACAATAAACATTAAAATCTATCTAACAAAGTGCAAGAAGACAAAATTGAAGCAATTTGGTTATGGGTCTATCCTGGTATCATTATTCCTGGAACGACTACCAATCTTCCAGTGTTAGGAGGTCATAGTCCCGACACCACCAGCGAGGGAACTACGGATGGCTTGATGAGCAGCTACGATGCCAAGGGCAGGGGGCAGCCAACAGATGTCCTAGAGACCATAATTCTTTGATTGGCTCTGCCGATAGTTGATTGTCGTGGAGGACTGGCCCTACTCTGGTACAGATTTTATTGGTGATCCAGACCTCCCACTCTCGGAGAGAGAGGATTGGGATGAAGACATGGGTAAGACTCATTTTAATTTTCATGAGTGTTATTATTATTTTTTAATTATGTATGTTCTGAGGCGGCTCGTACAGGCAGTGACATGCTACTATGAGCATCACACTGATTAGACACCTAAGTTTTATATCTGCATATTTTGCGAGACATGGTGTCTCGAGATGTAATAGAAACACACATATTTTTTGAATTTATGATGCACAATGATGCAAATATTTGATATATATATATATATATATATATATATATATATATATATATATATATATATATATTTTCCTACATGGATCTTTTACATATGATGATGTTTTTACAAATTATGCAAATGTCTATATAATAAAATGTTAGCCACTGTATCAGTTAAATAATTTGCATAACAAGTAACGACCCAAAACTGAAGAAAATGTTCACAAAGCACATAAAGCCAAAATATTTCATTTTTACGCAAGCTTGAAAACAAAAGTAAACTATGCTTTAGATTGGTTTCATTTTTACACAAGCTTGAAACTGTCAGCCCCCCCTATAATTTTTTGACAAGCAAATAGGGGGCTAAAATGTTTTTGAGCCTTCAAGGAATGCATTTCCTCTTAAAACACATCATCCTTGAAGCCTCTTTGTCCCTGGTGTCCTTTGATAAATTTCCCTCTGCTGATTTCCATGATAAAGCCTCTCTATTTGTGGAGAAATGCCCAGAGGCCTCTTTTTCCCTCTCATTCCTCCCCCCCCCACTTAGCCTCTACTTTGTCTCTCTTCTATTCCCCTTCTTACCTTTCAAATTCCCCCTAAATTCCCTTTAAATTCTTCCCCTACCCTTTGTTGGCCATTTTCCCCCATTATTCGTCTATCGTTCCCCTTTCTAACCTTTAAATCACATTAAATGGGCCCAAAACCCGCTTTCTGACCTTATAATAGGGATTAGCCTTTTCCCGCTAGCCCCAACCACTTCCCCACATATACCCTTTGTGCTAAGACCAAGCGCTTAAAGCCTTGGAGCCAATCGCAATTGCAGCTTGCAAGACCGGCGCATTCCTTTGTGACATCGAAAAAAACTCCGATGCGATTGTTTGGTTATGCAAGTCCCGCGATGCATTTTATGCCGTTGATCTATAGTAAAGAACTGACGGCGGAGCACTAATCGTACTCCCCGTTGCCCGACTTAATCCCCATCATTGTTTCCCACGCAGATCGGACGGCCCGCACTAATCGCAAGCCTTCCTCTCTGATTCCCGATCGCACTCTCCCCCTGATTTAACGTGAGCCGTTGATCTAATCTTCGGATCCAATGGTTAGTGCTCAATCGCGCTCTCACCTCCGATCACAATCAGAACTTTGAATGTGACACCCCTGTTTTCCCCCACGATTATGATTCTCTGATGATATCCTGACCGTTCGTTCCTCCGCCAGATCCAACGGCCATCGCTTCTCCATTCCCAATCGCAATCGGAAGTTCTTTGATGTGTCCCCTTTGTGCCCCTCTGATTGCAATCCCCCGATCCACATCTCCACCATTGATTCTCAGGTATATCCAATGGCTATCGCTTGTCCCTCCCAATCGCAATCGAAAGTTCTGTTGTGTGTCACCCCTGGCCCCCTCCGATTGCAATTGCCTTCCGCTCCCGATTTGCGATTGCGATTAGACCCCGGGCCCACCGTACTACCTTTTCACCCATTCATATATTATAAGGCCTTTCCCTTTGTTAATTGAAAATTCGTATTATTTCGGTTTTACAAAGGGTTTATACCCATCGCATCGGAAACTTTGTGTTTGTCACTCTGCTCCGCTCCCTCTCCCGATTGCGATTGCGATTTCTGTATGGGTCCCGCCTCGTATGATCGTTCCCGTCCATTTCAATGCATTTCATGTATTTCCTGTGTATTTCCCCAAGCGTTTAATCTTTGGGTTTTTACACTATTAACCATTCCTTCCTCCACTCTCCATTATTTTCACTGCTCTCCACTGTTCCGCCACTATTCCTCCGGGCCTCCAAAGCATTTCTCCGCCACCACTACCCGGGTTCATAACAATTATTTTCATTGTGCAGGGGTCACAGAGAGGATAATTCAGTGGCCAAACGAGATAGCAGAGATGGACTTAAGGGATTTGAGCCTGTAATTGGAGATGTAAAGTGCTAATCCTATGTTCAAAGGATTAAGGTTCATCTTGAAGACTAATGAGCGCACCAGCAAGTCATAACTGCGCTACCTAACAACAGAACATGTTTTCTCCAGAGGTACGCCTTCCTATAGCAGTTTCAATGCTGCCTTGAGCCCATAAGCAGTTAATTGCACTGACAGAGATTCTTAAAGACTGTCTGGTCAGCAGTTATGGAGGTATGGAGAGGCCCGCAGACTTAAAACCAGTTAACCAGATGCAGAAGGCAGTGCATAGTTCCAGACCACCGTAAGGACTTAAAGAACATATTAGAGGTCAATCTTGACCTGACAGATGCTTCCAAACAGTCTACAGAGTACAGAAAAACGCCATTAAGCAGAATGGGCTCAGCCTCCTCCACCATTCTGTCTTAATGAGACTCATTTAATTTGTATCTACCCCTTTTATTCTCATTCTCCTATAAGAATTCCCAAGAACGAATTGAAAAAGGGTTGTTGGGCCGTTGTTGTTCAGCTGCTGCCGTTGCTATTAGAGGGATTCATTCTGACTGTTAGAATAGTCTTGGGAAGGAGTAGCAGAGTAGTTGTATGTAATAGGCTGGGAGGAGAAAGTCTGGACTGTAACAGCCATTGAGCTTAGTGTATGTGACTGGTTTTGCATCAATTAATCAAAGCACATTTCACAGGATCCTGGTCTATTACTATTGGTGATGTTTTTCTAACTCTGTTTATTTCATTTACATGCTGTTTCATGTTCTACTGGCTTGCATCAGAATTTTGGCATAGGATTTACCCTTGTTAGGTACCCTATGCTCCTGCTCTCCTTGCCATTTATGTTTCTCTTCTGAAATGTGTTATCTAAGGATTGATTTTAGTCAATTTAACCAGTGTAGTGGATGTTATTTCCTGCTCTCTGATGTATGAATTGAATGGATTAATTCTTAGATTTTCTTGTTCGGTTCATGCTGGAAGATTTGGGAACACTGGGGACTAGAGTTAGCCCTATCCACTAGGATCCTTGTGCGACCAGCTTACCTTTCTAAGATCTCTTCGTAAAACTTATCTCTGTTTTTCCTTGGAGCACACTAAAGCTAACCTAGAGTTAAATGACCTCTGGTCCGCTCTATAAGCTGCCCCTTTGTCCCTCCTTTTAGATTTTCCTATGAGTATGTCCTAGCAGGTCTGGAGTTAAAAGACCTCTGATCTGATCTATAGATAGAAATTAGGTTTCTTTCCTTCTCTCACTTTCTTTCCTTATTGTTTCATCCCACCATCTAATCTAAAGATCCTTTAGTGTAGATGACTTTTCCTTTGAAAGCTTTGGCTAGTTGTTGCATGTAGTTCCCCTTTCATGACTCCATAGCCCAATGGATGGCACTTTCTTGACCTATCCTCTTTGCTGAAACATCCTGCTGTTTTGTTCCTTTTCTCCCATTACTTTCTCAGTTCATGATCTCATGACCAACCCAGTAACCAACCAACCAAATCATTTTAAAACACCCCTTTGTGCTTCATACCTAGCCTAATATCTCAATTCAAGCTTCAAAGATATATTATTCTTTGTGTTATTGGAGAGATCCCTCTCCGGGTCCAGGAGGGCTAGATCCTAGGGCCCAAAAGTGGTTCTGATGTTGTCTCATCTTTTGGTCTTGTCAATCTGGCCAAAACATGGGAACCCCAATAGAAACAAAGGTAAACTATGCTTCAAATATGGGCACAGGCATGCCCCCAGCATGGTGACTCAATTCGAGGTACATGCCCCCCAAGGTTCAGTCCAGCTGTAATGAATGAAGAGCAGATGGAGTGAAGGTTCAAATTACGAGATCAGAGAAAGACTCAACTGGGATTTTATGAGATCTGAACAAAGGCTCGAATTGAATGGGACTATGTTGCATTGTTTTAACAAGTTTGACACATTAAAAGAACTATCCTCATGACTTAATTCATTTTTTAATGAGGTTGACATAGAAGAAGAACCATCCTCATAACACCTTGTTTCATTTTTTTAAGGAGCTTGACATAAGAAAATGAACCATGATTCGACGACAACTCATCATGTTGAATAAGAAGTCACAGATTCCAAGAGGTTCACAACATCTTGGAAATTTGTAATATTCCCAATTAGCCCAAGCTAATGGGAATATACAAAAATTGTAAAGGAGGATCAATAAAACTCCTAATTAGAAAAATAAATCAATGACACATGTGAACATAGCTAAATCTGGGCTATTTTCATAAGCACACTTAGGTGTGAAAGAGACTGGAGCACTTGTCCAAGTCAACCAGGACCAAATCAACAGCGCTATCTAGATACAGTGAATCTCCAAGAGGCACATCACAGTTTTAGTTGGAGGCTTCTCCTGTGAATGGAGATAAATCATTAAGAAGGTTTAGGGTTTGACAAGACTTTCATCCTATAAAAGGAAGAGGAGGACAACATAGGAAGGTTTTTGATTGTGTATATTTCTGAATATATTTTCTTTTTAGACATATATCATTGTTTAGCTGAGAATAGTGTTGTTTAGCACTAGGGTGTTCCTGTTCGAGAATCCCACCTCTTCCATTGAGTAGCTCTTGGAAGAGTCTTGCTGATCTCATCCACTATCAGGCATTTGGCCAAGTTCATCTTCCAACTAAAACGTAGATCCTATTGAGGGTTTGGTTGTCCTTGTAAGCTGTAGCAAGTGGAGGCTATATCTGTTCAGATCTAGGCCATTCTAGGGCCTCTTTTCACTGGGAAAGTATTCTATCCCATTGGCAAGAGAGTTCTAAACCTTTGGAGCTGCATTTTCAGATCTTGGCATTAGGCCAATATAGTTCTAGAGAATACAATGCATTTTTCCTTCCAGGACTACGTTATTTGCAAGAAGGAAGTTGCAGGGTATTTTGACACACATTTGGAGGAGAGATCTCTGGTGTTGGGGTCCTGCCCTTCACTATGGTGATACATGGATTAGATTTCTGATCCATGTTCTGTATAGATTTGATCTACTTCTATTGTATTCATCTTCAGAAATTTCTGAATACTACTGCAGATCTGCTACTTTAGATCTCAGATCTACTCTCCGTGTTTCATGTTTTGATCAAAACCCCAAGGGGAATTTGTAAAGGAGCTCTTCTAGTGTACAGATATGAAATGGATCTATTATTTTGTACACAGATCTGCTCTAGATCTGGAGTGTAATATACAACTGCTGTAGCTCTTATAAATAATGTTTTCAATCTATTATTAAGTCAATACATGTGTTGCAGCCCCTCTTTTTGAGGAATTTATTATATTCTTGTCTTCTACATTCTGTCATACATTGTACGGGCCACATTATGGATTTAATTAATTGTTGTATAAGTGAATGTTGAGCCTTCTTATTGGTCTCCTACTATTTCTCTCAAAAACTGCGTTATTTTCCTATAGTATTGTTGCATATTGTTGCAGCCCTATTCTTGGGTGTTTTCTAGCCATACTAGGTGTGGGAGGTCTGTTTACCTCACCTAGTTTGATTTGTTTTTTCTCCCCTTTTGGCTTTACATGCTAGATCTATATATCTAAGGGATCCAAGGGCTAAAAAAACATTTCAGTTCACATACTTCTGAAAAGTGCATTATTCTAGCAGGTATTGTTGAATCTTCCCTTTTAGGGATATTACGGTGGTATCAGAGCCAAGGTCTCAAGGTCAAGACTCGCGAAGCGTGGTGGGATGTAATGTCCCGTGTGTGGGTAGGGCCCACAGCCATGTCTCCAAGGTCTGCGTAATGAGGGGTGCTACGCAAGGGCCCTTGCCCTTAGATGCTTCGGTGGGCCTTAAGACCCCACCCTTACCACCTTGGTATGCCACCCTCACTAACAGTTCAGGCTTTTGGTGTAGTGGTTGGACCTTTGTAGTATCAGAGAAATCATCTTGGCACAACCTGTGATTTTATTTCTTGAAGAGCTAATATGTCTTAAGAATAAGATGAGCCTCTCACTGACAGAGAGAAGAGGTACCTGAGAAGAAGACAGAAGAAATTTGATTACACCAATGATGACAAAGACAAGGGAAAATCCCCTGAATCAGGAAGTGATGAATATGGGAAGGAGTTTGCAAAAACCCTTCTGAAAGCCATGTAAGATATTGCTAGAGAGATCAAAGAGATGAGATTGGACAGGATCAAGGAATATCCTAGGAGATTTCATCCTGGGGAAAGCTCTGGTATGTCTCACCACTAGAATGATCAACCAGTGAACCAGCCATAAGTTCCACAATGCTCTACCATGCCTAATTTTTTAGCTGTGGAAACTGAAGGGCCTCATGAGTAAGCATTCATTGAAGACTAATTTGAAGAATATGAGTCTCAGAATCATAGATTCAAGGACCATTCATGTTTTCAAGAGATTTTTCACCTCAAGGACAAAATAAGACCAAGGCATTAACATAGAGATGGTGGATTCACTCAAAATCATGATCGACATCACTCTATGGGAATATTATTTTTACCCAAGTTTGATGGGTCATCCACTTGTTATACCAAAGCATGGGTAGAAAAAATGGATATTTACTTTCAGTTGAACAAAGTCCCTGAGATGGAAGCTAACAAGATTGCAGCGCTGCACTTTGAAGGTGAAGCACACAACTGGTGGTTCCATGGGTTGTCTACATTGGGACATGACAATGTGACTGCCTATTCTGAGTTCACTAGAATATTGGTAAAGAGGTTTGACAGAAAAGATCCAGAAGCACCTTTCATGAGCCTTGCAAAGTTGAAGCAGTTAGGTAATACCGAGTCTTATATCTCTGAGTTTATAATATTATCTATTATGGTTCCTGATCTGTCTGCAGCAAGGAGGGTGTACATGTTCATCGATGGCTTGGATGAACCTCTGCATGGGTTGGTTAAATCTACCAAGCCCATTACCTTGCATGATGCCATTGAGAGGGCTAGATACCTTCAAGATGCCTTGCCAAAAGCAAAGGAAAATTTTCAGAACAAGCCCTCTTTTCCTTCTAAAGGAAAGGAAGAGAAAGATACTCCTTATAAAGAGAGCTCATACAAGAAGCCTCTTGATGAAGAAGTTCAGAGAGATATAAGGAAGAGGAAGCTATGCTTCACTTGCCAAGAACCATGGGTACCTGGGCATAGATGTGCTGCTGGTAAAGCACATTATATAGAGGTCTTCTCAGATCTTGAAGGAGATGAAGATGATGAGCCAAGGAGGGCTCACAACGCTGACAATGTTGGAGGAGAACCAACACCATCAGGAGATGGGAATGGAGCATTTGCTCCTATTGGAGGAACTCTTGCATCCTTGAGGGGAGTACCTGAGTACTTGACCTTAAGAGTTCAAGGGTCAATCATGAATCAGAGGGTTTCTGTATTGATTGACAGTGGGGCTACCCGCAATTTCATTGATGCCCATCTTGTGCAAAGGAGGGAAATACCCACTGATATTTTTGAGGGATTCTCTATTTTGGTCCTAGGAGATAGAAAAATGCAATGCATGCATTATGTCCCATCACTTTTAGTCACCATGGGATCCTACACTTTGGTGGATCACTTCTTTATAGTTGACATACTAGACACCAATGTTATTTTGGGTGTTCAATGGTTGATTACATTGGGGAAATTCACCACTGATTGGGAGGCTTTGCAAATGCAATGGGTGGACAAGAAGAGTGGTGAAACTCAAATGATCAAAGGCATGCATACTTACCCCTCATGTTAGCCCCCTATGAATTTTTTGACAAGCAAACAGGGGGCTAAAATGTTTGCGAGCTTTCAAGGAATGCATTTCCCTCTGAAAGCACATCATCCTTGAAGCCTCCTTATTCCCTTGTCATTTGATAAATCCCCACTGCTGTTTCTAGTTATAAAGCCTCTCTGTTTGTGAAGAAATGCCCAAAAGGCCTCCTTTTTCCCCTTATATCATCCCTTCTAAACCTCTGTTTTCATCCCCTTTTCTCCCCTTCTAATTCCCTTCTTACCCTTCAAAATCATCCTAATTCCCCTTTTAAACCCTTCAAATGCCCTTTGTTTGGCTAATAACCCTTTTTTCCTCTACTATTACCCCTCTTTGGCCTTAAAATACATTGAATAGGTCCAAAATCACTCATTTTACATATAAGGCTTAAGCCCCTTTCGACTAGCCCCTTAACCACTTCCCCACCATATGCCCCGCACCCAGGACCAAGTGCTTAAGCCCCGGGCACTTATCACAATCAGAGGTGTCAGGCGAGCGCATTTCTATGTTAACTTAAAATCCCCGATGCGATTGGGCTTTGGCCTATAGACCTCCGCCGCGATCCTGACCATTGATTGGTTAGGATCCGATGGCCCGGCGTTAATCGCATCGCGCCAGTCGCTCCTCCCCTTTCGCCCCTCCGATCATGTTTGAACCATCAATCTTCCCGCCAGATTCGACGGCTGGCGCTTAATCGCTCCGTCGCAATCAAAAGTTCTTAACAGTGCCACCCTTCACCCTTTGGGATTGCGATCCCCTATTTGATCTCTGTCGTTGATCTCTCGAGATCCAACGGCCCAGATATCATCACCTCCCACTCATCGCACCAACCTTCGTCCCTACCGATTTAATCTCCACCGTAAATCTGGCTCCAGATCCAACGGCCTAGCGCTAATCGCATTATCGCTCCGTCGCCCCTATCCATCTCCCTCTGATTGAATGTGGCCGTTGATCTGGTCCCATGATCCAACGGCGAACGCTCAATCACGCAATCACAATAGCAATTTTCAAACGGTGCCACCCTCCGCCCTTTGCGATTGCGATCCTCCGACGCTATCTCCACCGTTGATCTTTTTATTATCTAGCGGTCCATAGTTAATCGCCCTTCTCCCATGCTGGGTCCCACATCATAAGCCCCGCTTCTTTCATTTTCTATGGTTTCCATTGTATTTTCCCAAGGTTTAAGATTTGGTTCTTTAGCACTAAAGTGTTATTTCTCCACCACTATCCATTGCATCCACCGTTTCCACAGTTGCCACCATCGTTCCTCCAGGCCTCCACAAAATTTCTTCCACCCCTCCCTGTATTTTATAATTGGTTCATTTTTACTGTGCAAGGTATATAGAGTGATTAATTCACTTTGTTTGCTGTAATCACAGCCATTGTGATTCGGAGCACAGAGAGGCCGTTACAACAGCGGTAAAGTGAAACAACAGAAGTGTTTTTGAGGGATTTGGGCCTATCAATCAAATATTTAGCGCCTAATCCTGAATTCAAAGGATAAAGCGCAGTTTGAAGACCAAAGAGCGCACCAACAAGTTATATTAGCACTACATAATAGTAGAGCGCGTTTTCTCCAAAGGTACACCTTCCTACAACAGTATCCATGCGTCCTCGAGCCCAGAAATAGTTAATTACTCTGACAGAAACTTCTTAAAGACCGTCAGGACTGCAGTTATGGAAGCATGGAGACCTGAAGACCTTTCAGTCACCTTACTTGCTTCATAAGACAGAACAGAGGGCCTTACAGCCAGAAGGACTTCACGAAACATCAGAGGTCAAAGTCGACCTGACAGAGACTCCCAGACCATATTATAGAGTACTTACAACGATGCAGATTGCCATTAAGGAGAGTGGGCATGAAATCTTTCTCCACTTTGTCTTAATGAGATCCATTTAATAAATATCATCTACTATTGTTATTCTCTTCTCCTATAAGAATCCCCAAGAAAAAATTGTAGTGGTTGTTGTTATGTTGTTGCTGTTCCTTTTAGAGGGATTCATTTTGACTGTTAGAACAGTCTTGGGAGGGAGTAGTAGAGTAGTTGTTATGTAGTAGGCTGGGAGGAGAAAGTTTGGACTGTGCTCAGCCATTGAGCTTAGTGTATGTGACTGGTTTTGCATCAATTAATCAAGCAAATTTCACAGGATCCTGGTCTATTACTACGGGTGATGTTTCTCTTATCTTATTGTTTTATTACATTTTCATGCTGTTCATTGTTCTTCTGGCTCGCATTAGAAATATGGCATAGGATTTACCCTTGTTAGGTACCCAATGTTTCTACTCTCCTTGCCTTTAATGTTTTCTGCCGATTGTGAATCTAAGAGTAAATTCAGCTAATTTAATCAGTGTAGCGGTTCCATATGCTGCTAGCTGATGTATGAATTCGGGGTTTGCTGCTTGGATATTCTTGCTGGTGTCAAAGCATTGAAGGTTCAAAGTCCTTCTCTGATCTATAGACCCTAGCTCTGTATTAAACCTTATCTCATTTTTTCCCTTGGAGCATGCTAAAGCTGACTTGGAGTTAAATGACCTCTGGTCTGATCTATAAGCTACCCCTTTGTCCCTCCATTGAAAGCTGCCTTTGAGTATGTCCAAGCAGGTCTGGAGTTAAATGATCTCTAACCTGATCTATAGACAGAAATTGGGTGTCTTTCCTTCTTTCACCTTCTTTCCTTAATGTTCCATCCCACCATCTATCTAAAAAGATCCTTTAGTGTAGATTACTTGCCCTTTGAAAGCCTTGGCTAGCGGTTTGCAAGTAATTCCATTTCATGACTCCATAGCCCAATGGATGGCACTTTTTTGACCTATCCTCTTTTACCAAAACGTCCTACTACTTTGTTCCTTTCCTTCCATTACCTTCTCAGTTTATGAACTCATGACCAACCCAGCAACCAACCAACCAAATCATTTTAAACCCCCTTTGTGCTTTATAACTAGCCTAACATCTTAATTTTCGAGCTTCAAAGACATAATCCTTTGCTTATATAGAGAGATCCCTCTCTGGACCCAGGAGGGCTAGATCCCGAGGTTTGAAGTGGTTTTGATGTTGTCTCATCTTTTGGTCTTGCCAATCTGGCCAAAACAATGGAACCCCAACATAATGGTGACTCCATTGGGGAAAAATCTGAGTTCCTAAACTGCTAACATTGGTATGTGTCCCATTGTCGTCACCACATAATGGAGATTCTGTTGGGGAAGAGACCACTTAGCCTAGATTGGCTTTAAATTGCTGATGGTGGATAGCAGCCTGCTCCAAACAGTCGAATTCATCCATCTAGCGACTCCACACTCCATAAATCCTAGAATACCAAATGACTCCACTGGTAGAAGACTCTGAACTGGTTGAGAAGATACAGTGACCTCTTTCTGATTTACAAACATGCTTCCACGCATACAGAGAAGATATGCCCCAATGAGTAGGGAGCATATCCCTAGATTCCCACACAAAATGCCTGAAGTGGACTGGTTAGAAAACCTACCTACCTTTCAGGGTGAAAACGTTGATGACCCCTTGCTACATCTCATCAAGTTTCATATACATGTGTGGAAATTTAAAGTTGAATGGCATGAAGACTACCTAATGAAAATGTTCATGGCAACATTAGAAGGAAAAGCTAGGGTCTGGTATGAATGGTTAGAACCTCGGAGTTTGTTTTCTTTAAGGGACATGCACCAAGTATTTTACAAGAATTATAAAGGGAACTCTCCATCCTTATCATGGGATTGTTGTGATCAATCTCAGAATATCATACAATATCTATTAGATATTGATGAGGATTTGGTTAATATGCATCCTGAAGATCTATTAACAGCCATTCAAGATTTTCATATGCATCCTAGCTATCACAAGAACATGGATGAATCAGCTGAGGAAGAAAACAATCAAGAGACCGTAGACATTCCTCAAGATATTACTGAAAACTCATATGCTGGTTCATCATCCCTTGTAGTTGAGGCTCAAGATGACATTCTGCCTCAAATCCAGTCTTCAAAGGAAACAAAGAGCTGCTGCACTTCTGCGCAAAGGAACAGAAGACCATCTTCTCCTTTGATAGAAGAAGAAATAGATCAGATCATCAATGGAAAGCCAGCCTCTGAAATTTTTTGCACAACAAACATTCTTGCCCATTCATCCGATGAGATTTGTTGTACAGAGTTGGAAAGCTCACATGTAAATCAGAGTGAAGAAAAATATGCTGATAATCCAGTATGTCTGGTTGGCAGCATTACTTATATTCATGATTTTCCTATTTTTGATCTATCTGATGATGATGTTCTCCAAACAGAAGATGATCTTGCAGGGTCATCATTAGTAGATTTATGGGAGGAGGATCAGTTCCCTTTACTTACAGAGAGTAATGCGCCAATGCCGGCTATTTATGATACTGATGAAGAGAGCTTTAAGAGTGCAGAAGAGGGTGAAGGATCTCTAGATCTTTGCTTCACTACATTACCACTCATCACTAATGGTTTTCACTTGATTGGAGGTCAGCAACCTTTCATCTCAGAAGATGAAGAGGAAAACAAGGAAGAGATTTTTGAGTAGACTGAAAACAAAGGGCCTTCTCTTGAAACAGAGGAAGCAATAGACCAAATACCTGCTCAAAAATATATGGATCCCTTCACAGAGCTCAGCCCACCTGATCAGAACATCTCAGAGCTCCAAGAGGATAGCACTGCCATATACGATGAGTCCTCCAGTTCAAAAGATGAAGGAGACACTCTACTCCAAGAGATTGTTTTTCTTCATCTAGTGGAAGAAGAAGAGATCCTGGTTGAAGCCGGCTTGCCAGATATTCATAGCCAGGTATCTTTTCATGATCCTTATGTTCATTTCCTACAAAAATTCGAAGAAGGATCAAAGGTCTTTTTGAGTAGCATGTTGCAAACAGAAAGAAAATTTTCCAAAAATGCTATTAAGGAACAAAAAGAGTGGGAGCTGCCCTGCCTATCCAGCCTGCTCAAGGAGTTGAGCAAGAAAGACCAGTCATGGGATCACATGATGGACTGGTTACATTGGAAGACATTGTTTGTAAGCTAGACTTGTAAATATTCCAGTTAGAGTAGGGTAGGTAGGAAAAGTTCAATAAAGCTCAGCTCGTGAGCATGTAGCCAGTTGTTTTAATTTCTGCAAAGCCCAGCAAGCCAGAAAGTCTAATCCTGGCTTGATTTTTTTTCAATTTCTATCTTAGAATGTAGAGAAGAAATCTGCTAGACAGTTTAATCCTAGCAGATATTAGATTAGGTAGAGAAGCTATGAGGCCAATAGTCTAATATGGTCTCAGGGAGTAATAAGGGTAGAAGTAGAATAGGTTTATTTTCCTGTTTGTAAAAATTGATGGTGTAAAGGGTCTGTAAGTCTAAATGCACCCAGAAGAAAAAATGTAGGACTATAGTGTGGGTAGGTAGTTGTTTGGGAGAATTTTACTGCTGATATGATGTCTTCATGATTTGTGGTAGCTGATCCAAGAAAGAAAATGGATGGGTCAAGTACCAGGCATCTGGCCTACACCAACGATCACTATCTAAATTCTTGACTCCTTTAAGAAGAAGCCATCCCCATGTGGAGCCACTGTTAGCCCCCTATGAATTTTTTGACAAGAAAACAGGGGGCTAAAATGTTTTTGAGCCTTCAAGGAATGCATTTCCCTCTGAAAGCACATAATCCTTGAAGCCTCCTTATGCCCTTGTCCTTTGATAAATCCCCACTGATGTTTCCAGTTATAAAGCCTCTCTGTTTGTGAAGAAATGCCCAAAAGGCCTCCTTTTTCCCCTTATATCATCCCTTCTAAACCTCTGTTTTCATCCCCTTGTATTCCCTTCTAATTCCCTTCTTACCATTTGAAATCATCCTAATTCCCCTTTTAAACCCTTAAAATGCCCTTTGTTTGCCTAATAACCCCTTTTTCCTCTACCATTACCCCTCTTTGGCCTTAAAATGCATTGAAAAGAGGCCCAAAATCACTCATTTTACATATAAAGCTTAAGCCCCTTTCGGCTAGCCCCTTAACCAATTCCCCGCCATATGCCCCACGCCCAGGACCAAGCACTTAAGCCCCAGGCACTTATCGCAATCAGAGGTGTCGGGCGAGTTCATTTCTTTATTAACTTAAAATCCCCGATGCGATTGGGCTTTGGTCTATATAAATCTGCTGCGATCTCGACTGTTGATCGGTTAGGATCCGACGGCCCAACGTTAATCGCATTGTGCCCGTCGCTCCTCCCCTTTCGCCTCTCTGATCATGTTTGAACCATCGATCTTCCTGACAGATCCGACGGTTGGTGCTTAATCGCTCTGTCGCAATCACAAGTTCTTAACAGTGCGACCCTCCTCCCTTTGCGATTGCGATCCCCGATTTGATCTCCGTCGTTGATCTCTCGAGATCCAACGACCCAGATCTCATCACCTCCCACTCATCGCACCAACCGTCGTCCCCGCCGATTTAATATTTGCTGTCGATCTGGCTCTGGATCCAACGGCCCAGCGCTAATCACATTATCGCTCCGTCACCCCTCTCCATCTCCCTCCGATTGAATGTGGGCCATTGATCTGGTCCCATGATCCAACGGCCAGCACTCAATCGTGCAATCGCAATCGCAATTTTCAAATGGTGCCACCCTCCGCCCTTTGCGATTGCGATGCTTCGATGCTATCTCCACCGTTGATATTTTTATGATCTAGCGGTCCGCAGTTAATCACCCTCCGCCCATGTCGGGTCCCACATCATAAGCCCCGCTTATTTCATTTTCTGTGTTTTCCATTGTATTTGCCCAAGGTTTAAGCTTTGGTGCTTTAGCACTAAAGTGTTATTTCTCCACCACTGTCTGTTGCATCCACCGTTTCCACAGTTGCCACCACCATTCCTCCAGGCCTCCACAACATTCCTTCCACCCCTCCCTGTATTTTATAATTGGTTCATTTTTACTGTGCAGGGTATACAGAGTGATTAATTCACTTTGTTTTCTGTAATCACAGCCATTGTGTTTCGGAGCACATAGAGGCCGTTACAGCAGCGACAAAGTGAAACAAAAGAAGCGTTTTTGAGGGATTTGGGCCTGTCAATCAAATATTTAGCGCCTAATCCTGAATTCAAAGTATAAAGTGTAGTTTGCAGACCAAAGAGTGCACCAGCAAGTCATATCAGCGCTACATAACAGTAGAGCGCATTTTCTCTAGAGGTACACCTTCCTACAACAGTCTCCATTCCTCCTTGAGCCTAGAAACAGTTAATTACTCTGACATAAACTTCTTAAAGACTGTCAGGACTGCAGTTATGGAAGCATGGAGACCTGGAGACCTTTCAGTCACCTTACTTGCTTCAGAAGACAGAACAGAGGGCCTTACAGCTAGAAGGACTTCATGAAACATCAGAGGTCAAAGCCGACCTGACAGAGACTCCCATACCATACTATAGAGTACTTACAGTGATGCAGATTTCCATTAAGGAGAGTGGGCATGAAATATTTCTCCACTCTGTCTTAATGAGATCCATTTAATGAATATCATCTACTATTTTTATTCTCTTCTCTTATAAGAATCCCCAAGAACAAATTGTAGTGGTTGTTGTTTGGTTGTTGCCATTCCTGTTAGAGGGATTCATTTTGACTGTTAGAATAGTCTTGGGAGGGAGTAGTAGAGTAGTTGTTATGTAGTAGGTTGGGAGGAGAAATTTTGGACTGTGATCAGCCATTGAGCTCAGTGTATGTGACTGGTTTTGCATCAATTAATCAAGCAAATTTCACAGGATCCTGGTCTATTACTACGGGTGATGTTTCTCTTATCTTATTGTTTTATTACATTTTCATGTTGTTCATTGGTCTTATGGCTCGCATCAGAAATCTGGCATAGGATTTACCCTTGTTAGGTACCCTATGTTTCTGCTCTCCTTGACTTTAATGTTTTCTACCGATTGTGAATCTAAGAGTAAATTCAACTAATTTAACCAGTGTAGCGGTTCCATATGCTGCTAGCTGATGTATGAATTCGGGGTTTGCTGCTTGGATATTCTTGCTGGTGTCAAAGCATTGAAGGTTCAAATTCCTTCTCTGATCTATAGACCCTAGCTCTATATTAAACCTTATCTCAGTTTTTCCCTTGGAGCATGCTAAAGCTGACCTGGAGTTAAATGACCTCTGGTCCGATCTATAAGCTGCCCCTTTGTCCCTCCATTGAAAGCTGCCTTTGAGTATGTCCAAGCAGGTTTGGAGTTAAATGACCTCTGACCTGATCTATAGACAGAAATTGGGTGTCTTTCCTTATTTCACCTTCTTTCCTTAATGTTCCATCCCACCATCTATCTAAAAAGATCCTTTAGTGTAGATGACTTGCCCTTTGAAAGCCTTGGCTAGTGGTTTGCAAGTAATTCCCTTTCATGACTCCATAGCCCATTGGATGGCACTTTTTTTACCTATCCTCTTTTACTGAAACGTCCTACTGCTTTGCTCCTTTCCTTCCATTACCTTCTCAGTCTATGAACTCATGAGTAGCCCAACAAACAACCAACCAAATCATTTTTAAAGCCCCTTTGTGCTTTATAACTAGACTAAAATCTTAATTTTTGAGCTTCAAAGACATAATCCTTTGCTTATATAGAGAGATCCCTCTCTGGACCCAGGAGGGCTAGATCTTGAGCTCTGAAGTGGTTCTGATGTTTTCTCATCTTTTGGTCTTGCCAATCTGGCCAAAACATGGGAACCCCAACACCTCACACAACACTTCCACACAAAAAACAAAGATGGATTTGCACAGTGGAAGCAAGGACCTCACTGTCCCTTCTATCATGTTCATGAGATTTCTGCAAGGGACACTCTTATCTAGTGGAAAACCACCTAGGAGGCCACCTAATTCAGTTTTGGTGAGAGATCTCTCACTACTTGATGCTCCAAAATCAGATCTAGGAGTGATGGGAGCATTAGATGACACAACTACAACACTAGAAGGCTTGCGCAAGCACAAGAAGGAGGGAGATTTCCTTCTCTCATCATCATCACCCACCTTCATTTCTGATTCTCCACTGTTGGAGGAGAAGAAGGGAAGGTATGTCCTTCCTACTTGTATCTTTGGCATAAGAAATGTAAAATAAGAGATCAGAAACATGGTAAGCATTCCTATTGGTTCATCATCAGCACTGTCATTATTGGGGAGTGTAGATCTATATTGGAAATCCCAGTTGTTGGTGGATTATTCCAAATATCTCCACACTTGTATGATGCTTGATGAACAGCTGCATGAATAGGGCTATTTAGTCCATGAGGGATTCATCTATCATCATGATAGGATCTTCTTATCTAGAGCCTCCAAGCTTAAGGAGAGGATGCTACAAAGGGCCTTCAAAGAGTTCTGTTTCAACCCTACCTATTCTATGAATATCTACAACACTATCATGAGATGCTTTGAATGGGAAGGCTTTGGAGGAGAGATGCATCATAATTTTCTAGAATGAAAGAGCTATGTGGAGTTGGGGCAGCCAAAGGACTCTATGCAAGATTCATTTCAACCATTTCTTCCTTCTCTTGAAAAGGGAGAAAAATATGTGCACAATTCCATGTATAGAAGAAACATTGATGGTGAAAAATATGATCATGTAATGCAAGCTTCATTTTCTGATTTGACACATTCTTTCACCATGTTTTTGCAGGCCATGAATCCCAAGAGGAGTTTTGTATCATGTGTATCTCATGGTAGAAATTGGGCCACTACAATTTCTGAATTTGGCCACTCCCTTGTTGTGCAAAGGAAGATTCTCTTTCATGATGGGTGCTTCCCAAAGGCACCAAACATATCTCACATTTTAAGCCATGGTGAGATAACTTGTGCAGCAAGTAAGTGGTGGGGAAACAAATTACCATACCTTGATCTGATTCAGGTAGGAGATGCACTACACTAGCACCATATGTGGGACTATGACCCACCTCCTTATGCTCAAATTTCTGTTTGTGTATATGTAATTATGCTTCCATACTTGGATGATATAGTTGTACTTTTTATGGGATTGTATGGAGGGAGGATGGGAAGTTTGTATGTACCACATGGGATGGACACTCTCTATGTACCTTATGCTACATGCTTTAGAGAGAGTATTGGACCAACCATGTTTTTTTCTATTGAGTTCTTGACTCCGTGTGGGATGGAATTTGTACATCTCATGATGACTTTGGAGGAACAATTCATGGAGGCTTGGATTGGTGAACACGTAGCTTGTGAAGAGAGATTGATATTTGATGGTGTCACCAATGGAGAAGGAGAAGTGTTGCAGCACTCACCCTCTCAATTGCTTGAGGACAAGAAAATTTTTGGAGGGGAGGACTGTAATATTCCCAATTAGCCGAAGCTAATGGGAATATACAATTTTGTTTCAATTTTATGTTTCATAAATAAAATTGTAAAGGAGGATCAATAAAACTCCTAATCAACAAAATAAATCAATGCCACATGTGAACATAACTAAATATGGGCTATTTACATAAGCACACTTAGGTGTGAAAGAGACTGGAGCACTTGACCAAGTCAGCCAGGACCAAATCGACAACGCCATCTAGATACAGTGAATCTCCTACAGGCACAACACAGTTTTAGTTGGAGGCTTCTCATGTGAATGGAGCTAAATAATTGAGATGGTTTAGGGTTTGACAAGACATTCATCCTATAAAAGGAAGAGGAGGACAACAAAAGAAGGTTGTCGATTATGTATATTTCTGAAAATATTGTCTCTTTAGACATATATCATTCTCTGCTGTTTAGCTGAGGATAGTGCTGTTTAGCACTAGGGTGTTCCTGTTCGGGAATTCCACATCTTCCATTGAGTAACTCCTGGAAGAGTCTTACTGATCTCATTGTTGCACTAAAAAATGTCACCTTGACATTTCGTTGTCCGTATGAGCTCATTATCACTCGTACTTTCCTCCTTTGCAAGTCTAAAAACATCAGTTACTCATGTTAAGCCTTAAAAATAAGATAAAAGCTCTCAAAAGTCTCTAAAACTCTGGTATCACACTTTCTCTATGTCTTACCTGCGGTCCCGCACCTAATGGTCATGTCTCTTGCGTACTTGACCACACTGTCTCTATATTAAGGGTGCGGACCCCTGTAAAAGATTAAAAGGGCACAAGTAAACTCAAAAAGCTCACTTTCAGTCATTTTTAGAAGCTTCTGGAAGGAATCTTGCGGTGGCAAGTCCACTCTTTTCAGGTTCATGTATCCCATGCCTTAAGGAGCTAACCCCTTGATGTGAGGAGATTATCCCTTTAAAGGAGGATTCTATCCCTTCATAGGTGGAACTGTAACCTCCTCTTTTGCACTATAAAAAGAGGCATTGGGAAGCCTCAAAAGGAGTTCAAGCTTTTGTGTTATTTGAGATAAAGTGCTGTTGGAACTTAGACTCCTTTAGCTGAGATTTTATGAGGAAAGATTATATACATGTATGTATCTTGGTTGGAAGAGTGCAAGGCTTGTCAGAGTAAAGGAAATTCCTACTTCGGACCCTGGGAAGACCTGTTCGACATCAAGTCTGAAAAGGTTGTAAGGTTCTTCTGTTATTTCAAAGTTAATACAAATAAGTTTGTTTTTCTCAATAAGCTGTCAATTGATTGTTTATTTTATGGATTCCTTGATCACCATAATAGATATGATTTAGGAATATGTGCTATGAAGGTGCTATTTGATGTTTTTTTGTTTATGACTGCAGATCTTTGAAGATAACTCTTTCGGGCGGCTGAAAGACGATTAATACAAATAAGCGTTGGATCAAGGTAGGATTGTAACACCTTTGTAGCATTTACTTATAATTCGTGATATATCTAGAGAAATATAGATTTAATTGTCTATTTGTTGCTAGACTATCTTCTGATACTAGGGAGATCGGTCTTGTCCGCAAGATCGATTTATCTGGCCAACAAATTAGCCACTCCGTTGGGGAATGGTTTTTGACTTTTGGTTTTCGTTTGTTTTGACTTGAGAAAATGATTTTTTATGGTTTTTGATTGATGTATACTAGCTTGGGTAGCTTAGGTTTACTTTGATTTGAAAAGTTTTGAAGTATTTTTTGTTTTTTCTTGAACTTTTCTGGGGACCACACTTTGTCTTCACACACAGTGCGAGCATCTTTGCACTTTCCTTAAGTAACCAGTGCGGGACCACACCTATTGCCTCTGGAGCCTACAGACCCTATTAAAATTTTTGAAAATTTTAAGATTTCTTCTTCTAGTTTACGTTTAGATTTGATTTAGGACTCTTAGTGTCTACCCAGATCTGTATTTTTCCTGTCAAAAAATCTCTTGTGAGTGAGTTCCAATAATATTTTTGTTTTGAGTGATTTTCTAGAAGTTTTGCATACTTGTAGTGGTTTTCACTCTGTCTCTATAGTGACTCAAAGATTAGAAGCCTGAAATACCTTAGATCACACTGGTGTCTTTTTGTCTTCTTGATGAGTCTGACTTGGTTGTGAAACACATCCTTTTTGAGGAATAGATCTAGTTTTCTCTTTGCAAATCTTTGAACAAACTTTGTTATAAGTTCTGAATTTCATTTTTACAAAAGAAAACATATATGGATGTTTTTGATTTTTTTGTTATTCTGTACAAATGAATCCTTAGTTTAATGAACAACTAAGCAAAACATTCTCAAAAAAAATTGAAGCTTTTATTCAATTAGATTTTTGAAGTTTTTAAATCTCAAAATTAGTTTTTCGTAGTTTTGAGTGCTTTTCTGGAACTTGTAGATCTTTTTTGAAAGAAAAATTGTTTTTTGTAGTTTCAAGTTTTGGAAAGTGAAAGGGATTTATTGTGAGCATTTATTGCTTGTCTCATTTTGAGTTCTTTTTGAAAAACAAAAAGATTTTCTTTTCATTTATTCTTCATGTTGAAAGAAATAATTGTCTCTTAAGAAATTGCATTTCTCGAACTCTTTCTTTTAGCTAGACTTCATTGAAAGAAAAACGAATTGCTTATCATTCTAGGTGCATTTTTTAGTGTGTTTGGAGTCGAGTCTTCACACCATCAAAGTTTCATTTCCATACCTATTGACTTAAAGAAACATCCCATAAAAAAACCGCTTGATTAAAATTAATCTAGTAATTTTTTCTGTTTCTAGGGTTCTTATCACCAATATAGCTTAGGCTAGTATCTTGGAGTAGGGAGTAATTAACTCTCCAAGATAGTAAAAACAAACAAGTAGATAAATCTTACGGTAGGAAATAAATCCAATTGTAATTGGTACATTCTGGGAAGCTTCTCTTAAAGGAGTTAATCACGAGATCATGTCCAAACCTTTGAGACAATCAATTCTGTTTCATTGGGAAAGATAGAAGATATGCGCACATTACAAACGGTAAACCTCAGATTAACCATTGTCGAGGAGCCTGGGGTCACTTTTTGGTAAACCTCAGATTGAACATGTCGAGGAGCCTTCGAGGGGATTGAGCTTTGTTACTCTGCCCTTGCGCGTAGAATCAGATCATAGACTGTTCCCCCAGTTGTATTTTTTGTTGTTGGTAACCTTAGTGTCCATAAAATTAAGATTATTTCCTAAGGTGACGGTGAAGGAAAGATCTCACTGTAGTCACTTGGACTCTCTAGGGGGTTCTCTTCACTCGAGATGGTTTTGTGAAGAAACTTGTGCCAGTCTGTTTCATTAAGCAGGTTGTCGGGGTAATTGTTCCAACTGCTCTTTCTATATTAAACTTCTATTAAGTTGGATTTCATCACCAACTAGTGTTTTTAGTACGGGAAGTTACTGTTTGTGCATGGTTTGAACTCGTAGATTTTTTTTAGGCGTGTGATTCAGCTGTTTGTTTCTTTAGATACTTTAGGTGTTTTTATTGAAATTTTCTTTGTTTGCGTGTGATTAATTAATATTCAATCGTGGCAGAATTACTGAGACAGTCCTATAGACTTCAGGGGAAGCCCCCTGAGTATACACGAAGCCAACTTGAAGGGCTGTGAGCTCTAGTGTCACATAGTGACAGTAGAATTAGATCAACAGAAGCCGGAGATTCATCTATAATTGTTCATCTTGATTATCAAATACCAACAATGGAGCATATTCAAGAGCCAATTTCAGTTTCTGAAGTTACTGGTAGTATTTCTCCTTCCAGCGAATTAGCAGAAGAACCTGAAATTTCTGAGCCTAACACTAAACCTGCTGTTTTGGAACCATCTTCAGGATTTGTTACTCCAACTTCTAGTGATCCTGGTTCACCTAGGGTAAGAAATATCATTACGGAAAATCTTCCTTCTGACCTCATATATATTGAATAACTTTTCGGTTCAGACGAATACGTAACTCTTCCCGAAAACTAATAGACTTTGAATCTTAGGGAGCGTGAATCAATATTATTCAGTCCTTTTAGAAGTGACGCTTGGTATTTATCATTAAAAGATTTTTTAGAAAACCGGGTCTTAGTTTTTCACCACCTCGAATTCCTTTTCATCCTACAACAAGAGGTTATTATCCTTCATCGATCATGTCAGGAGAGTCATCTATGTTTTCCCAATCACCGGAAACATTTTTATGCGGTGGTCCTTCTATTTCTTCGGGGTACCAGGCACTCTCTAGTACTTTCTCAGGAGAAACTCCTCAACCGATTGAACAAGTGTTATCATCTGGTATTAATGGAGCTAAAACTGAAACGTTGAACGCAGAAAAAATCTTTATGATGTCTGGTAATATTCCAAATCCTCAACCTCAGGGTAGTCAGTTACTACCTGGGGGCAACCTCAAGGTAGTCAGTTACTGCCTGGGGGGAAGCCTCAAGGTAGTCATTTACCGCTTGGGGGGCAACCTCAAGGTAGTCAGTTACTGCCTGGGGGGAAACCTCAAGGTAGTCAGTTACTGCCTGGGGGGCAACCTCAAGGTAATTTTTTACCAGGACAAACTGTAGGACAATATTATTTACCTGGAGAACTGATGCCCGAGCTACCTCACTAACCCACATTTTTCAATCTCAATGCATATACAAATAATGCACTCCAATATTCATGCCCAGCAATTTTAAATCTGGCACTCTCAACAATTTCTAATTTCTGAGCTAGCAATTTAAATAAATAAACCTGGAAGTTTTTAATATCTCAAATCTGAGATTTGAGATATTAAATTAACGTTCTCTTATGGTGGTAAAACCACACCCCTCAACCCAGGTTATAATCTATCAGCAAAAGCTCCTTTTCCTTTCATCTTCAAGTGAAAACCTTATTAATAAACCCACCTTATAATGTATCGATTTAATATTTGAACATTTCAATTAGAGCCATAGTTAACTTCGACGTTCAATCCTCCTATGCGGAGTTTCTTTTACATACCACACCCAACCTTGGTTAATTAAATATCTCTCATGTGTGCTTGAAAATACGAGTCCTTATGAGGTATTGCACTTATCATCCCCAGCTTAATGCTAAATTATTTAAATGCAAATCCATACGCCATTCCGAATGTTTGGTTTCTCATATCAACATTTACATTGGTTTAACAATGGTTAATACCAAACATTAACACGACCAATCAACTGTTAATTTCAGATTAAACCCCAATCATTCAATACACCTTTCAGCTGGGCCCCAACGCCCTTACATTGCACTAAATGTCAAATGGATTCGACGGCCTAGCATTTGTCATGCTTCAAAACCCAACTCAACTCTCATCCTACGGATATCGCGTAAGTAAATTGCACGTGGGTTAACTCTCCAGAATCGCGCGATATAAATTATTTTCAAAAACCACTTACTGCCACACGTCACCCAAAGGCATATATCGTCTTTTTTTCAGTGACTCCGCTTACCACTTTAAAAAAATGCGATACTGCTAGTTTTATAACTCCGAACCGCCTTTACTACTTCTTCAAGGTTCCAACCGTTCCATTAACTCCAGGTTCCATGTCTTTTATATGTTATATCTATATTCAAATAGAGTTTTAAACCCAACGGACTTACATTCTGCTATGTTCTTGGACTCCACACTTAAACTAAGGCTCCACTCCTATCCTTCAATATTTCCCATTTTAATATTCCGCATGTAACCCACACTCTGCTTAATTTTAATTCACAGTTTCGCTTCTAGAGCTGCACCATTTCTTGTGCAGACTCTGTCGAGCATTTGCATAGATTCTGTTGTTATATATAAACTAGTATTCTTTTGAATGGCTCTTTCTTAGATCCTTTATATGGGTTCATGCGTTTATCATATGACTTTATTCCATTGTTTTGATTTCATAATTATGACAAATAGAGATTTTATCTTCATTTAATTAGATCTTCGTGAGCTTAATGCTCCAGTTCCAGGGCATTATATGGGGGTTCAACTGCCATTACCACATGCCCAATTCTAGATGTAATTTCAGATTTTTTTTCCACATCATCTATCTTTGTGATGATCGATGATTGCAATTTCCTCTAATTATCCTCATAATTCTATGTAACACTTCTCAGACTATCATTAACATTAATATCCCAATTCAAATGCACACTCTTACTTCAACCCCAGTTACAAAAATTAAGAATAAAATTGCCCAATCAATCAATACATATAATTATGAAATGATACTCTCATATTAACAAATGAAATTACTTACAGAACCTCTAGTTCTAACCCGATTTTCAATTCGGTGGCCCTTCTACAATCTACTCTGTCTCTGCACAGGGATGAACCCCTAAAATACCTTTCATACTTACAGTTATATAGAATGGTGACCTGAATCGATTCAGGTTCTCTAACAGCTCACCCAAGACTCTTAAACTTCCTAAATCCTAAATTTAGACTCAAACTGAAACTGCTTATCTCTTCATATTCTTAACTGATCATCTTCCTCTCATGTTCTTGAATGGTTAAAGAACATTAAAATTCCTCACTATTTTATTCAAAAGACTAATAATTACATGAGAATTTAAATACATAAGACCCCCCTATGTCTACTTATGTACAAAGTATTTTGTTGTGTTTAATGCCCCTGCATCAAGAAAAACCTCAAGGACATTACATACCTCAAGGTTATCAACCTTCAGGATAGTACATACCCCAAGGTCAATCGCAGACTCAGTATATTCCTCAGGGTCCTTATCAATCCCAGATTCAGTACGTGCCTCAGGGTTATCAACCTCAAGGTTAGTACCCAACTTAAGGTTTCCAACCACCTTATGGTCAATCATTTGTACAAGGAGCTAGAAATTTACCACTTAATTATAAACCCTACGTTCAACCAGGCTATGGTCCTACATATACACAACCTTCTACGGGACAATACCCTGGAATGAACATGGTGTGGAATCCATCTCAAATTCAACAGACTACGCAACCTAATGTGCAGTTACCTAATCAACCTGGACAACCTTTGGTTTTTGGTCCAACCCAACAACCTGTCCAGCCTACTGTTCAAGTCCTTGCACCTGGTTCTGTTCAGCAGCCTGGGCCTAGTACACCTCAGACTCCGCCTCAAACTGCTGCAACTACTGCAACATCTGTTCAACCTACAACACCTATTTCTGGAGTATCTGTAGCTCTGGTTTCTTCTGTCCCCGCATCAGTGCAAATTCCTCAAGTCTCTGTACCCCAGTCAGGACCTACAGTTCAGACTTCGGTCCAGATGACTAAAAGACAAGCTGGTACAAGTACGATTGCCACAAGTCAACCGCAATTCACATATCAACCATACCAGGGACAATATCAATTCGGTCCTGTTGCAAAAAACCCAGTTTATTAGTATCAACTGTATCCTGGATATACTTATCAGCAACCTCAACAACCCCAGTTTGGTCCAATTAATCCTGATTTTCTGGGAGGTTATACCATTCCTAATGAAAATCCGATTTCGAGTTATCTTGGATATCCTCCTGCTGGAACTGGTCTCACTATTCAAGTTTTTCGTGACCCTAACCATCAGTTACCATTTATTGCAACTTTGGATTTACCTGATTTGTTGCACCTCACGAACGATCCGATTTACTATCTTCCGAATTGGTTGCCAATGCCTAATAAGTTGCCCAGTGATATACCGAAATTCGAGGGTAAGTCAGGAGAGGATCCATCAAATCACGTTATGACTTATCACCTCTAGTGTGCGTCTGATTCGATAATTGATGATTCAATTCGGTTACGCCTTTTTCAATGAACTCTTATTGGTCTTGCTGCCAAATGGTACATTGAGTTACCATGAGGCTCTTTAATAATTTCAATCAGTTAGCAACTGCTTTCTTAACTCATTTTCAGTTTCTTGTCAGATACGACAATGGCACGGAACTTTTGACTTCAGTAAAGCAATCCACGTCCACATATATTTCTGATCATATTCATGAATGGCGACGTAGAAGGTGTTTAGTGAAAGTTTTCATTCTAGATCAAATTTTGGCGGAATGGTTCATTAAATCATTATTACCCAAAATCATTGAAGATTTAGCTAAGGGAGGAGTTGTTACTAAAGAGCAAGTCATTTCTTAAGCTTAGTACCTTGATCTCGTTTATACACAGTCAGGTACTTTACATGAAAAAATCCCTGATCTTCCAAGACACAGTCAAATAACTGCATCTCCTTCAGGGTCTCATGCCGCTGATGGTATGATTGGTTCAATTAGTACTAAAAGAAAGAAGAAATATTCAAAGAATTCTTCTCCTATAATAACTTTACCTGATTCCCCGAAAGGAGATTCTTCCACTAAAATTTCTACCGAAATTCATGTCGTAGAGTCGTCTATGACCAAATCTAAATATCGTAGTAAAAAGAAGGGGAAGAATAAAAACAAACAAAATTCAAAATATAAAACAGATAAAAATGAATCTACTGACGAAAAATGCAAACCTGGCTATCCTTGTTTCATTTGCGACGAGGATCATTTTACCAAAGAATGCCCACATCGAGCAGAGGTTTCCAAATTCGTTAAAGTTTCTCAAATTCCTGTTGTCTTGAAGGATCCTTTTCCTACTCAAGATAGTAAGATGATTGGTTCTTCCTCGAATTCCTTAGAAGAACCCATTCTGATGATGTCTCATGTCAGGATTGCGACACGATCACAAGATTATGGTAGTAAAAATCCTGTTGATGGTAAAGAAGCAAAATCTTCTAATTCAAACACATCAACTACACCTCCTCCTATTTCTGATCCGCTACAGATCGAGAAACCCAAATCAGACTTAGTAATCAAACCGCCTGCTAAAGGTGTACTTCGTAAATCATCTTTCAATCCACATGCGAGAGCTGCTCATAATTACAACATTGTTGAGGACTTAGCTATTTCCCCTTCAGCAATGTCGGTTTTGGAAGTGCTGCAATCGTGCCCAGCACAACTCAAATTACTATTGTCTACCATAGGAGCTGTCAATATTTAGGATTCGAACCTAATAATCTTCGATTTAGAGAATAGTACACCTCGCCTACCCCATCAAATGGCTTTCCAGATTCCAGGATTAGTAAAAAACAGACCTTGATTTTGTACTGTAATTGATGAAGGGGCTTCTACGTGTATTATGTCGATCCAGTGTTGGAAATCGCTTGGTTCTCCCACACTCAATCAATCTCCGACAATTCTAAAAGCTTTTGATGGCCGAGGGTTCCATAATTTTGGTATTTTGCAACATTTACCTATAGAGATAGAAGAAAAAACCATAAATCTCGATGTGGAAGTGGTTGATGCCCCTATAGATTACAACCTTCTCCTGGGTCGCAGTTGGTCTTATGCTATGACTGCTGTTGTTTCATCAGTCTTTCATCTTATCAAGTTTCCACATAAAGGAAAGATCATTACAATAGACCAACTGACTTATTTCTCATCTGATCCAGCCTCTACAGATAGTATCCAGCACATCGGTAAAACGGCTATCCCTTATAAAGATGTCGGCGTAGGTTTGATTAAATATTCTAGTTTACTGGGAAATTTTCCCTTTCCTTCTCCTAACGTATCACCTCTTATCGCAAATATTCATATGATTTCATCGAATACTTTTACTTTTGATGATCCTTGGATCGTACCTTTCGATTCCAAGGTGGATTCATTTGATGGCGCGATGCCTTCAAGTCCCTTTGAAATTGCATATCAGGTTGTACAGTTGCTTTCTGATCCTTCTTCAACTGAAACTGATCTAATGAATGTGATCCATGAGGAATCACTTTCTATATCTAGCTCAACTACAATGACATTTCCTAATATTTTTCATACTGATGAGCAGATTTGTGAACCCTTGTCTGTTGATGATTTACCATGGGAAGATCTACATCACCGATCTTCATTTTTACATGAGCTTGATAATTTTGAAAATGATTTCTCTTCTATTTTTACTACTGATTATGTCAAAGAACCACAGAATCCATTGGAACATTCTGATTCTGAGATAAATTTGGAAAATATCTCTCGAACGGTTCCTATTGACATTTCAGTTAAGCCAGGAATTGTTGAAAACATTCATATAGGTGCTTCATGTATGAACGATGAAATCAAAACTTATAAAGCCCTATTTCAAGAATTCCGTGACGTGTTTTCCTGGTCATATGAAGAAATTCTAGGAATCGATCCGTCAATTGTTGTCCATGAAATTAAGACTTACCCAGATGCTAAACCTGTCCGACAACATTTACGTCAAATACATCCAAGAAAAGTTGCTGCTATCAAAGCCGAAGTTGAGAAATTACTTCATGCAGGATTCATTTATCCAATTCCTTTAACCGATTGGGTATCAAATATTGTTCCTGTCAAAAAAAAACAAGGAATGGTAAGAGTATTAATCGACTATAGGGATATTAATCGAGCTTGTCCTAAAGACAATTATCCAACCCCTTATATTGATCAAATTATTGATGATTGTGTCGATAGTGAAATGTTATCCTTTATGGATGGTTTTTCTGGTTACAATAAAATCAACATACTCCCTGCTGATCAACCTAAAAAAACTTTCATTTGTCTGTGGGGAACATTTTCTTATTACAAACTACCTTTTGGATTGAAGAATGCTAGGGAAACTTTTCAAAGGGCTATGTCTTATGCATTTCATGACATCAAGCACATTGTGCAGCCTTATATCAATGATTTACCTACCCATTCATCGCATAGAGCTGATCATCTCACTCATTTACGAGCTATCTTTATGAGATGTAGGCATTATCGAATTCGGCTGAATCCACAAAAATGTGTTTTCTGTGTAGAATCGGGTCACTTACTGGGATTTGTCGTTTCAAATGGAGGCATTCATGTCGATCCATCGAAGGTTGAAGCTATCATCTATCTACCTCCTCCTTCGACTCTTTGCCAACTCCAAAGTATGCAAGGGAAAGCAAACTTTTTACATCGTTTCATTCCTAAATACACCGAGTTAACAAAGGGTTTTACCAGGTTGTTAAAATATAATGTTCCATTCTTTTGGGATGAGATTGCTGATCGATCTTTTGATGCACTCAAACATGCGTTGACCTATGCACCGTTAATTCATCCTCCCAATTACAACCAGGATTATTTTTTGTACCTCACAACTTTTCATTCCACCGTTGGGATGGTTTTAGTTCAGGAAGATGAATTCAATAATGAACATGTGATTTACTATATTAGTCAAAATCTGCATCTGGCTGAGATCAAATATTTGCATGTGGAGAAATTTTCCTTGGCAGCTATCCAAGCTGTCCAAAGATTTCGTGACTACATCTTATTACGCAAAACCACAGTGATTTCTGATTGTAACCCTATGATGTATATCTTGACCAAACAATTGCTAGGGGGCAAGTATTCCAAATGGATAGTTATCCTGCACGAATTTGACTTGGAATTTGAAAAATCCAAGGCAAAGAAGTGTTTTGTTTTTGCCGAACTGATGTGTGATTTCTTGTGTACTGATACTTAAACTGTGGCGGAGCAGCCCATTGCGGATGAATCCTTGTTTCTTATCAGTACTCTTGATCCTTGGTATGGGGATATTATTGTTTATCTCCAAACCCAATCTTTTTAGCCTGAAATCTCATGATCTCAGCAATGGAAAATACGTTTCCAATCCGAACAATAAATATTATTGGTGATACACTCTATTGTCGTGGAGCGGATTCTGTTTTCCGATGTTTTCTTACTCATGAAGAAGCTGAGAAGGTTCTGAATGAATGTCATTCTGGAGCATGTGGCGGTCATATGTCTGGGTATGCCACAGCTCAAAATATATTGCGCGCTGGTTATTTATGGCCGTCCTTATTGAAATATTGTATCTATGCAATCCGAAAATGTCACAATTGTCAGATCCTTGATCCTAAAATGCATGCACCACCCGCTCCTCTTCACCCTATAATTGTTGTTGATCCTTTCGCAAAGTGGGGTATTGACTTTATTACATATAACCCTCACTCAGCTGAGGGGAATGCGTATATTATCCTAGCGGTAGATTATTTTACTAAGTGGGCTGAGGCGATGCCTACATTTTTGGCGGATGGCAAGACTGCTGCAACTTTCGTGTTCAATCATATAATTGCTAGGTTCGGTGTTCCTCAAGCTATCATTACGAATCATGGAAGTCATTTTCTAAATATCATGATGACTAAAATGATAGATCAACTTGGCCTGCGCCATGATAGTTCTACTCCATATTACTCGTAGGCTAATGGTCTAGTTGAAGCTATCAATAAATTTTTAGTCACTGTGATCAAACGAATCATTGGTATTCATAAGTCGAATTGGCATACCATGCTATTTTCAGCACTTTGGGCATATCGGACCTTGGTAAAAACATCAACTGGTTTCACTCCTTTTCAACTGGTTTACGGTTTGGAAGCTGTGTTACCTATTGAATGCGAAATTCCATCATTACAATTAGCCATAGAATTACTCCCAGCTACTTCTGAACAAGAGAAACATTTTTTGTACTTAGCTCAGCTAGATGAAAATCAACGCACTGCTGCATTAGCAAATGAGACTCATGCAAAACGAATGAAATCTCAGTACGAAAAAAATGTTACACCTCGCAAATTTTCAGAAGGAGACTTAATTTTAGTATACGATAAAGCAAACGATAAGCTAGGGGCTGGAAAATTTGTACCTATGTGGCATGGTCCTTACATTGTTAAGTGAAAGCTGGAAAAAGGGGCCTATGAACTGATATATTTTGACGGGGTCTCTTTAGATAAACCCAGAAATGGGCTTTATATGAAGAGATATTATGCTTAAATTCTATGTGGAGATTTTTGTTAGATTAGTTTCTTTACAGCTGATGTGTCTTAGAATAGAAAAGCATGCCTAGTTTAGAGTGTGCTCTTATCGCTATTCCTGCTTATCTGGGTTTTACTCTTGATATTTCAGATGTCGACGTCTCTTCAAACATACATTGGTTTTGTTGATGGTGCTTGTTGTAGTACACGGAACATTTCTTTCACAGCTTGGGTTATCTATTCACCCTCTGATGAGTTAGTATCTATGCATGGGGTAAGCCTCAGTCAAACAACAAATAACATTACAGAGTATAGTGCAGTGCTTGAGTTATTATCCAAATCCATATCGTTTGGAATTCGGAGTTTGATTGTTAGGTTGGATTCCAAACTCGTTGTATTACAGCTTAACAGGGTTTATTCCATTAGAAATCCAGTATTATTACGATTATTTTTGAGAGTTCGTCTCTTGGAATGTGAATTTGATTACATTGAATATCAACATATTCCAAGACATTTAAATACATTAGCAGATGCAATTGATTCTGGTATGATAAATAGACATTTGCAATAATCAAAACATGAAATTACACAACATTCGATAACATGTTACACAAGATAGCCGGTAATAATGATATATCATAGCATAGAAGTGTGTTTCAAAATATACATCGTCTTCGATCATAGGTTGAAAAATACCTTATGATTGGCAAAAATGATAATACAAAAAGTCAAAAATGTCATGAGTCTACAAAATCGATCATCCTATCCCTGGTGATGATCACGATAAGAAACTACTGCTTGGGCCACCCTACATAAGAACCTCCTAAAAGGTCCTGGAACACCAATCACATATCTTTGTAACCTAAGTGGAATATCATCTATATCAGTTTCTGGAATATCTAGTGTCAAGTGCTCTAGATGATGCTCCAAGTCGGTCAGGATCTCTGCTGATTGGCCCTATGGGGCTAGTGCTGCTGTAGCTGGGTGTATCCTCTCATAAGGCTCGAGAGTGGCTTGTCGTCGTGGGCCCACATCTGCATTTAAAATTTTTATTATTAGTTTTTGACGATTAAAAAAAAATAAAAAAAATTTAGAGCTTAGAAAATGTTGAAAATGGTTTTTACCTGAATCATCCCACTGTTCTCCTGCTAGAAGAGCCATGTCTCGGTCGCCGTGGAAGTCCATCCCAACTTATGGAAAGATCTCGATCACAAAAAGTTGGTTGTTCAACCAACAAAAATATGTAGGCGGAAATCGAACAACCTCTATGCCCTCAGCGTTACGGGCCATCAAAGCTACCCATTGAATCATCCGAGGTTCCCGGGCACTGCCTGGATCGACTGGAATGAGCTGCGGAGCCAGTAAGGGTATCCTCTCCAAAGAAAATGTAACTACAATGGATCTGTAACCAAAGTTGTTTAACTTCCCATTTTTTTCTCTGGTCAGTTGGCCTTTCATATTGGCCAATACTACTTCGCACCAATTGAATATGGTGCCTCAGAAACAATCTACTACAATCCGCATCTGGGACCCAGTAGCCACATGCAATGCTACAGTTCCGCACAGTCTAGTAACAGTGAATGAAATAAATTTGAGCTTAGTTCAGATGATAGTTTTAATATCAATCCGTTTATCCTTAGGGTCTGCTTGATCATCGCAAAACTCTAGTCAAAGACTAGCAACACACTGGCCACCTCGTCTAGTCCCAAACAGAGATATTTTTTCACCCCTCTTGGGAAAACTAGTCAAAAAATATATATCTTCTGGCTCAATTTCGAGCCGGTGGCCGCCAATCACAAAACACTGGTCCTAAGTGTTCCATTTGTTTACCATCCATGTCAGGAGGTCTACCCTGGCCCTCATGCCCTGTATGGCCCAAAACTTGTACAATCCTCATGCTCTCAATGCCTACAGTGTGGGCATATGATTCATTGTGGCATCATCTACATCCTCGTGCTCGCATTCTCGCCAAGTAAGCATTTTGAATTTCCTACAATACACAAAGAGACATTTTAGAACAAACTTGTTTGAAAAATTTTGGGTAAAAATTGAGAAATTTAAGTTTTAAAATTCATTGCGTGGGGTCCACATCCTTTGCTCACAGATAGTGCATAGGTACGCACAGGTGTTGTGCAATAGGTGTGAACCCATGAGTTTTTTCCTTGTAGGAAAAATCTGGGGTCTGCAGGACCTGCGTGTTGCGCCTGCAGAGCCCCGCAAGCGATTTTTTAAACCTAAATTTCCTTAAAAAATAAAATTTAAAGCCTAAAAAGAAAATGTAAATGGATAGAATGCAAGTTAAGGAGGACATGGATTACCTGGAGCTGATGGTTTTCGATTCCGACGAACGGATTTTCCAGAATCTTCATAGGAACCTTTTTACCCAAAAGCTCTCACTTTTCACTTTGAACTCAAATAGTAAAAATGAAGTTAGAAAAGCCATTTTTATAAGTTTTTTCGAATAAATGAATTTTTAATTTGTTTATTTTTCACTTTAAAAAGGTAATTTTTGAAAACATTTTTATTTATCTTAAACAGGTATGTGTAATGTTTCGCGTTTTTGTGCAGAAAATTGGATTTTTCAGGAAAATTAATCATTTTTCGACGAAGAGCATACTTTTATCAGTTTTTTGGACTCGCTCAAAAATTTACGAAAAAGAGAAAAATTGGAGTCCTCTTTTAAGTCCCTTTTAGACTCTCGAAAATTGAAAATATTGCCGAGCACTTGATTATTCGAACTCGTTAAAATAAATGAATGATCGTCTCTTCATTATAAGTTTACCCCTTTTACGGACTTAAATGGACTATTTACGAAAAAGGTATTCGTTGGCTAATTACGGTCAATAGAGTTCTCTCCCGCATTATCTTATCCTTTTTCAGGCTCGAGAGACTAAATTTGCGAAAAAGTACACCCATGGAGTTTTCTTTAGTTTTACTTCTGACTCCCTAAAATTGGAAAACACTGAGTTTCTCCTATACTGGACTCGTTAAAATTTAACAGTAAAGGACCTGTTCAATTTTAAGCAGGAACAAACCACTCCTTCTTAGGGTTCGAATTTTAAACTAAGTTGGACTCATCCGAATGATGAGCTTATAAACAAGCAAATGTTATCCTCCTCAATCTTGTCAAAAATAAAGAGGTACTTGCCAGAAATGATGGGGGAAAAGGGAGAGAAACGAACCTGTTTATTACATTTTGATTTTAGAAAAACCGTTAACCACTCTTGAACATGACACTTTTGTTCACCTGGGTTGGGAAAATCCTTTGCCTAACAGTTAATCAAACAATATTGAAAATCTTCAGCCGGTTTCTGGGTATTAGCTTTGGATCAATTGTCACCAAGCCATTTTCAATGTCGTTATGTGTTCAAGAGGAGAGTTCAAACAAACCATTCATCTGCAAAATATTTGTCTTCCATTTTGACCATCCCTGAGTCAGTCCTTGCCAATATATTTATTCAAAACTTGATCTATGATTTCATGTTGTGGCCTTGCCTATGACGGATCACTTTCTATCGCCGACAACTCATTATCTAGGAAGTTGATCTAGAAATCGTCAATACCTTGAAATCTGTATGCCTCAATGGCAGGTTTCTCGCCTTCGACAATAGGTTGCATCATTGACCTTCAATCGAATGATTCCGTGACATGTTCAAATTTAGCTCATACATTCAGATTTCATGGATTGTACTGAGTACTTTGAGTGCCATTTGCATTACTGGTGGTTACTCTCACACTTGCTAACATTTCACATTATTGACTGGTAATCAAGTGGTTTCTACCATGTTCGACTTCGACACATTCATTCACATGGATAGAATCGTACTAGTTCAGGAAGCAGAAATCAAGACCCTGGATCTAGTTTCTACCATCCAGGCTGCGAGGAATTTTGTTATTCATTTATATAGTGGACTATTCATAAACAGATGGCTGGGTCCATACTATGTGTACACATGTTGATGCTGTTGATGTATTGAAAAATCATTCCTGTATCAGAACCGTTTAAGTCAGTTTTCTATTTAGTTTTGATCTGAGTATGGGAATGCCTACCTCAGCGATGATATGTCTACATATATATATATTTTGCATTGAATTTTTTTTACAGGTTTCGACTGGGGTTTCCATAGGATGATCCTTGAAATGATAAAGTACTTCACTCTTCATACATGACAAACTCTATCTTCATCTATTACAGACTTTGCACTTTAGGGGGCAATCTGTTGCACTAAAAATTGTCATCTTGAAATTTTTTTTTTTTTTCTGTATGAGCTCATTATCACTCATACTTTTCTCCTTTGCAAGTCTAAAAACATCAGTTCCTCATATCAAGCCTTAAAAATAAGAGAAAAGCTCTCAAAAGTGTCTAAAACTATGGTATCGCACTTTCTCTTTGTCTTACCTGCGGTCCTACACCTAATGGTCATGTCTTCTGCGTACCTGACCGCACAGTCTTTGTGTTAAGGGTGCGGACCCCTGTAAAAGATTAAAAGGGCGCAAGTAAACTCAAAAATATCACTTTCAGTCATTTTTAGAAGCTTCTGGAAGGAAACTTGCGGTGGCAAGTCCGCTCTTTTCAGGTTCATGTATCCCATGCCTTAAGGAGCTAACCCCTTGATGTGAGGAGCTTATCCCTTTGAAGGAGGATTCTATCCCTTCATAGGTGGAATTGTAACCTCCTCTTTTGCACCATAAAAAGAGGCATTGGGTAGCCTCAAAAGGAGTTCAAGCTTTAGTGTTATTTGAGGTAAAGTGATGTTGGAACTTAGACTCCTTTAGCTGAGATTTTATGAGGAAAGATTACATACCTGTATGTATCTCGGTTGGAAGAGTGCAAGGCTTGTCAGAGTAAAGGAAATTCTTGCTTTGGACCCTAGGAAGACCTGTTCAACATCAAGGCTAAAAAGGTTGTAAGGTTCTTCTACTATTTCAAAGTTAATACAAATAATTTTGTTTTTCTCAATAAGCTGTCAATTGATTGTTTATTTTATGGATTCCTTGATCACCATAATAGATATGATGTATGAATATGTGCTATGCAGGTGCTATTTGATGTTTGTTTGTTTATGACTGTAGATCTTCGAAGATAACTCTTTCGGGCGGCTGAAGGACGATTACTACAAACAAGCATTGGATCAAGGTAGGATCGTAACACCTTTGTAGCATTTACTTATAAATCGTGATATATCTAGAGAAAGATAGATTTAATTGTCTGTTTGTTGCTAGACTATCTTCTGATACTAGGGAGATTGGTCTTGTTCGCAAGATCGATTTATTCGGCCAACACTCATCCACTATCAGGCATTCGGCCAAGCTCATCTTCCAACTACAATGCAGAATGTGTTGAGGGTTTGGTTTTCCTTGTAAGCTGCAGTAAGTGGAGGCTAGATCTGTTCAAATATAGGCCATTCTAGGGCCTCTTTTCACTGGGAAAGTCTTCTATCCCATTGGCAAGAGAGTTATAAACCTTTGGAGCTACATTTTCAGATCTTTGCATCAGGCCAATCTAGTGCTAGAGCCTACAACGTAGTTTTCCTTCCAAGACTGCGTTATTTGCAAGGAGGAAGTTGCAGGGTGTTTTGACACACATTTGGAGGAGATATCTCTGGTGTTGGGGTCCTGCCCTTCAATATGGTGATCCATGGATTAGACTTCCAATCCATGTTTTGTACAGATCTGATCTTCTTCTATTGTATTCATCTTCAGAAATTTCTGAATACTACTGTAGATCTGCTACCTTAGATCTCCGATCTACTCACTGTGTTTCATGTTTTGATCAAAACCCGAAGGGGAATTTGTAAAGGACCTCTTATAGTGTATAGATCTGAAATGTATCTATTCTTTTGTACATAAATATGCTCTAGATCTGGAGTGTAATATACAGCTGTTGCTACTCTTATAAATAACGCTGTCAAGCTATTTGTCAGTCAATACATGTGTTGCAGCCCCTCTTTTTGAGGAATTTCTTCTATTCTTCTCTTCTACATTCTGTCATGCATTGTATGGGCCACATTATGGATCTGATTTATTGTTGTATAAGTAAATGTTGAGCCTTATTATTGGTCTCCTATTGTTTCTCTCAAAAACTGCATTATTTTCCTGTAGTTTTTCTGCATATTGTTGCAGCCCCATTCTTGGGTGTTTTCCAGCCATACTAGGTGTGGGAGGTTTGTTTACCTCACATAGTTTGATTTTTTTTTTCTCCCCTTTTAGATTTAGATGTTAGATCTCTAGATATAAGGTATCCAGGGGTTGCAAACTCATTTCAGTGCACATACTTCTAAAAGTGCGTTATTCCAGTAGGTATTGCTGAATCTTCCCTTTTGGAGATATTACAAAATCAGGACCCAATGCCCCCAGCACACGATGCACAAATTAACTATCACTGAATAAGAGCATGGGATAAGTAGCCACATAATTAACCTGCAGTGGGGAAGATACAATCAATGGATAAATATCTGGAAGAGACGACGACGAGCCAGCTACCACATCATGACCAAAGAATGAAAGCTGATCAATGGTCATGATCCGACCATCACGCGGAGAAAAATCACATGAAAGAGAGAGGAGACAAGTGCACCCATGGCATAAGCATAGTCACACTCCAAGAGTAAATTTAAATCCAAGAGGCCTTGAACCACCATCACGTCTATATAGAAGTTTTTCCCTCCCTAACGGTTGACTGGTTCCTCTGTTAAAAGCCAACAGATTCTGCGTAATAGGCACAAGCGGTGGAGAACCAAAAGCTTGTCAAGTAGTTGAAGTTAGAACACTAACATATGTGCCTTCATCTATAATCGTGCTAGGTATGAACATATCTAAGACTTGTATTGTGATCTCAAAAGGCACATAAGAAGGAAGGCGATATCCTCCAAATCGACTCCAATCGAAGGAAGCGACTAAAATACTTGGAGGGGGTACCATAAAAATGAGATGGTATTCCCCTGGTGTTACCGTAGAAAGAGGAGCATCCTCCCAGACTTCCATCGTGGGAGCAAGAGCAGCAAATTCTTGAACTACAGGGATGGGAGAATATTTCTCCAAGTCTGAGGAATCTGAAGGAAAAAGAAGAAAATGGGGGGAAAGAGATCCACTCTCAACGGAAAAAACATAATGAACCATGGGCGGGATCAGATCAACCAATTCCATGACCAATGGTTGTTTGGGAATGGATTCACGAATTTGAATTTCCAGAGGAGTGGGATCGACCAAGGATGACTCTTGACTGAACGTTGTATCAACTAGTGGAGGACTCGAAGAAAGCTTCTTGTAACCAACTGGAAGACAAGGTGCAGAAACAGTAGGGTTGTCCAATATTCTCATGGCTTCATCCATGTATGGAAAAAGGTGAATGGGCTGATTCCATTCACACAACTTATAGGGATTTGTGATCTTACCCTGTTTCTTATGACTCTTATCATTACTAGTCGAAGATATGCCACCAATATGACTTCCAGAAGCCACAAGCAACGGTGGATGGCCGTTGGTGATCCGGATTTTATGTAGGAACGCAACAGAATACAGATATAACCATAGATACAGAGATGCAGCGGAAATAATGCTTCATTTCATTAATATCAAATAACAGAAATATGCTTACAAGAATAATGGAAATAAAATAGCTAGGGTGCTGGTAGCGAATCTCTGAGAAGAGATGTGATAGCTACCGACCTCTGAACTGAGTTACAATGAGGCTCGAGGGCCTATTTATTGTTGAGAAACAATGTAGAATCTGAAACGTCCAAAAACCTAACCGTAGGAGATGAGGCGCCAAAACTGTGGGCGCCCGTTTGGGTAAATTGGTGGTTCAACTTCCCGGGGGCGTAACTTTGGCACCCGATCTCCGTTTTACGCGCTCAATAGCTCATTAGAAAGATCTATCGAAGGAGTACAACTTTTGAACGAGAAACATCGGTCCATGGACCCATGTTGCTCTCCGTTTTCCCAAAAAACATCGTTTAGGGCCTCAAAACGGCTCCGAAAGTTCAGGACCCAAAAAACTGCTAAAAATAGTAAGTTTTGTTGCAACTTGAAAATTGAAAGAACTGATGGCGGGGGTTCAAATGGAATAGGTGGGTGACCACCAATATCCACCTGGATCATTAAGGCCCCGAAACGGCTCCAGGAGTGGAGGACCCGAAAACTTGCTAAAAATAGTAAGTTGTGCTGTATGTGAAGAGCTGCAAGAATTGATGGTGCTATTCCAACTGGAACAGGTGGCTGGCCACCGATATCCACCTGGATCATTCCTCCCTCCTTAGGAAGTAATGGTCCCCATTGCGTTGAGATCCTCCATGAGATGAGGCAAATTCTATTGAAGTGAGTATTAGATGTGTTGAAGATGTCAAGGACCTGTGGGTGGACATGCTGGATGCATTTAGTAAATTTGGTTTCTTTATCAGCCTCAGACAGTACATGTTTGGATTCTGTATGTGTAGTTGCAGGATGTATGGCAACATCAAGCGGTGGTGTGTTGGGAGTCAGATCAATGGAGTGCTTGTCCTGACAGTGTAGAGGAACCTCTATGAGTGAGGGGAAAACTTCCTCGTATTCCTCCATGACTTTGTCCATCTGCTGCAGCCGTGCAAGGGAGCCCTGTTTCGAGGCTGTGGCCACAATAATTTTCTTTCCCCGTGAGTGAGTTGTAAGGAAAATGAATTTCTTGGTTTGGGAAACAATCTTACTGTGTTGTTTTGCAGTAGTCAAAGAGATGACAGGAGGCGGTACTACCTCCGGTATCCTGTACAAGTTATTTCCCAAAGTAATAATAACAGCACGAGGCCTAGACTCATACACAACATGTCGCCTCCACAAGTATGGTTGGCCCAATAATACATCGGCTACATCAAGAGGAGCAACATCACACAATACCTCATCCGTGAATGGCTTGATACTGTATGGAAGGCGGCACTGCTGGCGGATGCGGAGATCTCTCCCTGGGTGGAGCCACCCGATGGTATACGACTGTGGGTGTGCTATGGTCGGTAGGCCGAGCCGCTTCACGACCTCTGCTGAAATGAGGTTCTTTTGGCTTCCGCTATCGACGAGAAATTGCAGCGGAGAACCCTTTACCCACATCTGCGACTGGAAGAGGCGCTCCCCCTCCTCTGGATCCTCTGGACCCTCCTTTTGGATCTTGGTGGTGGCAACAATGGCACTGGGATCCGCATCAATGATCTGCTTCCCTTTGTCATTGCTTTTGTCTGGTTCTAACTCAGGATCAGAAAATGCATCTGATTCGGGTGCCTTTAGTTCAGCCACCAAAGACTGTTTGGCCCGACACTCGTTTGTGCTGTGAGTGGGGCTGTTATGAAATTCACACCACTTCCCTGTGTCCTTCTTTGGATTTGTGGTGTTGTTATGAGTTGCATTGCTTTGGCCTTGCCCCTTGTTCTTCGATTCGGGGGCACCTTTCGGATTCGCAGATCCAAAGTCTCGCTTCTTCTGCTTAAATTTCTGCTCGATCTTGGCGGCATAGCGATATGCCGTGCCAAGCGATGTAATGTCGAGGAACTCCATTTCCTCTTGAATGTGTTTGTGCAGACAGCTGCGGTACTTGAGCACCAAATGTCTCTCTGAATCTTTAATACCCAACTTTGTGCGCAGGGTATGGAACATATTCGTCAGTTCATGCACATCTTGATCCTTTTGTTGATGCAGCATGGTCCATTGGATGTATTTGTCCTCATAGCTCCCCACGGGGTAATATTGTTCCTTGATGCCGTCTCGGAATGAATTCCAAGTGGGTGTGGCCGAGAACAGAGAGGGTTCCCCATTGCCCTCTTGCTCACGGTAGGTTTCCCACCAGTCTTTGACATGGGGGGCGGCTTTGAGGAGTGCAAAAATAATCTTTTCTCGGTCAGAGAAGTCATGGACCGAGAAATACCCTTCCAACAAATTTAACCATCTGTCTACGGCGTCTGCATCTATTTTTCCTTCAAATATAGGAATGTCAAAGTTTACCTATACCTTGAAGGGAGTGGCGCCTCCAGAGTGGCTGTTGGATGCAGATGTGCCATATGTGGGCAGTCATTGAAGGATTTGAGCAAAGTTATCCATCATCGCGTTCCTTTGTTTCTCAAGGGCCTCCTTGAGCAGTATTTTGATAGGATCTCCTGCTCCCTCGTCTTTAGTTTCTTCCGCCATGGGAGTCCATCAGGGTTTGCCAGGATGATCTTGCAAGGGTTCAACCACATCGAGCCCTAACTCCTTATACCCTGACTGTGTTGGGGACATGCAAAGAAAAACAAAGAAAGAGCAGACCCGCTCTGATACCACTGATCCGGATTTATGCAGGAATGCAAAAAAATACAGAAATAACCATGAACATAGAGATGCAGTGGAAATAATGCTTCATTTCATTAATATCAAATAACAGAAATATGCTTACAGGCATAATGGAAATAAAATAGCTAGGGTGCTGGTAGCGAATCTCTGAGAAGAGATGTGATAGCTACAGACCTCTGAACTGAGTTACAATGAGGCTCGAGGGCCTATTTATTGTTGAGAAACAATGTAGAATATAAAACGTCCAAAAACCTAACCGTAGGAGATGAGGCGCCAAAACTGTGGGCGCCCGTTTGGGTAAATTGGTGGTTCAACTTCCCGGGGGCGTAACTTTGGCACCCGATCTCCGTTTTACGCGCTCAATAGCTCGTTAGAAAGATCTATCCAAGGAGTACAACTTTTGAATGAGCAACATCGGTCCATGGACCCATGTTGCTCTCCGTTTTCCCAAAAAACATCGTTTAGGGCCTCAAAACGGCTCCGGAAGTTCAGGACCCAAAAAACTGCTAAAAATAGTAAGTTTTGTTGCAACTTGAAAATTGAAAGAACTGATGGCAGGGGTTCAAATGGAATAGGTGGGTGGCCACCAATCTCCACCTGGATCATTAAGGCCCCGAAACGGCTCCGGGTGTGGAGGACCCAAAAACCTGCTAAAAATAGTAAGTTGTGCTGTATGTGGAGAGCTGCAAGAATTGATAGTGCTAGTCCAAATGGAGTAGGTGGGTAGCCACCGATATCCACCTGGATCAGTTGGACCATGCTTCAAGTACCTTGGGAATGCTAGGGAAATCTCGAAGAAGATGGTCTTTATTGCACAACATGCAAGGGAATTTGACTTTCCGTGGAAGGTTGGATGGTTTATCAAGGGAAGGTATCTGAGGTGAAATAGCCACAGAGCTAGCCTCTCTTTTAGCTGACTTCTTCTTTTTCGTCTTCTTCTTCTTCTTAGCCACCTAGTTACTAGAATCCAGACTTTCACTAGGTGAAGTAGAGGAAGAGGATGAAGGAATAGGCAAAGAAGGGGAGAGTTCCACCTTATAATCTACATGATGTTGTTCCGTTGGAGGGGATGATTGTATAGTGGGCAGAACATTCGAGACCACAGAGGTCGAAAAAAACCAAACAGGCAACCCAACAGTTAACCCAGGTAGGGACAATGTCACCATATAAGGAGCACCAACATTCCCAAAAGTAGGAAAAGGACCAGGATTCTCGTCAGAAGGGATTCCTTGGTTGGTAAAATCCGGAAACGTTGCCATTGGAAACAACCTTAAAAAAAAATTCTAAGGAAGATAAATTTAACTAGGAATATTTCGTAGGCAGTTAAATTTTTTTTAGAACATTGAAACAAAACTCTGTCGTTTCATATTTTAAGAGTCGAGAAATAGGAAAAGGTGACTCTATCACTTACAGGTTGAAACGAGCGTGAAAGGACAAGCACTCGATGATCTCTTCTCTTTTTAAGGAGTCACAAAAAGATCAAAATGACTACTCAGGTACTCTAAGAAAGAGGGTGTACCAAGTTTCTGTGAACTTCCATATACACCTTGGTGATCAAATTAAAGAGAAATGACAAAGGACTTAACATACATGTAGGTAGTCTCCTGGAATGCTGTGTTCGGTGTATCACGGTTACAAGGCAGCAGACTCGGCTTCCTATGGATTAAAGGATTGCAACCTAGAGGGGTCTCCCTTTATATACTCGACAGTATGGGGAGCACAATTCCATCCTAGCATTGTCTAAACTAGATGGCGAATGACAACTACTAAGTTTTAAGATGCCGGAACACATCTCTAGCCTAGACCACTAAAAATGTTGCATTAGGTTCCAATGCTTCCTTAGGTTAATTGAATGAATTTTAAAGTTGATCTTGGAATATGTTTCAGTTTCAAGGCCCTATCAAATTTGGATCTCAAATTTCCTAAATGCAAGCTATATGCAAATAAACATCATTTTTTATTTAATGAATGCTAGTTACGAGAAGGATAGAGATTTTTCAAACAATAGCAAAAAATGAAAGTATGCGAAGAAATCCACTAATGCATCTAACACAATCAAATGAAAATGAAACTCTTTCTTAGACTATCAACCGCTACTTATGCAAAAGAATGTTTCACTTTCTATGCAAAGGAAAGAATGCAAAATATGTTTTTTTTTTTTTCCAATGAGAAGAAGTACATAATGCACTAATTACATGAAAAATTAAAACAAACACTAGCTTTAGTATTACGAATGTAAAAAATTATTGAATGACTCAATCAATGCAAAACAATCACAAGAAATCACTCAAACTAATGCCGCAATCTTCCAAATCAAAAGAAAGTTTTCAAAACAACCCAAAACAGGCAATGTAATCTATGCTTGGAGCAACAGGGAGAAGAATCAATCAAAAACAAAATGATCATTTAGCTAAAGCAAACACTCAAAAGGATCAAGAAAACTAAGTGCAATCGACCCAAGAGTGATACTGACAACAATCAACGAGACTTGATTTCAAAACAGAAGGCTCAGTGCACAAAGACACTTAGAAACCCTAAGGTATTAATCTACACTGATAAGAAAATAGACAAAAAACTGAGAAAAACAAGCCTACAACAATCAAAACAATCCCAAAGGCTTAATTACACACAAAAAATAATGCAGAGTCAAGCACAATTGACCAAAAGACTCATCAAAGAGGTAGAACCAAATCCTATAGGATTCAACGCGACTGTAAGGCTGTAATCTGCGCCAACCAGGGGTTGGCACGACTGCAACAAAAGAAACCTACGCCAATTGGCGTGACTGTTCAAAAGAAAAGCACGCCAAGCTGGATAATTATGGGAAATAAATGAAAAAAAAAAAATCCAATGAGTAGAGGTCAATCTTGACACTCTGGAGCTGAAAAGAGAATATAAACTAAGCAAGAAAACTAGAAAAAGAAAGATAAGGAAAGCAATGATCGAAGTCCCCCCAAACAAGCTAAAATCGACAAACTCATGTGGAATTTCCTAGCGGAGTCGCCAATTTGTTAAGCAGGTAAATCCTCTCTGCGAACAGAGATGATCCCTCTAGCCCTAGAGTGGGTCTAGAAACAAAGAGACATGCTAGAGTGTTGATTCCTATTTACTGAATGAAAACAGGACACGGTAGATCGACCTACGTAGAATCCAATGCTGTCATCGTGGCTATAGTGGTGGTGGCCTCTCACTCTTGTCTTGGCAATTCACAATCCTTCTGTAGTCATGCACGTATATCTGCACATAGAACAACAAACAAGAACAACATACGACATAATAACTTCATTCATAAATACTAGCCAGTCAAAGAGGGATAAGCATATTGCATTAAACATATAACACAAAATGGGAACCAAAAAATAGTCACGTATGTGTATTGATAGAAGGAAGAGTTACAACCAATGCTTTGACGTTGCAATCTCCTCTAGCGGGGTTCAATCGAAGCATGTATTAGATACTCGTCAGGGGATTCAGACGGGATGAAGGTATGGACTCAAGCTCTCTCAACAAAGTTCCTTCTTATTCTATCTCTTCAATAGTTCAACTATAGTATACTCAATTCTCCATGTTCAGCTATAGTGTACTCAATTCTCTGTTAGCCATCATTAATTTTTACCTGTTTAGATGACTAAATGCTTTGTCCTAGATTTCTAGAAACATAATTCAGGAATCATGTGTGTTCTAGAAATCTCCTCAAAGAGAAAATTTTCACTATCTCGTTTCTCTGCCAAAGCATGGCCAATATATCACCCAGATAAGACCAAATCCTGAATTGATGTCCCTCACTCTCACTATGTTTTCCACTTCTTCCTATAACACACTGTCTCTATTTTCCTAAGCCCTCTATTTTCACACCTTGTTTCTCCAAGTAAACCGAACTTTTTCCCATACTCACCAAGTGCCTCAAGCAATGGTGGTTTCAAAACTCCCTTTCTAAAGCCCCTTTGAAGAAAAGCAAGGTTTTCTAGTTGTATAGGATGGTAGTGCATAATAGAGTGTCAAAAAACCTGTCTCCTCATCCAAACCCTGATTCACGTTTTCAATCAAAAAACCTATTCCAAGGACATTACAATAAGTCAAATAGGGTCACCTAGTTTATGCATTGTCATGGTTCTAAATTCACTGTTTCCATAGATATTCAAAGGTGAAGTCAAGAGAACACAAGAATTAATCTTATCATTATCGAAAGAATATCAAAGACCTTCAAAGATATCCTCTTCATCAAGCAATAAGTCCGCAAAGGAGAAATTTACCATGTCCAAGAATTTTTGCAGGAATGTTTTGTAAATGGTCAACAAAAAAAACAGAGCCAAAGAAGAAGGCCTAAGTAATTTATAAAGGCATCCACAATAGGTGGTAAGATAAAACAGGCTTAATTTCACAAAGGAGATCATTCAAAAGGTATTTAGCCTGAAGCACAATTTTCGTAGGGAGATAGCTGTCCCTTACTTAATTTTGTACAAAAGCGTCAAAGGGATATCAACCTGGCAAGAGGTAAAGTAATGAGAGGCATCATCACAAGAAAACCACTCACAACCAAGAAGAAATTAGCAAGGTATGTGTTTGATGGGAATCAAGATTCATGATTGTTTTGACCAAGCAATAGAGCAATGCTAAGGTTACAAAAGCAAAGAACCCCTAAACCCCTTCAAATGATCATTGAAGGGTTTTATACATAAATAGTGAGTTTGATAAGTGTCTCTTTGAAAAATTAGAAGATAACACTATTTTTTTTCTAAAGTATCCCTAAAAACTCAGAAGCATGGGAAGATAGACAAAGAGGGTCAAAATAATGACAAAGAAACCTCCTTCATCACAACAGATGGTTTCAAGGGTTTTCAAACTACCTTCTAAGGTTTGGCAGAAAAGCACTAACTCCAATTCAAAAAAAGGTGAAATCAGAGGTTTTTAAAGAAGACAAAGAAAGGCAGACATAAAGGTCAATACTTCACTACACCAAATGCAAAGTTGATGAAGAGTATCAACAAGAAGAGACAATAAATATCAGTTCAAAGGTCTCTTTTCTCTAAAGAATAGTTAGAGACATATTCCAGTGGCTAAAAAGGAAAAACATGGGTAGAAATTGCCAAGGAAAGCAGCTATGATAAGCATGGGTCATTGTTTGATAAAGAAATTTGTCCAAATTCAAAAGAGACAGTGATCAAAGTCACCTAAAAACAAACATATATACCCATGGTTTACAGAAGAACAATGAACTCCCAACAAGGACCTCCTTATCAAATGAATATTCTGCAAAAAATATGACTAAGACATAAATAACACTTTACAGAGCTAACAAAGGTGATTTTCCCACAGAAAGAATGACAAGGTCAAAGGAAATAATGTTTCAAATACATAATATCAGTCAAAAGGGGAAATGGCAAAAATGATGCATTTGCTGTGTATAAGTGTTAAAGTCAAAAACAGGTTCTTTTTCCAAAAAGGGTTGAGAGGCATAGGCTTGGTGTCTTCAGGAAGGGTGTCAAATTAAAAAGAGCCTTAAGAAGCCTCCAAAAATGAGGAAAAAAAACTGTTTCAATCAAATATGCCACCTGCAAGACCAAAACAGTCAAATACACAATGAGAAAAAGTGAAGAAACATGAACATTACAAAAGTGGGTTGTATTTCTAATTTTTCAAAAAATTATAAAACCACTACAAATCAACATGTCCCCGCTCCTTTGGTCATTTACACACAGTGAGGGTTTTTAAATTTTCTGCCAGAGTCCTCAAGCAAAATTTTCTAGGTGCTGCGCTCCTGTTGTTTCGCGTTGCACACTTGTAGCATCTCCCTGTGTAAATCTCCATTGCACGCTTGTAGAGTGGGGCTACACTCCTGCAGTTGTGCCTAACGTTCAGAGGAAAGGCACAAAGGCCCATGCAGACCCTGCACATGTATCCATTCAGGGGTGACTCGAGCTGCCCGGAAGCAGAGGTGCTACGCTCCTGCCACGATGTGACCCTCGGTGTTGCGCTCCTGCCACGGTGTGACCCTTGATGCTGCGCTCCTACCACAGCATGCAAGCCATCGGCCTGGGCACATTCAGGCACCTGACACCTTCTTTTGCACTCCTGCCATGGTGTTGAACGCATAACAGTGACTCAAGCCGCTTGACGAAGTGTGCTGTGCTCCTGCCACTGTTTTGCAGCCGCTGAAGGAAGGCACGTTCAGGGGTGACCCGAGCCTACCAATGAAGTGTGCAACGCTCCTGCCACTTTTTTTCAGCCTCTGCATGAATTCGCGTTCGGGGGTGACCCGACTCAGCCCACAAGGTTTTTGAGCTATTTCTTTTGATGTGGAGGAGATTCAAGAGGTATTTTGAACTTTTCCTGCATATGCATGGCTTTCTAAAGATAAGGCCACTAAGAATTTTGAAAATTGGTGTTAGAGAAAGTAGTGAAATCCTAAAAGATAACACTTGACCTACAAACTACTATGCCTTGACCTAGTTAGAAAACTCATCATCTCCTTTAATCCTTTTCCACATCATTTCACTAGAAGTACCATTTCTCTTTAAGGATCTTGAGGTAGGGGCAAAGAAAAACAAAATTTCTGAAGAAGAGAATTTTGACATAGATGAGGTGACTCAAAGGCCTAAAAAGCAAAAAAGGAAGGGAGGGATGCCAAATAGGTTTGAACCTATAAGCACCAAAGAGCTGATAACCTCCCCTACTATTTTGGCCTGTTTTCAAGAGTTGGGCTGCTATGAATTCTATAAAAAGGTACAAAAGATCTAGAGTCACCCTCAGTTGACCAAGCTCTTTTCCCTAAACCTTCATCAACATCAAGTACACCTAGCCGGGGTAAAATTTGAGTTTACTGCCTATGCCATCTCTAGGGCCACTGGAATACCTTGCATAGGAGAAAGGTGGTTCAAACAAAAGCATCTGGACCTAAGCCACTATGGCCCATTCTTGAAACCGAGTTTTCAAGCTGACTGTAAAACTATGTTACCCTTCTCTCATCTATTGGACATATATGCTCTCCTAATGAGGATCATCATGAAATACTTCACCTGTGAGGGTAGGTTCTCCAGACTATATTCATACCACATAAGGCTCCTCATGTACTTCACCAAAACCAAGCTACTACACATGCCCTACTATCTTTGCAAAAGTATTGAGAAAATGTCTTCCATCATGTAGAAAAGGCCTCCATCCCAACAAATGTTAAGCCTTTTTCATCATTCCCTCATCAAAGTGATTATCTCACACCAACTAGAGCAACAAGGCATCCCCTGGGAGGTTTTCATCGCCCACAATGATTTCACAACTCCACAGCCCACTCCTCTGCAAAGTCTACCATCATCATCTCAAAATCCTCCTCACACACCTCCATCACCTTCCACTGACCTTGGTTCATCTTCTTCACATGAATCATTTCCTCAAATAGACCTTCCTCATTCACCTTCCCCTAAGAAATCAGAAAATGAAGAAAGTAGTGATGGAAAAGAAGAATGCAGTGATGGCCATGAAGAAAGTAGTGATGAAAAAGAAGAAAACAGTGAGGGAAAAGATGATGAAAATGAAAAAAAAAGTGAAGAAGAGGAAGGTGGAAGAGAGGGATATAGCCAAGAAGAAATTAAAAAAGGCAGTGACAAAGATGAGTGTGTTGATAAAGAAGAAAATAGAGTTGAAATTAGTGAGCTCCATAATGATAAAAAGAGCCAAAACAATGTGTCTTATGATGAAGACAATGACACTGAAAATACATATGAAGACAATGGGGAGGAGGCATATGAAAGCAATGAAGAAAACAAAAATGATAGTGAAAAGAATGGCAAAGGCATCCAAGAAACAAAGTTTGATGTTTTTTTCCGTAGGCAAGAAAATGATGACAAAGGGCCAAGTAATGAGGATAATGAGAAGGGCAGTGAAGGAGAGATCAACCAAACGAACTCACCTAGTGAAGAAAGAAATGACCCTCACAATGATGGGAAGACTAATGATGGTGCCCAATACGGTGACCCTATAAAGAGTGTAAAAAGTGACATAAAAGATGAAATTGAGGGTGAATACAGTGGTTAAAAAGATGAAGAAGAGGACATTCATGAAGACAAAGATGTGCCAAGAAGTAATGAAGACAATTCTAGCATTGTAAAAACAAAGGATGAAAGTCATAAAAGTCTTGACAGTGATAATGGCATAAAATATAGTGAGGGTGCTTGTCAAAGAGGCAGCGAAGAACAAGGTAAGGAATATGCACACACAGTGATCATCCATGAGGAGAAAAATAGTCCTAAGGTCACTAGTGATCAAGCTTTGCAAGTAAAACTTGTTGCACCTTTCACCATTACCTATCAAATAGGAGACAGGCATGTGTTTGCTGCCTCCAAAGGGCAAGAGGCCATGCAGTCCTCCTCAACTCAAATGAAAGACAAACGTAAACAACAAGTGAAAGAGGAAGAAGAAAATCATGAGGAAGAAAGAGAATTTGAGCTCATTCACATAGACAGCGACAAGGAAAATGAGACAAGAATAGTAAACTCTCTTCTACAATACCGAAATGCACAGATCAAAGACTTGGAATTTGAGTTAGAAAGGTCTAAGGATCTCATTCACTTTTTGTAGTTGCAGAATAAACAAATGAGTAGCCAGCTGGCCATCTATGAAGCGAGGGTGCTCAAATATCAGAAAGAGGCTCAAAGGTCACAAGTGCAGTTGGAGGAATACATGGGCGCTTATGAGGAGGATAGTGGCGAAGAAGGCCAAACTAGAAAGAGACCTAAGACTATGGGTCTTAGGAAAGCATTGGAAAAGTAGAGAGAGGAAGAATCATCCCAAGTACAACAATTTCCCCTCACTGAACTCCTTGCTATGGAAATTTAGCATAACAGGGAATCATGGCTTGAGAGAGCCAACATACATCTAGAGGCCAAACTGGAGAAGGCCAACAATGACTTGAGCTTGCAAAGGAGAATTACTGAGCACTATAAATGGAAAGATCACTTTGCAAGGAAAAAGCTCAAAATTGCCCAAAATGAGGGCTCGGCACCAAATGATGAAAAGGACCAAGCTAGGCTTGGAATTTTGGCCCAATTTTCTCTACATGTCTCCAAGGACCCATGAGGCACCCACCTACCAATTTTGAGAGCAATTGAACAAGTTTTTTTTTTTGCAAATTTTGAGGCTAGGAGTGCAACACACCCTGTGCTGCGCTTTTTCCTAGGGCCTATTTAGGAGGAGAAGCTTACATTTTTGGATTCCCCATCATTATAGGAGCATTATCATCAATTTTCAGCTAAATTGGAGTTGTTTTGACCCCCCAAAAGGGTAAAAAACATTCAATTTTTTACCTTTCTACCCACTTTTCTGAGCCTGTGTTGCACTCCTAGAAGTCTTGGATTTTTCCACTTTTTGGGAAAATTACAGAGGTCATATTGAAAAAATAAAGGTAGATCTAGAAATTATACTTCAAGGGATTTCCAACGATCCATCTCAGAGCCTTTTCTGACATCAGGAAGGCCTCCAAAACACTGCTGCAAAAATGCCTATTTCTGTGTTGTGCTCCTAACAAGTTTGCAAATTTTGACACGGTGTGATGTGCTCCTGTAGGTGACTGGATAGAATGTGCGTTTAGAAAGTTTTCAAAGGCATGTCAGGCCTAAAAGTCAATTTCATTTCCATGTATAGTCAGGAAAGATATTTGTTAGATATTTTTGTTCCTTGGGCTTTGCAACACCTCAAGGACAACTTAGGATATTTCGTTTTGGCCAAGAGGCTTCTAGATACTCTCTTTGGCTCTCCTCTTCCTTGTTTTTTATATAAGGCGACATGAGGATTCATTGTAAATAGTTGGGACTTAATCTGTTTAAGAGAAATACATGGTTTTATGAACTTGGGGAAGAAATTGGTTTTATGACGTGAATGAATGGCTTGTTTGTCTTGATGATGGAGAAGAATGTTTGTAGGATTCCATAGCTTGGTGAATGGTGATGTTTTCTTAACTTGTTAATTTTTTCATGTCATCATTTTTGTTTCATTCTTCTTGGTTGCTATAGATCAGAAAATTATAGGTTGAGACATGCTCATGGAAGCACCTCAAACCTCCTATTTGTTATAGCCTTGATGTTTTCCTCTTTTAGTCATCTTAAGGAATTCTTGATTGCTCCTTAGGCCCACTAAAACTTATTTATGTTTCATGAATGGTTAGTATGATAGCTTATAAGTATGAATCATGGTATGCCCTGCTTATTTAAAGTTTTCAAAACCCTATCTTGAAGCTTTTCTATGAAATATTGATTGATTAGGTTAAGACAAAGAGGTCTCATTCGATCTTGCCCTTTTCCCATGATTACCAACTTATATCAAAGTTCCCAATACTTGATATATGCTGTTTAGGAGTTCCCTCTACATAAATTTAGTTGTTTGTTTATCTTATGTGTTTTCCCAAAAGGTGAAGGTGAATTTCTAAAGTTAGGAGTTCTAATGCTTCTATGTTTCACTAGAATGTTCATCTTACATGTTTATCAGTTTGAGTATTGTTCATAGAGATTAATGGTTTGCCCTACCTCATGAGTTATTGCTTCAGACTATATATGTTTAAGACCTCTTAGTTTTTTCCAAAACTTGATGTTCATTACACCTCATAAATCAACCAAAGGATCCATTAACCTTTCTAAATCGGCCCTGCAGTACACTCTATTTCGTCATTTAGACACCCTTGAATTCATCTAACCCCATAGACCTATTGATTTGATAACCTCTAAATCCACCTATCCTACTTGATCATATTACCCCAACCCAAAACAAACAAACAAAACTACACTTAACAACTAGCCTAAAATCAATCATTCAAAGCGAACAAGTTCACATCCTTCACATAATAGAGAGAGCTCTCTCTGAGTCCAGGAAGGCTAGGTCCTAGGACTCCAAAGACTGGTCTAATGTTGCCCTGAAATTTGGTCTACCAATCTGCCAAATCACGGGACTCCAACGTTCTCCATGTTCAGCTAGCTTATGCAAAGAGAGATAGCTTCTTTTTATAGTGGAAAAGGAGGAGGTTAGGATCCCTACAAAGGTGGGAGGGAGGCATATCCTTTAGGAGGTTTCCATATGAGGTAGAAACCATAAACTAAAGGAGGGAGTTAGTGGTTATTCAGTCCAACCACTCCCAATGACTCCTCCTCGAAGTTGTTGGAGTGGAATCTCCACCTCTATTTTTTAAAAACATTCCATAAATATCTCGACGCAGGTGGCTAAATGAGACAGAGCGCCAACTGGTGGGGGGCCTAGTGTTAATCTTCCACTTTGGCACAAGGGCATAACTGACTACTCGTGCCAAGGAAAAAACAAGGGTTTTGAGTCTCTGCTCAAGGAATTGTCAACAGAAGGAATATTGCTCTCATGTAAAGGGATGCACTGATGGTCTTTGCAAGGAATGACACTGATTATTTATCACAGAAATGACCCTCCAATGGGAGAGATGGGGATTGCAGGGACAGTGAAAAAATTCTGTGTAACAGTAGTTGATAGACTTACCAAGTATGCACACTTTTGTGCATTATGTCATCCATTTAAAGAAAGTACAGTTGCTACTACATCTATGGAAAAAATTCAAAAGCTACATGGATATCCAAAGATTATCGTAAGTGACAAAGATCCCATCTTTACTGGAAATTTTTGGATGGAATTATTTTCTTGTTTTGGTACTCAACTAGCTCATAGCTCATCTTATCATTTTCAATCTGATGGTCAAACTAAGATAGTTAATAAATTTTTGGAAGGATATATTCATTGTTTTGTATCTGATAAACAAACACAATGGGTCAAGTGGTTACCTCTCGCTGAATGGTGGTATAACACTTCCTTCCATACTGCAACAAAAATGACCCCATTTATGGAACTTTATGGATATCATCCACCATCGATCACATCATCTTTAAGAGAAAATTATAAGGTTCAAGCAGTGGAAGATCACATCGAGCATCAACAAGAAGTTCTCCAACTCTTAAAGGATAACCTAAATTTTCCACAAAATTGAATGAAACAATAGACAGATTAACATCACAGCGAGATAAGTTTTGATGTAGGAGACTGGGTCTTTTTACGACTACAACCATACAAACAAATGCCCCTCAAGCAAGCTAATAAGGATAATAAATTATCGCCAAAGTACTATGGTCCTTACAATGTGTTGCAAAGGAATGGTACTATGGCATACAAATTGGAGCTTCCTTCTTCTTCGTGAGTGCATCCAGTTTTCCATGTTTCATGCTTAAAGAAGGTTATAGGTGAAAAAATTCCAGTTCAAACAATATTTCTAGAACTTTATGTAATATCCCAAAATTGGGATTTCACAGCAAGCCTGCTGAAATAATGCACTTCTGGGAAATCTATGCACAAAAATGAGTTTTTCAGCTCCTAGATCCCTTAGATCAGCTCATCTAAGATATAAATCCAAAAGGAGAGAAAAATAAAATCAAGATAGGTGGGTTAAACAGATCTCCAACAGCATAGTCTAGCTGAAAAACACCCAAAGAGAGGGGCTGCAACTATACACAAGGTCTGCTTCAAGAATAACACAGTTTATCAATTTACAAGTGTGAGACCAACATGGAGGTTCATATTTTAGCTATAAATCAGAAAATTAGATCTACAATGCAACTTTTATAGTGTATAACAGAAAGGGAAATATTGTACAAGACAAAACCCTCAAAATGAGCTGCTACAACAACATGAAATGGCAGAATAAGCTTGACAATGTTATTTTCATTGTTGAAGCATGCAGTATATTACATCTTAGATCTAGAGTAGATTTCTACATAAAATGATAGATCTATTTCATATCTTTGTACAAGATAGGATCCTCTATACACTCCCCTTGGGGATCTCAGCAAAACATGAACAACGGCGAGTAGATCTGAGATCTAAGTCACAGATCTGCAGAAGTATTTAGAAAATTCTGAATCATAACATATGCAGCAGATCAAATCTGAACTAACATGGATTGGTTGGCCAATCCACGGATCACCACAGTGAAAGGAAGGATCCAATCACTAGAGATCTCTCCTCTAAAATGATTCCAAGTCACCCTACAACCCTACTCTTACAAATAACACAGTCATGGAAGAGGGACTGCATATTATGCCCTAAGAATGCTTTGGCTTGCTGCCAATGTGTGGATCTGAAGCTCAACCCACTAATGCACTCTTCCAGGAGGTTAAAAGACACACTCACTGAGAAGAGGTACCAGTAAAAGCTAGATCTAAACAGATCTAGTTTTCCACTTGTTGCAACTCACATGGACAACCCAATCCTAATCAGGACTGCGCTGTAGATGCAATATGTGGCTTGGAAAAATGCTAGATATTGGACTAGACAAAAAAGACTCCTCCAAGAGCTGTTCAAGGAAGGAGGTGGGAATCGTAAACAAGAAAACCCAAAGAGGAGTGTCTAAACAGACAATACCTTCAGAAAATAATATCCTCAAAAACCTTTTCATGTTGTCCTCCTCCTTATTTTATAGGGTGAAAGCCTTGTCAAACCCTAAACCACCTCAATGAGTTAGCCCCTTTCACATGTGGAGCCTCCATCTAGAATTGTGCTGTGTATCCATGAGGTTCATTGCACCTAGACTGCGCTGTTGATTTGGTCAAGGTTGACCCAATCTTGTCATTTAAACCCATTCACACCTGTAAAATTTTATTTATATGGCCCATATATGTCTCTGTTTACATAGGCATTGAATTATTCATGGTTTTCAGGAGTTTTACATGTCCTCTTTCACATTTTATTCATTAACATGAAATTCAAGATAAAACAAGGCAAAATAGGATATTCTCATTAGCTTGGGCTAAATGGGAATATTACAGTCCTCCCCTCCAAATTGTTGCTTTTCCTCAAGTAAATGATAAGGTGAGTGTTGTGTTAGCACTCAAATCTACCTCAGGCTGAAATGAAGTAAAACTCAAGGCTACATCAAACCACGCTCAGCCTCGTAGCTAGCCCTACGAGGACAGGAGAGGGCTCTCTCCGTCAATCTCGAGAAAATAAGCAATAGAATGCGAGATGACTTACAATAGGAACTGATTTTAGGCTAGTAAAGAGATAGGTATGTTTGTTTTTGGTTTTTTGGGTTTTCGCTGGAGTAATGGGAAAACAAGTTTTGGGTCCGGGGATAAGGTCAGACCTTTGCAGAGTTCAAGCTGGGGCGAGATAGGTGATGATCTTGATGCTTTAAATTGGATTTATGGATATATTAGACCGACGAGGAGCTGAAGAGGGCAAAGAAGAACTTGGATCCTCTCCAAACAGCTGAAAACATATAGAACTAACCGAATTCAAAGGCTAAGCACTGTAAACAATGGATTCAACCTTATTTCACTCATTCAATTTAGTTCAGAAGCATAATGAAAGGATGGCAACATTAAACATGAAGAAAATTACAGTAAACAAAGGAGAAACATCATCAATAACAGAACACCACAAGGATCCCAACAAGTGCCGCAAAACCCCTGATCTTTCCTTAGCCAAAATATGAAAAGTATGTACAATAGTATCAAAAGTATCCCAAGAGTCCAACCTGTAGAATGCCTCAGAAATTAAAATATATAGATCACTCTAACCCCTTTCCTCACCTCTAGGGGTCGAATTCCCTCTTCAGGGATCATTTTCAACCAATTCTAATCATGGAACTACAATCTAGGCAGCTAACAACTTGCCTCTAAAAGAGTGGAAACTGATCCATTACATGATTTTTTACTCATTTGAGAGTGAGTCTTCTAGAAGAGATAAAAATAAGCCAAAGTTACATGCCAAACATGAATTTACATCATAAAAACCCAAGAATTCTATCCATAGGCAAAACTGGTCCAAAATAGGCGAAATACTGAGCTGGCAGCTGAAAACTCAGAAAAATCTCTAGGTGGGTCGCTCCTGAACTGCGTGGGTCGCTCATGTTCCAGGCTGATTTTGAGGTAGCTCCCGGCATCCAAATTGAGCTCATGATAGTTCGTTGGAAAGCCCTGGATGTCTACTTTCCAACCCAAGTGGAATGTCTGAATTTGGAGTTGATTTGACCCTCAAAAACCTCATTCTCCCAGAGGTACTTCCTGCTGGTGCAAAAGGTGGCAGCAAGGTGATTTTCATGGTGTTTTTGAGCTGTTTGACCATCCAGATTTTGTTGAAATGCTAAGTTGACTTCAGAGGATGCATATTTAACCATGAAAAATCCAAAAATGTAAAAATCTCATTCAGCAAGTGTCTCAAAAAAATGCGAGCGCATGAGCGCGCGACCCACGTAGCTGCAAAACCTGTTTTTTAGACCAAAAATTTGGAAATGACAAAAATTTCTCCGAATTTGGCCAAATTTGGAGCGGAGGTCCTCCATCACGTGTCTTGCCCATTCAATGAAGCCTCGGCCAAAATCCGAAGTGGATTAGGCCTTTTCCGCCGTCGAAGTGCCTTGCGCAACCTCCTCTTCATGATCCTCATTCTCGCTTTGCAAACATGCATGCGAGCCCAGTAATGGCCTTTCATGTGGCGAAGCATGTCTTTGTCTCGATTGGCCTTCGCCAACAGCTTCTCCAGATGTATATTCACCCGCGTGAGTACAATATCTCTGTCAGCTGGTGTCATGTCACCGGGCCTCTTTCGATTCCACTGCCTGTCCTCACGGATTTGGCGCACCTCATAAAATGTGAGCTCATCCTCGAGCTGTTTGTTGCGCTGCTCCAAATAGTTAATCACCCACTGAGCCTCGTAGCTAGCTCCAAAGGGTTTTCTGGGCTGTGTGAGGCCAAGACAGCAAGAGCAGAGATCAAATGAAAAACACAGATTATCCCCTGAGGCAAGGTAAGCAAGAAATTTAACAATTAAATTGAGATAAACGGAATGACAAGACTGCTAAGAGGTCGACAAGGGCATAGAAGATGGATCCTTGTCGAACAGAAGAAAACATTAAATATGAATACTTCCTCAAGACAGAGCAAATAAATTGAATTCTGCCTTTCTCACTTAAAAGTATTCAACAGAAATGATTTAGGAATGAAATGAAAAAACATTACAAAATACATATGAAACAGAGAAGAAACATTTGTCAAAATTCATGCCACAGGAATCTCAGAAAACAGAGCTGTATTTCTCCATTAAAATCTCTGTCAATCTGTACAATAAACTCGGTTTTTCTCCTACACTAGCTCCCAGAACTCTCTCCCCCCTATAATTGATTATTTTTATAAACTATTCTAAAACAAAAACAACAGATCGACCCAACAATCAGGGTGCTGTTTGAACTGAAATTACAAAAATTAGAAAAGAGAACAGCCTTCTATTTTAAAATAATACAATATCCTTCTAAAAATCCCCTGATGACTAATAAACATGGAGCGCAGATCTTTTTGATTTCTGAAGTCTTGAAATAGGAAATTGGTTCCTATTTTCTTGTTATGGTCGATGTCTTCTTTCCAATTTAGCTTTTGACCTTGACTGCCATATTATATTTGAAATAAAAACCAATCTTTATAAACATAGCTCAATATATTTTAAATACCAGCAAATTTGGCATATGCTAGCAAATGACAACTACGCACCAACCCTTCGACTGCTTTGACTTGGATTCACCATTCACCATACCAACTAAATCTGATTTAGTCTTATGAAAACCACTGCTCCTTAAAGTCCTCTGCATACTTTGATTGCCACGTTACTTTTACCATTTGAATAAAACTGACTCAATATTTTCACTGCCAGCGAATATATATTTTTAGCTCGTAAGTTGTTGCATGGTCAACTAAAAGCTAGGCCATAAACTCCTCCCAAAATATCATGACAAGTGTCTCTGCTTTAGCTTCATTGAAATATTGACTTCCATGAGCAACACCAATAGTGTCCAGCAAAGAGGCAAGAGCATTGCGGCATACCGTGTATAAATCATGGCCAGGTACACTCTTTGCTAACAGCTTACAGAACTCAAGTAGAATGGGGGCACATTATATATGAATATGACTCGGCAGAAAATCTTCATTCGGTGATAAGAATAGTTTAATAGATTCTTCTGCACACTCACGGTTGCTCTGTAATGGGGCAAGCAATAACATAATCAAAGCCGAAGTCGCCCCTGCCAGCTGAAATACCTGCATGTGGTCTGAAATAGTAACAGAAGCAGAAACAAAAAGAGTCTTTGTAGCCATCTTAAGAAACTCTTTGACTTGATTGCGGATGCTATCCTGCAGATGGTTCAGCTTTCTTTGCATATTGGGCACGTGCTCACCCCTCATGCACATAGATCTAACAGTAGACACGAAGTCATTTACAAGTTGCCATGACTGAGGAAGAGCCGTGCTCCGCATGCGAGCCACCAAATTAAGTATTGCATCATTAACAACGTGGCAATCCCCCAATGTTTGGTCATGCTGCAACTTCTTTCCACCATATATGAGCCGCTGTTCGTACATGGGTAACCCAGTTTTCAACTGAATTTGCCTCTGAACAAACTCAACAGTGTCTGATGCACTGCCATGAATAACAATCGTGCGTCCATCCAAAAAAAGTTCTAACAAAAAATTGCAGCCTTGGTTTCGAAGACATGGCCATATCTTCATCTATACTCTTAAACGTCAAATCTTCAATGGAGCGGACATAAACCTCGTCCAAAACACAGCTACCTCTACCTCTACCTACATCCACGGATTCGCTTAAAACTGCATCATCGTTTAAGGTAACATCGTCGTAGAAGGCATCGTAATAAAATCCCTCTCCTCGAGTTGTACAGGGTCCAATACATGGTTTGCAGCCATACTCCATTTCAAGAGACTCCCCAAGGATGTGAGCACTAGAATGCCAAAATGTATCACGTCCTTCATTGGTGTCAAATGTGAACAATTTCAATTGACAATCGCCCTCTAGAGGCCTCGACAGGTCCCAAAGAGTACCATTCACCTCTGCATAACAAGTGTATCTTTGCAACCATTATAACACCTCCGAATTATCGCGAATTACCTACCATATATGCACCAGTGAGGACGCCGCCCTAGCTGACACACTATACAAACCAGCAAAAGACAGAAGCTCCAAAATGAATAAGTTTTTTTTAGCACCAATTGCACGTTGTCATCAAAATTACCACAAGCATAATAAGATTTTACTGCACAATGATCAAAACTTGTTTGTAATCCGTTGAAATCGTTTTGGATGAAGACTGGGCGCACCAAATGAATTTTCGAACTTCTGTGTCTGCGTGGGTCGCTCACCTCCTGCGTGGGTCGCTCGGCCTCCAGGTGGGTCGCTCGACGCCCAGGTGGGTCGCTCGAGCTCAAAACACACGAATTTGACTTCTGAGATGCCGAGACACTGTGAAAACTGCCAACAATACGCTTCATATTCAAAGGAAATATCTCAGACATTAACACTCCTCCGAGAATAAGAGAAGCACCAGTGGCACTTGTGCCCATTCTTTGTGCAGAAGTTTGAAAGTATCCACTCACGAAGAACTGATAATATTGATCGAAGAAGTTGCAGCCGAAGTGCTGGTGATGGCAAGATCGCTCCACTAGATAATAAGTGTTCATATGCACGATGTACTAGAGTAGAGAGGCGGAAATAATTAGGCATAGGCACATCCTCCGTTCGATTATCCTCCAACCAGTCCCAACACCACCAAAAGTTTGCGAGAAACTTTTCATCTATGGCTGCCTTATACGATAAAGAAAGAGAACTGATTTTGTTCAGCTGCTGAACCTGCACCAGCATGCTTGTTTACTTCAAACTGTTATATTATCAAAACATAAATGGATTTGAAGCAGATTGTTGAGTGAAGCTAGAACTGCGGGCTTGTTGGGCTCTTGCTCTTGCTAGCCAACAATTTGGCTTCTTTCTATAATCATGCATGGTCTAGTCCTTGTTCATCAGCTGTGGAGAATGAAAATCCATTTCTAACTTTTGCAGAGATTGCCTCACCATTCACATCAAAAACACTGTCATTTGAAGAACTGTAGAGTTTTGGAACATCATGACAAATTACATATTAATGATTTCTTCTTCAAAACAAGGTTTTGAAGAAGAATCAATCTCGCCTTATTTATGACGACATTCCTGAAATGAAGACTTACTGAAGCTTCCTCTAGTCTACCTCTGAAGACTAAACCCTGAACTCCAGAATTACTCTTTAATGAATGCAAATAAGGATAAATGAAACTTGGTGAACTTGATTGCAGCAGTCTGACAAGACGGAGTCTAACATGTTGCAAAACTTCTCTTCCATTGGTGACATCATCAAAGATCAAGCTCCCATCATAAACTAGATGCTCACCAATCCAAACCCCCATGAATTGTTTCCCCAAAGTCAATATGGGATGTGAAAAATCCATCCCACAAGGCGACAAGATCTCATGTGAAACACCCATGGTTTGCCTAATGTTCCCTCTAAAATATATAACATAAGACACATGGAGAACTTTCAGCCCACTAGGCACATGCATACCTCCCATCCTCCCTCCATATATTCCCATAAAATGTACAAGCATGTCATCAATGTATGGGAGCAAAATAATGTACAAAAAAACATAAAGGTGCACATATGGAGGTGGGTCATAGTCCCACATGTGGAACCGGCGTAATGCATCTCCTGCCTGCATCAACCCAAGATGTGGTAAGTGGTTTTCCCACCACTTACTTGCATCCCATGCCATCTCACTGTTGCTGAATGTGTGAGATATGTTTGAAACAAGACCTCCCTCTATCCACCAAGGGAGTGGCCAAGTACAAAAATTGTTGTGGCCCCATATTTGCCATGAGATTGAAAAGATATAACACTCCTCATTGGAGCCATGGCCTGCATAAACATGGTGAAATAATGCATACAATCAGAAAAATAAACTTGTTTTACAAGAGCATATTCTTCACCAATAGTCCTCCTCATAAAATTGGAGTGGTGCATAGATATATATTCTCCCTCAAGAGGGGAAAGAGGAGGCTGAATTAACTCTCCAACATAGTTATGTTGCTGTCCCATCTCCACAAAGTTCATGCATATTTGACAATGCTGATATAGTTCTCCTTCAAAGCCCTCCCAATAGTAGCTCCTCAAGATGATGTTGTTGAGCTTCATAGAATATTCTTGGCTGAAACAGAACTCCTCATAGGACCATTGTAGTAAATTCTCCTTGAGCTTGGAGGCTCTATATAAGAAGATCCTATGATGATCATAGACAACCCCATCTTGAATTGAATAATCCTTCTTATGTAGCAAGTCATCAAGAATCATGCATGTATGAAGATCCTTGGAATATTCCACCAATAGTTGGGACTTCCAATATGGATCTAGTTTGCCCAATAATGACAGTGTTGTTAATGTGTCAAATGAAGTATCTGCCATGTTTTTTCTTCCCTTCTTGACATCATCCATGTTCAAGGTGCATGTTGGAAGGCCATGCCTCCCATTTTTCTCCTCTTTGACATCTTCCATGCCAAAGGTATGAGATGGAAGGTTGCTATTCCCCTCTTGCTTCTTTGTAGTGTCAACCTTCATTCTTCCAGCATCTTCCCTCAGCACAATATGAGATGAGAGAATGGATAGTGATGTCAAGGGGAAAATTCTTTCCCTCTCTTTGTACCTTTCCCATACTCTCAGCGCTGAAGCAGGGTCTCCCAATGCTCCCCTCCTCCTTGGATCTATGGTAGGAGCATCAATACATGAAACATCTTCCATTAAATATGAATTAGGTGTTCTCCCTGAAGGTATACCACAAGATAAATATGTCTCATGGCTCATTCCCATGTGAAAAATAGATGGGAGCATAATATGACTACTCCCACTACGCAAATCCATCTTTAATTTTTGTGTGGAAGTATCATGGTAGGGAGAAGTTGGAGTAATTCCCCCATCTTCTTCTTCATCACCCACCTTTTGCAAGATCTCACAGTCTAAGGTGTTCCCTCTAGATGTAGTTAACCCATGAACACCCATCATCTACTTGGTGTCAAGAGGCTTGATCACAAAGGACTGATCCATCATAGTGTGTGTTCCAAGATTTGGATGCAGTGTTGGAACATATCTCCTCCACTGTTTTGTCTCTTTGTATATCGTCATAGAAACATGCTTCCCATCCTCTCCATGTATAGGATCCCTGGGACCTTCTTGCAAAGACACAAGGGCCCTCATAGTGGAAGCAATAGCTTCAACTCCATCTCTTAATAAAAATAGATTCCCTCCTGCTGTCACAGCGCTGGAGGAACCTTTTAGTTCTACTTCTTTCTCCTCCTCATTAATGGAGTATTCCCCATCAATAAGAGAACATTTTTCTTGATCTCTCATTCAGGAGAGGAAACTCATGTCTTCTTCTTGAGAATAATGATCTTGCTGAAGTAAGGCCTCTCCCCTTGGCAAATCATGTAGTAGATCTTCAACCCTTCCAACAATGTTCTGAAATGGAGTTATCTTCATGGATCTTCTTTCTTCTTTGAGTTGAAAAAACTCAGGGAAGCATAGATGCTCTTTGAATATTTTAGACTGAGATTCATATTCTCGGAGGTAGTCACCAAGATTCTCCTCCTCTGGTGTCTCTCCATATTCTTCTCCTCTTGCAAGGAATGCAGGCATGCTCCAACGCTGTAGATCAGATTGTGTGGTTGCATGCTCACACACATCAAATGAAGTAGTGGGGCTTTCCTCATGTGAAAAAATCCTGAAGAGATCAGTTAGTATTCAATTCCTCACTCCCCTAATTTCTTCCTCCAGCTCATGCAAAGCTTGAGAAATAATGTTAGAGAACTCTACTCCTTTTATTCTTCCATACAAAGGGGTTTCATCCTTGCTTGCTTTGTCTTTGGTGTAATAATTTTTCTTCTGTCTTATTCTATGATATTGCTACTCTTTGTCAGTGAGAAGCTCTCCTCCATCTGAAGACATATTGGCTAAAATAATGCACAGACTGTGCCAAGAAAGATGCTTTGATACCACTGTAATATCACAAAATTGGGATTGCACAACAAGCCTGCTGAAATAACGCACTTCTGGGAAATATAAGCACATAAATGAGTTTGTAGCTCCTGGATCCATTATATCAGCTCATCTAAGATATAAATCCAAAAGGAGATAAAAACAAATCAAACTAGGTGGGTTAAATAGATCTCCCACAACCTAGTCTAGCTGAAAAACACCCAAAGAGAGGGGCTGCAGCTATATGCAAGGACTGCTTCAAGAATAACACAGTTTATCAATTTACAAGTGTGAGAAAAACATGGAGGTTCATATTTTAGCTATACATCAAAAAATTAGATCTACAATGCAGCTTTTACAGTGTATAACAAAAAGGGAAAGATTGTACAAGACAAAACCCTCAAAATGAGCTGCTACAACAACATGAAATGGAAGAATAAGCTTGGCAACGTTATTTTCATTGCTAAAGCATGTAGTAGATTAAAAATAAGATCTAGAGTAGATATTCACATAAAATGATAGATCTATTTCAGATCTGTGTACAAGATAGGCTCCTCTATACACTCCCCTTGGGGATCTCGGCAAAACATGAACAATGGTGAGTAGATCTAGGATATAAGTCACATATCTGCAGAAGCATTCAGAAAATTATAAATCATAACATATGTAGAAGAAAATATCTGAAATAACATGGATTGGTTTTCCAATCCACGGATCACCACAGTGAAAGGAAGGATCCAATCACTAGAGATCTCTCCTCTAAAATGATGCCAAGTCATCCTGCAACTCTACTCTTAAAAATAATGCAGACATGGAAGAGGGAATGTGCTGTAGGCCCTGAGAATGCTTTTTACTACTGCCAATATGCGGATCTAAAGCTCAACCCACTAATGCACTCTTTCAGAGGTTAAAAGACACACTTGCTGAGAAGAGGCACTAGTACAAGCTAGATCTAAACAGATCTAGTGTTCCACTTACTGCAGCTCATGTTAGGGTCCTGTGATTTGGTTGATTGGCAAGCCAAGTGACAGGGTAACATCAAACCAATATTTGGAGCCCAAGGACCTAGCCTTCCTGGACTCAGAGAGGGCTCTCTCTATTTGTGTAAGGGATATCTATGTGTTTGCTTCTTATGTTTCTGATTTTAGGCTAGTTATGAAGTAGGTTTTTGGTTTTTCTTTTAGGTTTGTGAGGGAGGAACTAATCAAAGACTAATATAGATAAAAATATTGTCAGATCAACTGGGCTATGGGGTCGAAAAGGTCATGAAAGCTTCAGATAGTGATATAAGGTATGTTGAAGGGCCGATTTGATCAAGGTAAAATGGATCTTTGGGTAAAATGAAGTGGGATGGACACTAATTTTGTGAAGAACAAAGGCTTTCAAACATAAATAGTTCAATAGCCAACATAAATATGATAAGGCTAACCATTAATCATGATAAATGTAACTATAAACTGATAAATGCATAGAAATAAACATTCAAGCAATACATAGAGATATATGACTCTCTAACTTTAGGAAATTTCTATCAGACTTTGGGGAAAGAAAATTAAGACAAACAAATAACTCAAATCACTATGAGGAAACACCTAGACATAGTATTTCAAGCTATCAGGCACTTCGAAGTAAGATTGCAGAGTTTTAGGCAAAGGGAAAGATCAGTACAAGACCTCCTTGGTTCCACTAGGACAATCAAACAATCAAATAAAGGTTTCAGAGGTGGAGCTATGACTAGCCATGAGTAAGCAGGGCATACCGTGAATCATACTTAGCATCCATAAAACCATAAATGAAACAAGAAAACAATTTCTTCAGTGATCAAATAGAAATCAAGGATTCTTTGACATGACTAAGAAGGAAGAAAACATAGAAGCTATAAAGAAACAGGAAATCTAAGGTGCCTCCAAGGGCATGTGTCAAATCTATTCTCTACTGTCTTATAGCAAGCAAGAGCATGAAATATGAATGAAAACTAAGAAGCATAACAGAAAGGGATACTATACCATTTTACCAGGTCAAGGAATCCAACAACAGTCCTCTTTCATCATCCAAAACATTCAAGAAACTATCCAATGCATGAGACAAGTATTTCTTCCAAGCTTGTATAACCATATATTTCTCTATATCATCAATTTCAGCCTTATTTACAATGAAGTCTCTTGGAATATATAGGCCAAGATGAGGGAAAACCTCCTAGTGCAACTTGCGAACTCATTGGCCCATCAAAAATATCTGATTTTGTCCTTGAGGCTTTGCAAAGCCCAAGGCACAACATATCTATAAAAATATCCTAAAAATGCTAAAAAAGGAAATTATATTGACTTTTCGTAACTAACCATGGCCAAAAAAGGCTAAACACACATTAGGAAAAGCCACTTCAGAAAAGTGCATTTTTCACAAAAATACTTAAGAAATATATCAACAGAAAATCCCCTGTCTTGTGAGAAACTTTTGGAGGCTTTCCCAATGTCAAAACGAGGCTCATGACAGCTCGTTGGAAAGCTCTGGATGTCTAGTTTCTAAATTTTTTTTTTTCTGCAAAATGATCACTGGAAGCCTATGAAAATATGACCTATGTGAAAAAACCCAGAAATTAGACTTTGCTGATATGCGGGGTAGAGTGTTGAAAAAGTGACTATTTTTCGCCATTTTGGTGGACCAAATCATCTTCAATTGATCTGAAAATCATTGAGTAGATGACCCTAAAATTATGGAATCCAATGATACCATTTTCATCCTTTGAGGATGTCTCAAACAGAAATGGTGATGCCCATGATTTTTAGCAAAAAGCCCCAAAATGTAAAAAAACCAAAACTTGTTGATTTTTGTCCAATTTTGGCGAGCATGACCCTCATGGGTTTTCAGAAGTATGCTAAGAAGCGGAGGCCAAAATTTGAAGCCTTGATATGTATTTCTTCATTTTTGGTACCGGGCACCTCTTTTGAGCCTCCTTGAGCATTTCTTGTGTGGCCTTCAATTTCCATCGGGCGAACTGATTAAGCTTCTTATAGTGCCTGGTCATTCTTCTTTGAAGGTCCAAATCTCTATTGGCTTTTTCCAACTTCTTCTCCAAGTGTTCATTCACCCTTTCAAGCCATGCTTCTCTATTGTTTTCTATCTCTTGGGTGAATAAGGTAGTAAGAGGAAAATATTGGAAAAGGGTAGCCTCTTCCTCTTTTTGTTTCTCTAAGGCTCTTCTGAGTCCCATGGTCCTTGGCCTCTTTCTTCTTGGCTGATCTTCATCTTCACTATCATTGAACTCGCCCATGAGTTCTTCCAACTTAATTTGCGCTTTGGAGGCCTCTTTTTGATACTTGATAGCCCGTGTCTCATATATTTCCATGTGGACACTCATCTTCTTGTTTTGGGTTTGCAGAAAGTGAATGAGGTTTTTAGACATCTCTAGATCGGCCCTTAGATCATGAATTTGTTCTTCTATATTTATCAAGAGAGACTCTAGGATTCTGGCCTCGTTGTCACTATCATCACTATTTATCTAAATTATGTCAAAGCCCCTCTCTTTCTCATGGCTACTTTCTTCCTTCTCCTTTCCCTTGCTTTGGGTGTCCTTCTTGGTCTTCCTCCTATTTGGTAATTCAACAATGGATTTCTTGGGCAACTTCCCTTTGCTTCGGAGGGGTCTATTAACATTTGGAGTTACAATTTGAGGCACTCTCTTTCTTGATGTTCGGGGCTTTGTCACATTTGGAGAAGAAAGCATGGCCCCTTGCCTAGGAGAGGCAGCTAGCACATGCTCTATTTGCTCTTTGCCCTTGCTACTCCCCTCAGCATCCTTGCCACTGTTTTTACCTTCTTCATGAATGCTTTGACTGTCACCTTGCATGTCTTTTTGAAGGCTGCCATTTTCACTCTTGTCCATGCTTTCTTCAAGACTTTTAGGCTCTGTATCCTCAAGGTTTTGTGCTTCATCCTCATCATGCTTGCTGCTGTGAGGGCTACCAATATCCTCCTCTTTGTGGTTGTTTTGTTCCTCATCAAACTGTTTCATTTCTTCATCATTGCCCTCTTCACTATTTTTCTCTTCTTCATGGTATTCTTCTTCATCAATGTGCTGCCTTTCCTCACTGTATTTTTCTTCACTTTTCTCCCTTTGACTTGGATCCTCTTCACTGTTTTGTTCTTTATCACTATGCTGCCTTTCCTCACTGTGCTCCTCTTCATCATTGTGTTGTTCTTCCTCACTATTTTGTTCTTCCTCATTATGCTCTTCTTCTTGATCAATCATGGGAGATTTTAGCTTCTTAGGAATGGGTTTACTAGAAGAAGGAGAAAGATGTTGAGTGGAAGGTGAAGGAGATGCATGGGATGAGGAAACAATGGCGAAATCAGGATGTGAAATGAAAGTGTCCCAAGAGATTTCCTTCTTCTCAAGTTGATGAAGAATGACAATCTTGATAAGTGAATGATGGAAAAGAAAAGCTGGCTGCTGAGAGGAGGGTCTCTTTTGAATGGTGGAAGCCATATTTTCAATACTTCTATGGAGGAAAAAGGGGAGGTTTAACAATTGAGTTCTTGTGAAGTGCATGAGTAGTCGGACATGGTAAGCATTGTTACACCATTTTTTTGGTCATCTAACCCATTATCATTAGATGAACCCAAGTACACCATGTAAGACCAATTTTACCCTAAGTAAAATTGCTTTCACCATATAAAATAACATTTGTCCATATTTCCTAGTCATATTTAACCAAAAAAAAGGAAATTGATTAAATAAATCATTATTTATTTAATTATTTCCTAGGAATAAGTTATTCAAATCATTATTTAATAATATTCCTAGTTAAATTTGACTAAATCATTTGTAAATAATTAAATAAATCATTATTTATTTAATTATATTCCCACCATCTCTCTAAAATAATAAATAAATCATGTATTTATTTATTGTTTATAAATAAAGGAATTGATCCAAGTCAAGAATCCTTTTCCCTCCAACAAATATAATAAAATATTCCTAAAGGGTGCTTCTAAAATTCGATTAATAATATTTTATTCATGCACTGAGTTCTAGACCGCCCTAATATTTTGTTATAAATAGAAGGGTTTTCCCCATTCATTAATCACCTTCATTGCATTAGATCACACTAGATCTATTCTTGGTCACCATTTTCCATTTTTGCTTTGTGAGCTCCCATTGAGTTCTATGTTTGTCAGGGTTTTCTACCATAATAAGAGAGAGGAATTTTAGATCTGAAACGCTGAGGACTTTCAAGAACCCATCCCATTGAGGAGAACTAGAAAACACCTTTCTTGTTTTCCTCTCAGGTGCCCCATTCTTTAATATAATACAAATTATTCTTTTAAACGCTTTGTTCTTGTCTTGTCTATTGGATGCATGGAGCCATATTATATTTTATCTGCTTAATGTCTTTTGTGCTTAGATCTGAATTTGTGCAGCAGACTTAAAGATATTTTTCAGCCATAATCGATGTTAGGGCTATTTGTTATGCGTAGCTAAAGTGATCTTTTACGACGAAAGATTCATATTAACAATTGGCGACTCCACACGGGCTTTCTTTTGCGACCGCTGTCGTTTTACATATTCCTGCATATCTAGCTATTTCAGACCCTAGGGTTTCTCTTCCATTTTATGTCTTTCCTATTTTTATGGTGCTTTTCACCTCTAAAACCCTCAAAAAGTCAAATTTTTAACTTCCGTGTGTTTCTAGCCTTACTGCGCAGTTGATAGACATCAGTCGCAGCTGAGATGACAATTTTTTCTGAAATCTGCCGTCGAGAGAGCTAGATCTGTAGGTCGCACTTATCAGCCAAAAAAATGCGACCTAGACTTGAGGTCACACTTTTATGACCTAAATCTGCGACCTGGACTGCTAAACAGGTCAGAACCTGCGACCTGCACTGTTTTCTGCAATTTTCCAGCGTTTTTTCTGGGTTTGTCTGAAGCTTCTGTCAGGGTTTTCCAGCCTCCGCCTCTGCCCTTTTAGACCTGTTTCTGATTTGTTTCACTCAAATAAGTGGGAATCTTGCCCCTTAGGGCTCTAGTACCCTCTACTTTTCGTGGGAGAGTTTTTGCTGTTTCAAACGTCTGAATTTCCAGAGTTTCAGTCTTATTGCTTTTAGATCTGATACCTTAGTTTCAGATCTCTTTAGATCAGCTCTTCCCCCTTTCAAATCACCTCATATAGTTTTGTTTGGGTTCATTTCTAGGGCTACCTCATCACCCCTTCTCTTTTTAGCTGATCTCCCCCTTTTTTAGCAGCAACTTTGCCTCTGCCTCTTTGCTGTTCTCTGCACCTCTTTTCAGCAGATTTCTCCTTTAAATCCCTGTCCCTCCCGACCTTAGATCTATTGGCCTCTTTTTAGCATGCTTTGCTTCGTTTTTTCCCTCTTATAGACTAGTTTTGAGAGACTCGCCTTCTTGGGTTAGATTGATGCATTAGTAGCTGTTAATTTTCTATTCTTTTAGTTTTATTTACTGCAGATTTATTTTCAGTTACACAACACACTTTTTCTTTTACTCTCAAAACGTATGGGTTTAAAAAATTAAAATTAATGCACGCCACACACTGACCCTAAGTGAAGAAGAGCCTGGTTAACACTACCTGAAAAAGACTTTAAAATTAATTGTCACTACACCTTTCCACCCTTGACCTCACTTGATTTTGTCCCTCCCTGCCCCTGTCGATTTTTCTTCTTCCCGTCATCATTGCACCCCCAAGGCGCTTCTCCTGGAGACTTCTTGGCCTTCACCCTCAGTTTCCAGTCGGTCGACTTCCTCTTTCCCATCATCCTCGATTAAGTCCTCCCCTGAGTCCACACTCTGACTCTTCCTCTAATTTTTCGGGTTCTCCCCCTACTTCTGGTTCTCCCTCTCTTACCTTCACCATGTCTAGTTTAGTATCTAGCCCTAACCCCAGTTCTACTGTTGGGTCCGTTTCCAGTGGAACCACTACGGGACCTACCTCGACTGACCCATTTCTCCCTTATATGGCTGGCCTCAGTCTCCCTGACTTCAATCAGCTCATTAATGATCCTATTCGCCATGATGTCAGTTGGCCTGCTATGCCAACCAAGCTCCCCTCCGACATTTCTAAGTTCGAAGGCCTTGCTAGTGAAGATCCCTCCAACCATATCCGATCTTTCCACATGTGGTGTTCCTCCAATTCCATCACCGATGACTCCATCTGTCTTTGATTGTTCCAATGCACGCTCACCGGCAAAGCTTCTAAATGGTATTTTGACCAAGCCACCTCTTCCCATACCACCTTTGCGACCATTTCCCAAGCCTTTCTATCATATTTCCAGCTTCCCCTCTGATACGACACTGGTACTGAACTCTTAACTTCTTTCCATCAATCCTCTTCGACCCGCCTTTCTGCTCATGTCTAGGAATGGCGGCGAAGACGGAGCTTGTGTCGCGCCCCCCCTTTGAAGATCGGGTTTACATGGATTGGTTCCTTCACTCTCTCTTACCTCCCATTGGCAAAGATGTCGCATCCCATTTTCCCCAAACCGAAGAAGTCGCCCTCCAAATAGCCTTGAAATATGACCTCATCTACGCCCAATCTGGTTATGTTTATACCATCCTTCCTGAACTCCCCAAACCCGATGGCTCTAATGCCTCGGGGGCATCCCACTTTGCCAACGGTATCATTGGAGCCCTCTCACATACCTCTGTTCAACCTCCTGTGGGCTATGGTTTCCCTCTAGGAGGGGCTAGCCCCTCCGACACATTCCCCCCTCCAGGTAGCATGTACTCAGGATACAGAATACCTCCTCGTTTTTCCCACACTCCTGCTTACCTCAATGTTGCCCATCCTAGCCCTTATCCTTACCCACAGCCTGGTGTCCCAGCTCCTCTAACATTTGGACCTCTCACCCCCTTGCCTTCTCCACCCCCGCCGCGCACTTACTACCCCCTCCAGGGCACGTATTTGCGTAGCAGGACGTGACCAATCCTCTTCCTTCTCAAAGAAAGAGGAAAGGAAATCAATCTGCCCCTGGTAATTGTGGACACAATCCTTTGAGTATTGATCCTCACATGGTTAACCAGCCACAGGGTTCTCATCCCAAGCCGAACAGGCCACTTCGCACCAATAATCCCTGTTCGTCTTGCGATGTTTATGGTCATTAGACTCACGATTGTCCCTTATTATCACAAATGCGGCAGATGTGGGATTCTCAGGCCACCGTGCGGGGACAAAACTCCTCCCCTACTGTCCCTTCCACCCTAGCTACTTCTCAACCCGCTGTGTTTACTGATCCTTTCCCTCAATAAGGATTTGTGGCCACTCAACCCCCTCATGCCCCGGTAAGCACTCAACCTTCCCCTTCTGGTTCCTCTGATTACTAGATTCTCATGATGGCCTCTGACCCACCTCTCACCATCGACCTCAACCTTCAAACTCGGTCCCGTCAGTCTTCCACACCTCCTGTTCCATCTGTCTCTGAGTCTCCCTCGTCAGGTCCTACAGATCCTCTATCGACACCCAATGGTCCCTTGCAACCCCCTCCGCCAAAAGCCGAGGTTCATCTCAAGACTCCTAAGGGACCATTACGGTGAAATGCTGCCTCTGGTTGGGCTGCCCATTCCCACATCATAGTAGATGATCTGGCCCAATCTCCTGCTGCCATTTCAACACTCGAACTCCTCCAGTCGTGTCCTTCTCACACCAAGCTCGCAAGGGGGCATCCAAGGACAAAGCTACCCCGACAACTTCTGCCCATCCTCGACCTCCAAAGAATCCCATCTAGTGTGCTTTGTGAAATATTGTTGGACATGCTACCCATACTTGTCCTATATTACCAAATCTCAAAACCATGGTCAATGAGACATTTCCCGAATCTGCTCTCCCTGAAGTCTCTATCACCATGCATGATTCTCTTCCTAAACTTAAACACTTGCGCACCAATCACCCTTGTTATTTTTGCGATTTCCATGGATATTACACCCATCTTTGCCCCCGCCTTGATGAGTATTGTGCTTATTTAGCTGCATACTGCCAATTCGAAGCCGCGCTTGCCTGCCATCCTTCTTCCCTACCACCAGACCCCATGCCTCCCCCGATTACCATTCCTCCTCCTGATACTGAAATGACCGAAAATTCAGACACTATTCTATACCTTTCCTCATCCCTGCGTCTCTCGGCACCCGACCCCTTAGTGCCTTCTGCCGCCGGTTCGCTCAATCACTCATCTTTTCAATCCGCTATCACCCCTCATGCCGACACGCATTTGAGCCTCCCCCCTCTAAATCAGGTGTCTCATATCTCTACCTCCTCTTACGATACTCCTCTTCCTCCCACCCTTCCCATATTTCAGACCGATGAAGACATCATGGAAGCTATGACCGCACCTAATTTTCCATGGGACGATATGCACCATCGTGCATACTTCCTACCCCACTAGTCCCATGACCAATATGCCCTCGAATCTAAAGAATTCATTCCCGATAAAGTTGATTGGTTCAAAAACCCCATCCCTGCACCTGATGCTTTCGAAGAAGGAAATATGGATAATATCTCTCCTACCATTAAAATAGACATTTTTGTCAAACCCAGTATTGAAGAACATATCACCATGGGTGCCCAATGCACTCCAGAAGAAATTGAAGCCTACACCAAACTCTTCAAATAATTCCGTGATATTTTTGCTTGGTCCTACTCAGAAATGCCCGGACTTAATCAGGCCATTGTCGAACATCACATCGACACATGGCCTGATGCCATTCCGGTCTATCAAAAGTTGAGACCCATTCATCATTCTAGACGCGAAGCCATTAAAGTTGAAATCAATAAGCTCCGGTGGGCTGGTTTCATTTACCCCATCAAATATACCACTTGGGTGTCTAACCCAGTTCCCGTCCTCAAAAAACAAGGCACCATTCGTGTTTGCACCGACTTTCGCGATTTGAACAAAGCTTGTCCCAAAGACAACTTCCCCACACCATTTATTGACCAAATCATAGATGAGTGTGCGGGGCACGAAATTCTCTCCTTTATGGATGGCTTCTCTGGATACAACCAAATTGTTATTCGTCGTGCTGATCAACTTAAAACCACGTTCATTAGTCCGTGGTGCACTTTCGCATACCGTGTCATGCCATTTGGCCTTAAAAACGTCGGCGCTACCTTTGAATGAGCCATGTCTTATTATTTCCATGACTTAGCCGATATTATCCTTGCCTATTTAGACGACCTTACTGCTCATTCTAAACATCGGGCACAACACCTTCATGACCTACATAACATTTTTCTCCGATGCCGCAAGTATAACATTCGCCTTAACCAATTGAAATGTGTCTTCTGTGTTCCCGTCGGTCGTCTCCTCGGCTTCATTGTGTCAAAATACGGGATAAATCTCGACCCTTTGAAAGTTCAAGCCATTCTTGAACTTCCTATGCCTCATACCTTACGCCAGCTACAAAGTCTTTAAGGCAAAGCCAATTTTCTTCGCCGATTCGATCCTGACTATGCCACTACCGCACATGGTTTTCTTAGACTTCTTCGATCTCACACCCCTTTTGTTTGGGATACGTATGCTCAAGAGTCTTTTGACACCCTAAAGCATGCTCTCACATCCGCTCCCTTGATCCACCCCCCTGACTTTGACCGAGATTTCATCCTATACATCTTCGCTTCCACTTATTTGGTTGCTGGTGTCCTTATCCAGGAGGATGATAACGGTATCGAACATGTGATCTGTTATGTCAATAAGAACCTTGCCGGTCCACCTGTGTCCTACTCGCATGAAGAAAAATTAGCACTAGCTGTTGTGTTCTTGGTCCAAAAACTGCGTCATTATATCCTCATGTGTTCCACCAAGGTTGTGACTAATTCCAACCCCATGGCTTTCCTATTGAGTCGCCGCATCCTCAATGGGAAGTATGCCCGTTGGGTCGTTATCCTCCAAGAATTCGACCTTGAATTTGTCACCCCAAAAATTAAGAAAGGTTTAGTCCTCGCTGAACTCATTTCTAATCGGTCTACCAGAACGCAAGATCCTCCAATTAATTATGCTCTTCCCGATGAACATTTGTTTGCCATCACCACCGACGATCCTTGGTACGGTGACATCCTTACTTACTTGCAAACCCAAAAGTTCGCCCTTCATCTCGATCGAGATGCTCGACAATGTATCCGACACAAGGCCTCGCGCTACCTTCTAATTGGCGATGACCTTTATCGTCGCGGAGTAGATACTGTCCTTCGTCGTTGCCTCACACACGCTGAAGCCGAGCAAGTCCTCAATGCCTGTCATAGTGGCGCTTGTGGTGGCCACCTCTCCGGCCTTGCCACCGCCCAAAAAATCATGCGCGCTGGGTGTTTTTGGCCTTCTCTCTTCAGTGATTGCATTGAAGTAGTCAAACACTGTTCCAATTGCCAATATTTTGCCCCCAAGGCATGAGCTCCTCCCGCTCCTCTCCATCCTGTCGTCACCGCCGGTCCTTTTTGTAAATGGCCCATCGAATTTATGGAATGTTGACCTCCATCTACTGGTAACCACAAATATATCATCGTGGCAGTTGACTATTTCACTAAATGGGCCGAAGCTATGCCAACGTTTAACAATATGGCAACCATTGCAGCCCTATTTTTCTTTAACCATGTCACTTCTCGATTTGGAGTTCCAAAATAGTTAGTCTCGGACCATGGCCGACATTTCAAAGATCAGATTTGGTAGGAGCTATCCTCCCTATTGGGTTTTGAGCACCAATATTCATCTTCTTATTACCCCCAAGGTAATGGCCAAGTTGAAGTGGTCAACAAAATTCTTAAGACCATGCTTCAACGAACGGTTAATAAGCACAAAAACAATTGGCATCTCATGCTCTTCCCTGCTTTGTGGGCTTATCGTACTTTTGTTAAAACTGCCACCGGTTTCACTCCTTTCCACCTTGTCTTTGGCGAGGAGGCAGTCTTACTAATCGAGTGTGAAATCCATTCCCTTCACTTGGCCGTTGAACTTCTCCCTGATACCCAACCCCTAGAACAATGACTTATCATGCTCGAGCGTGCCTCTGAAGACCGTCGTGTTGCATTTCAAACTCTTGAAGAGACCAAAAAGTGCACCAAAGCTCAGTATGACCGAAAAGTCCACCCTTGTACCTTTCACGAAGGTGACCTCGTTCTAGTATATGACCAAGCCCATGATACCCTCGGTCATGGGAAGTTCGACTCATTATGGCTAGGTCCTTACATCATCAGTAAAGACCTTGGTAAGGGGGCATATCTTTTAGAGGAATTTGAAGGCCATATCCTTCCTAATCCTCGCATTGCACTCTATCTTAAGAGATATTACCCCTAGCATTTCCCCTGGGAAATGCACGTTTTCTTCTCTTCTAGATAGCCCGCATCTGTTTGTTTTACATTTTGTTACTTCACCGGGACACCTGTTGTCCACGAAGCATTACTTCACCTCCCCTCAAAATCGGATTTTCTCACTTACTACACATGTCATTGGGGGCACCACCTTGCCTCCACACTCATTCCTGTTTGTGTCAATTTCCATCAGGAGATACCATTTTGTACTCATGTTCTTTACGATTTGGATCATCCCTCATTCCATCATCATCATTAGTCTCTCTCTGTTCGTCGCTCTACTCTTTTCCCTCATGCCTCAGTTGGGGTTTCCTTATTGCCTCACCTATGGCAGACCTACTTCTGTCGACATCAACTCATTTACTCCAGAAGCCAGGTCTAGGGGGCAGTGTACTTTGGTTCGAGCTCTTCATAGCTTGATCGTGATCTATACACTTGATGGTCCAGTGATGCAGTAGCAGCTATTGGATATTCTCGTGCGTGTGTGAGATGTCTCAACCCTCATGAGGGTGTGGCCCTGTAGGTAGCCCCCCACATGCCCGGATGACTTCTTCATTTCTGCCCTTGATGCATCTCCTCTCATTCGATGATATCGGCCTCAACCACTTGTAGCGCCTCTTCGATTTGCATATATCAGTCAGATTTTGTGAGCCCTTCCCCGTGTGTAGGGGGCATTTGGGTATATTTGTATCTCCTGTACTAAAATCTTCTTGTATAAGTCTTGAAGGTTATTCCAGGCATCACATGTATGTGAGATTCATCATTTTTATCTAGCTCATGTTTAGGCCAGCACATGCTTCATTATTGCATTCCGTGGTTTTCCGGGCGCCTTATTCTTTGTACTATTGTATCGGCGGGCATAGGTATGCCTCCCCCGCCGCCTTTAACATTTGTACTACTTCATCACCTAGAGACTTGTTGCACGTGTAAGTCTTGTCTCCTCCAGGTCTAGTCCTTTAGCACATTAGACTACCTTACATTCCTCTCTCTCACTTCCCTCTTGATGCCTAGTGATTGAGTTCTTACAACGTACTTCGGTCATACGATTTTCTCCTCACACTCGTATGTTGGGGGGCAATCTGTTACACCATTTTTTTGGTCATCTAACCCATTATCATTAGATGAACCCAAGTACACCATGTAAGACCAATTTTACCCTAAGTAAAATTTCTTTCACCATTAAAAATAACATTTGTCCATATTTCCTAGTCATATTTAACCCAAAACAAGGAAATTGATTAAATAAATCATTATTTATTTAATTATTTCCTAGGAATAAGTTATTCAAATCATTATTTAATAATATTCCTAGTTAAATTTGACTAAATCATTTGTAAATAATTAAATAAATAATTATTTATTTAATTATATTCCCATCATTTCCCTAAAATGATAAATAAATCATTTATTTATTTATTATTTATAAATAAAGGAATTGACCCAAGTCAAGAATCCTTTTCCCTCCAATAAATATAGTAAAATATTCCTAAAGGGTGCTTCTAGAATTCGATTAATAATATTTTATTCACGCACCAAGTTCTAGGCCGCCCCAATATTTTGTTATAAATAGGAGGGTTTTCCCCATTCATTAGTCACCTTCATTGCATTAGATCACACTAGATCTATTCTTGGTCACCATTTTCCATTTTTTTCTTTGTTAGCTCCCATTGAGTTCTATGTTTGTTAGGGTTTTCTACCACAATAAGAGAGAGGAATTTTAGATCTGAAACGCTGAGGACTTTCAAGAACCCATCCCATTGAGGAGAACTGGAAAAAACCTTTCTTGTTTTCCTCTCAGGTGCCCCATTCTTTAATATAATACATATTATTCTTTTAAACACTTTGTTCTTGTCTTGTCTATTGGATGCATGGAGCCATATTATATTTTATCTGCTTAATGTCTTTTGTGCTTAGATCTGAATTTTTGCAGCAGACTTAAAGATGTTTTACAGCCATAATCAATGTTAAGGCTATTTGTTATGCGTAGCTAAAGTGATATTTTACGACGAAAGATTAATACTAAAAATTGACGACTCCACACAGGATTTCTTTTGCGACCGCTGTCGTTTTACATATTCCTGCATATACAGCTGTTTCAGACCCTAGGGTTTCTCTTCCATTTTATGTTTTTCCTATTTTTATGGTGCTTTTCACCTCTAAAACCCTCAAATAGTCAAATTTTTAACTTCCGTGTGTTTCTGGCCTTATTGCGCAGGTGACAGACATCAGCAGCAGCTGAGACAACAATTTTTTCTGAAATCTGCTGTTGAGAGAGCCAGATCTGTAGGTCGCACTTATCAGCCCAAAAAGTACGACCTAGACTTGAGGTCACAATTTTCTGCCCTAAATCTGCGATCTGGACTGCCAAACAGGTCGGAACCTGCGACCTACACTGTTTTCTGCAGTTTTCCAGCATTTTTTCTGGGTTTTCTGAAGCTTTTGTTAGGGTTTTCCAGCCTCCACCTCTACCCGTTTCGACCTGTTTCTGATCTGTTTCACTCAACTAAGTGGGAATCTTGCCCCTTAGGGCTCTAGTACCCTCCAATTTTTGTGGGAGAGTTTTTGCTGTTTCAGACGTCTAAATTTCCAGAGCTTCAACCTTATTGCTTTCAGATTTGATACCTTAGTTTCAGATCTCTTTAGATCAGCGCTTCCCCCTTTCAAATCACCTCATATAGTTTTGTTTGGGTTCATTTCTAGGGCTGCCTCATTACCCCTTCTCTTTTTAGATGATATCCCTCTTTTTTAGCAGAAACCTTTCCTCTGCCTCTTTGCTGTTCTCTACACCTCTTTTCAACAGATTTCTCCTTTAGATCCCTGTCCCACCCAACCTTAGATCTATTGGCCTCTTTTTAGCGTGCTTTGCTTCGTTTTTTACCTCTTATAGACTAGTTTTGAGAGACCCGCCTTCTTGGGTTAGATTGATGCATTAGTAGCTGTTAATTTTATGTTCTTTTAGTTTTATTTACTGCAGATTTATTTTCAGTTACACAGCACACTTTTTCTTTTACTCTTAAAACGTCTGGGTTTAAACAATTAAAATTAATGCACACCACACACTGACCCTAAGTGAAGAAGAGCCTGGTTAACACCGCCTGGCAAAGAATTTAAAATCAATTTTCACTGCACCTCTCCACCCTTGACCTCACTTGATTTTGTCCCTCCCTGCCCTTGTCAGATTTCCTTCTTCGCGGCATCATTGCGCCCCCAAGGCGCTTCTCCCGAAAACTTCTTGGCTTTCACCCTCAGTTTCCGTCAGTCGAATTCCTCTTTCCCGTCGTCCTCGAGTAAGTCCTCCCCTGAGTCCACACTCAGACTCTTCCTCTGATTGTTCGCGTTGTCCCCCTACTTCTGGTTCCCCATCTCTTACCTTCACCATGTCTAGTTCAGGACCTATCCCTAACCGCAGTTCTACCACTAGGTCCGTTTCCAGTGGAACCACTACGGGACCTACCTCGACTGCCCCATTGCTCCCTTATATGGCCGGCCTCAGTCTCCCTGACTTCATTAAGCTCATTAGTGACCCTATTCGCCACGATGTCAGTTGGCTTGCTATGCCAACCAATCTCCCCTCTGACATTCCTAAGTTCGAAGGCCTTGCTAGTGAAGATCCCTCCAACCATATCCGATCTTTCCACATGTGGTGTTCCTCCAATTCCCTCACTGATGACTCCATCCGTCTTCGATTGTTCCAACGCATGCTCACCGGAAAAGCTTCTAAATGGTATGTTGACCAAGCCACCTCTTCCCATATCACCTTTGCGACCATTGCCCAAGCCTTTCTATCTTATTTCCAGCTTCCCCTCCGATACGACACTGGTACTGAACTCTTAACTTCTTTCCATCAATCCTCTTCGACCCACCTTTCTGCTCATGTCTAGGAATGGCGGCGAAGACAGAGCTTGTGTCGCGCTCCCCCCTTTGAAGATCAGGTTTACATGGACTGGTTCCTTCGCTCTCTCTTACCTCCCATTGGAAAAGATGCCGCCCTCCAAATAGCCTTGAAATATGACCTCATCTACGCTTAATCTGGTTATATTTATACCGTCCTTCCTGACCTCCCCAAACCCGGTAGCTCTAATGCCTCGGGGGCATCCCACTCTGCCGACAGTATCATTGGAGCCCTCTCACATACCTCTGCTCAACCTCCTGTGGGCTATGGTTTCCCTCTAGGAGGGGCCAGCCCCTCCGGCACATTCCCCCCTCCAGGTAGCATGTACCCAGGATACGGCATGCCTCCTCATTTTTCCCACACTCCTGCTTACCTCAATGTTGCCCATCCTAACCCTTATCCTTACCCACAGCCTGGTGTCCTAGCTCCTCCAGCATTTGAACCTCTCACCCCCTTGCCTTCTCCACCCCTTCCGCAGCACTTACTACCCCCTCCAAGGCACATATTTGCGCAGTAGGACGTGACCAATCCTCTTCCTTCTCAAAGAAAGAGGAAAGGAAATCAATCTGCCCCTGGTAATCGTGGACACAATCCTTTGAGTATTTATCCTCACACGGCTAACCAGCCACAGGGTTCTCAGCCCAAGCCAAACATGCCACTTTGCACCAATAAGCCCTATTCGTGCTGCGGTGTGTATGGTCATTACACTCATGATTGTCCCTTATTACCAAAAATGTGGCAGATGTGGGATTCTCAGGCCACCGTGCGGGGACAACACTCCTCCCCTACTGTACCTTCCACCCCAGCCACTTCTCAACCTATTGTGTTTACCGGTCCTTTCCTTCAACAAGGATTTGTGGCCACTCAACCCCCTCATTCCCCGGTAACCAGTCAACCTTCCCCTTCTGGTTCGTCTGATTACCAGATTCTCATGATGGCCTCTGACCCACCTCTCACTGTCGACCTCAACCTTCAAACTGGGTCCCGTCAGTCTTCCACACCTCTCGTTCCATTTGTCTCTAAGTCTCCCTCGTCAGGTCCTACAAAGCCTCTATCGACACCCAATGGTCCCTTGCAACCCCCTCTGCCAAAAGCCAAGGTTCATCTCAAGACTCCTAAGGGACCATTACGGCGAAATGCTGCCTCTGGTTGGGCTGCCCATTCCTACAACATAGTAGATGATCTGGCCCAATCTCCTACTGCCATTTAAACACTGGAACTCCTCCAGTCGTGTTCTTCTCACACCAAGCTCGTAAGGGGGCATCCAAGGAAAAATCTACCCCGGCAACCTCTGCCCATCCTCGACCTCCAAAGCATCCCATGCAGTGTGCTTTGTGTAATATTGTCAGACATGCTACCCATACTTGTCCTGAATTACCACATCTCAAAACCATGGTCAATGAGACATTTCCTGAATCTGTTCTCCTTGAAGTCTCTGTCACCATACCTGATTCTCTTCCTAAACTTAAACACTTGTGCACCAATCACCCTTGTTCTTTTTGCGATTTCCATGGACATTACACCCATATTTTCCTTCGCCTTGATAGGTATCACGCTTCTTTAGCCGCATATCGCCAATTTGAAGCCGCGCTTTCCCGCCATCCTTCTTCCCTACCACCAGACCCCATGTCTCCCCCAATTACCATTCCTCCTCCTAATACTGAAATGACCGAAACTTCAGCCACTACTCTCTACCTTTCCTCATCCTCGTGTCTCCAGGCACCCGACCCCTTAGTGCCTTCCATCGTTGGTTTACTCAATCACTCATCTTTTCACTCCGCTGTCACCCCTCATGGCGAAACGCATGTGAGCCTCCCCACTCTATCTCTACCTCCTCTTACGATAATCCTCTTCCTCCCACCCTTCCCATATTTCAGACCGATGAAGACATCATGGAAGCTATGACTGCACCTGATTTTCCATGGGATGATATGCACCATCGTGCATACTTCCTACCCCACCAGTTCCATGACCAATATGCCCTTGAATCTAAAGACTTCATTCCCGATAAAGTTGATTGGTTCAAAAACCCCATCCCTACACCTAACGCTTTCAGAGAAGGCAATATGGCTATAATCTCTCCTACCATTAAAATAGACATTTCTGTCAAACCCGGTATTGAAGAACATATAACCATGGGCGCCCAATGCACTCCAAAAGAAATTGAAGCCTACACCAAACTCTTCAAAGAATTCCATGATATTTTCGCTTGGTCCTACTGAGAAATGCCCGGACTCGATCCTGCCATTGTCGAACATCACATCGACACATGGCCTGATGCCATTTCAGTCTATCAAAAGTTGAGACCCATTCATCCTTCTAGATGCGAAGCCATCAAAGTTTAAATCGAAAAGCTCCGGCAGGCTGGTTTCATTTACCCCATCGAATATACCACTTGGGTGTCTAACCCAGTTCCCGTCCTCAAAAAACAAGGCACCATTTGTGTTTGCACCGACTTTCGCGATCTGAACAAAGCTTGTCCCAAAGACAACTTCCCCACACCATTTATTGACCAAATCATAGATGAGTGTGAGGGGCACGAAATTCTCTCCTTTATGGATGGCTTCTATAGATACAACCAAATTGTTATCTGTCATGTTGATCAACTTAAAACCGCATTCATTAGTCCGAGGGGCACTTTCGCATACCGTGTCATGCCATTTGGCCTTAAAAACCCCGGCGCTACCTTTCAATGAGCCATGTATTATTGTTTCCATGACTTAGCCCATATTATCCTTGCCTATTTAGACAACCTTACTACTCGTTCTAAACATCGAGCACAACACCTTCATGACCTACGTACCATTTTTCTCCGATGCCGCAAGTATAACATTCGCCTTAACCCATTGAAATGTGTCTTCTGTGTTCCCGCCAGTCGTCTCCTCGGCTTCATCATGTCAAAAGATGGGATAAATCTCGACCCTTTGAAATTTCAAGCCATTCTTGAACTTCCTATGCCTCATACCTTACGCCAGCTACAAAGTCTCCAAGGCAAAGCCAATTTTCTTCGTCGATTCGTTCCTGACTATGCCACTACCGCACATGGTTTTCTTAGACTTCTTCGATCTCACGCCCCTTTTGTCTGGGATACGTATGCTCAAGAGTATTTTGACGCCCTAAAGCATGCTCTCACATCCGCTCCCTTTATCTGCCCCCCTGACTTTTACCGAGATTTCATCCTATACATCTCCGCTTCCACCTATTCAGTTGCTGGTGTCCTTATCCAGGAGGATGATAACGATATTGAACATGTGATCTATTATGTTAGTAAGAACCTTGCCGGTCCACCTGTGTTCTACTCGCATGAAGAAAAATTAGCACTAGATGTCATGTTCTCGGTCCAAAAACTGCGTCATTATATCCTCATCCGTTCCACCAAGGTTGTGACTGATTCCAACCCCATGGCTTTCCTATTGAGTCACCGCATCCTCAATGGGAAGTACGCCCATTGGGTCGTTATCCTCCAAGAATTCGACCTTGAATTTGTCACCCCAAAAAGTAAGAAAGGTTTAGTCCTCGCTGAACTCATTTCTGATCTGCCTACCAGAACGCAAGATCCTCCAATTAATGATGCTCTTCCCGATGAACATTTGTTTGCCATCACCACCGACGATCCTTGGTACGGTGACATCCTTACTTACTTGCAAACCCAAAATTTCGCCCTTCATCTCGATCGAGATGCTCGACGACATATTTGACACCAAGCCTCTCGTTACCTTCTAATCGGCGACTACATTTATCTTCGCGGAGTAGATACTGTCCTTCGTCGTTGCCTCACACACGCTGAAGTCGAGCAAGACCTCAATGCCTATCATAGCGGCGCTTGTGGTGGCCACCTCTCCGGCCTCGCCACCGCCCAAAAAATCATGCGCACTGGGTATTTTTGGCCTTCTCTCTTCAGTGATTGCATTGAAGTAGTCAAACACTATTCCAATTGCCAACATTTCACCCCCAAGGCATGAGCTCCTCCCACTCCTCTCCATCCTATCGTCACCGCCGGTCTGTTTTGTAAATGGGCCATCGACTTTATGGAATTTTGACCTCCATCTACTGGTAACCACAAATATATCATCGTGGCGATTGACTATTTCACTAAATGGGCCGAAGCTATGCCGACGTTTAACAATACGACAGCCACTGTAGCCCTCTTTTTATTTAACCATGTCATTCCTCGATTCAGAGTTCCAAAATAGTTAGTCTCGGACCATGGCCGACATTTCAAAGATCAGATTTGGTAGGAGCTATCCTCCCTATTGGGTTTTGAGAACCAATATTCATCTTCTTATTACCCCCAAGGTAATGGCCAAGTTGAAGCGGTCAACAAAATTCTTAAGACCATGCTTCAACGAACGGTGAATAAGCACAAAATCAATTGGCATCTCATGCTCTTCCCTGCTTTGTGGGCTTATCGTACTTCTGTTAAAACCGCCACCAGTTTCACTCCTTTCCACCTTGTCTTTGGCGAGGAGGAAGTCTTACCAATCGAGTGTGAAATCGGTTCCCTTCACTTGGCCGTTGAACTTCTCCCCGATACCCAACCCCTAGAAGAATGACTTATCATGCTCAAGCGTGCCTCTGAAGACCATCGTGTTGCATTGCAAAATCTTGAAGTGACCAAAAAGCGCACCAAAGCTCAGTATGACCGAAAAGTCCACCCTCATACCTTTCATGAAGGTGACCTCGTTCTAGTATATGACCAAGCCCACGATACCCTCGGTCATGGGAAGTTCGACTCATTATGGCTAGGTCCTTACATCATCAGTAAAGACCTTGGTAAGGAGGCATATCTTTTAGAGGACTTTGAAGGCCATATCCTTCCTAATCCTCGCAATGCACTCTATCTTAAGAGATATTACCCCTAGCCTTTCCCCTACGAAATGCGCGTTTTCTTCTCTTCTAGATAGCCCGCATTTGTTTGTTTTACATTTTGTTACTTCACTAGGACACATGTTGTCCACGAAGCATTACTTCACCTCCCCTCAAAATCGGATTTTCTCACTTACTACACATGTCATTGGGGGCACCACCTTGCCTCCACACTCATTCCTGTTTGTGTCAATTTCCATCATGAGATACCATTTTGTACTCATGTTCTTTACGATCCCCTTTGGATCATCCCTCATTCCATCATCATCATTTGTATCTCTCTGTTCGTCGCTCTACTCTTTTCCCTCATGCCTCAGTTGGGTTTTTCTTATTGCCTCACCTATGGCAGACCTACTTCTGTCGACATCAGCTCATTTACTCCAGAATCCAGGTCTAGGGGGCAGTGTACTTTGGTTCGAGTTCTTCTCAGCCTGATCGTTATCTATACACTTTATGGTCTAGTGATGCAGCAGCAGCTATTGGTGATTCTTGAGCGTGTGTGAGATGTCTCAAACCTCATGAGGGGGTGGCCCTGCAGGTAGCCCCCCACATACCCGGATGAATTCTTCATTTCCGCCCTTGATGCAGCTCCTCTCATTCGATGATATCGGCCTCAACCGCTTGCAGCGCCTCTTCGATTTTCATATATCAGTCATATTTTGTGAGCCCTTCCCCGTGTGTAGGGGGAATTTGAGTATATTTGTATCTCCTGTACTAAAATCTTCTTGTATAAGTCCTTAAGGTTATTCCAGGCATCACATGTATGTGAGATTCATCATTTTTATCTGGCTGATGTTTAGCCCAACACATGCTTCATTATTGCGTTCCGTGGTTTTCCGGGCGCCTTATTCTTTGTACTATTGTATCGGCGGGCATAGGTATGCCTCCCCCACCGCCTCTAACACTGGTACTACTTCATCACCTAGAGAATTTTTGCACCTATAAGTCTCGTCTCCTCCGGGTCTAGTCCTTTAGCACATTAGACTACCTTACATTCCTCTCTCTCACTTCCCTCTTGATGACTAGTGATTGAGTTCTTACAATGTACTTCGGTCATACAATTTTCTCCTAACACTCGTACATTGGGGGGCATTCTGTTACACCATTTTTTTGGTCATCTAACCCATTATCATTAGATGAACCCAAGTACACCATGTAATACCAATTTTACCCTAAGTAAAATTTCTTTCACCATATAAAATAACATCTGTCCATATTTCCTAGTCATATTTAACTCAAAACAAGGAAATTGATTAAATAAATCATTATTTATTTAATTATATTCCCATAATTTCCCTAAAATGATAAATAAATCATTTATTTATTTATTATTTATAAATAAAGGAATTGACCCAAGTCAAGAATCCTTTTCCCTCCAACAAATATAGTAAAATATTCCTAAAGGGTGCTTCAGAATTCGATTAATAATATTTTATTCACGCACCAAATTCTAGGCCGCCCCAATATTTTTTTATAAATAGGAGGGTTTTCCCCATTCATTAGTCACCTTCATTTCATTAGTTCACTCTAGATCTATTCTTGGTCACCATTTTCCATTTTTTGCTTTGTGAGCTCCCATTGAGTTCTATGTTTGTCAGGGTTTTCTACCACAATAAGAGAGAGGAATTTTAGATCTGAAATGTTGAGGACTTTCAAGAACCCATCCCATTGAGGAGAACCAGAAAACACCTTTCTTGTTTTCCTCTCAGGTGCCCCATTATTTAATATAATACAAATTATTCTTTTAAACACTTTGTTCTCGTCTTGTCTATTGGATGCATGGAGCCATATTATATTTTATTTGCTTAATGTATTTTGTGCTTAGATCTGAATTTGTGTAGCAGACTTAAAGATATTTTGCAGCCATAATCGATGTTAGGGATATTTTTTATGCGTAGCTAAAGTGATATTTTACGACGAAAGATTCATACTAACAAGCATAGACCCGGGAAAGCCTTCCCTCGCATGTGAAATATTTCATGATTATCTTCATGAGGGTAGTATAACTGGTCAAAAAATATGAAAAAGGAAAGATGGATGGGCATGCATCGCGATGCTATGGCTTCAAAAATGGTTTGTACTGTTCCGAGTCTAGGTAGCTCTTCTTAAACCATTTTTCTCTGACATACAGAATTTTGGTAGCTCTGGAAATGGATCTAGGAGAAAACTTGAAGTCTAAGCCTGCTAGCTAAAAATGTTTCCTTTGCAGTCTTAAAGCCAATAGATGTGTCAAGGGAAGATAGATTTTCACCTCCTGAACCCTTTGACAAAACTCTAAACATCCAACTTCATGAAAGTTAAAAAGAACTAAAGGATGGGCATTTACTTCCTCAGTTGAAAAAGGTTCATTCCTTTTGTGAGCGCCACTTCTGCTGTCTTGCCTAGGAGTCATTTTTCTTTGGATACTCTTTGCTGGCTGACCAAGATAAGCTGTTTCAAATGGTCTTTGAAATGGTTTCCCCACACCACACCTTGTCCTCTTTGTAAGTCACTATGCTTCTTTGATGCCAACAAACAAGTATTTTGTCAAATGATAAACAAAAACACTTTATCACTGTGTTTGGGCAAAGATCTTGAAAAGATGTGTTTGAGGTTCTTTGTTGAAGAAGGATTTCTTTTTTTTTGGCACAAAATATCCTCCCTTCAAGAACTGCCCCTTTGCTATTCACTGCCCTTTTAAAAAGTAAGCAAGATATCTTTCAATTGACTTGAAGACCTTTCAAAACAGACTCTGCTTTTTGGACTCTGGGGGCTGCACAAAGTTTACTATATAACAACACAGAAAGGACCTCTTTAAATTGAACAAGCCTTCATATTCTAACCACTGTTTCCCTCTGAGTTTTAACAAACAAAAGCCTTTGCAAAATACTATGAAGATATTTCTTTTACATTGATTTGAAGACCTCTTAAACTAACTCTGCTCCTTTATAGTAACTGTGGGCAGTCTTAGCTATTTTTATAGCACAAAAAAGAGTTTTCAAATTGGGATAAAAAACCTCCCTTCTTTCACTATTTTAATGCTTGACACCCACATCAACAAAAACTTCTTTTATTTTGACCAAATGCCCAAACTCCTAATCATTGTGTCTTTCTTTGTTTTTTTAGGAGACAAGGTTTGTGCTTTGTTAACACTGTTAGGACACCTCTTCAAGAAAATTTGACACCTCTTCACAACACAAGGAGACCTCCTTCAATTTTCAAAAAAACTCTATCTCTTTACCATTATCTATCTCTATGTTTTTAGATGACGAAGTGCTTTCAAAATCACTATTTCTTCTTAGGGAAAACACAGCAAAAACACCCCCCTTTAACTTAAAAATTTACCAAGAAGTGAAGAAGTACCTTGAAGAATATTTATGGGCCTTGTTGATCCTTGATTTAGCTTTCAAATGAGTTTTTGGAAACCTTTTGGGTGGGCAGCACGTTTGCGGGAGAAAACGCCACGCAGATGGAGGCTGTTGGGTATTTTTCGGGTGCCCGGTGACTGAAGACACAGGTGTGCCACGCACCGCGCCTGTGTTCAAATGATTTGTATGGGCACTCATAGGCATGCCACACACATCTACAGGCATGCCGCGTAGACCTTGAGCACTGATAACTTGAAAAATTTCCCGAAAAAGCTCTGTTTCTTCAGTGAGCAGCTAAGGATGATTGCTTCGTGGTTTGACATTTGCATAATGGGCCCTTTAAATGGTCATTTCTGCCTTTATAATTCAAATAAGCTCAAAAAACTTTGTATTTACTTTGTAAGGGTTTGGATGCCTTTTGAAAACGCTTTTTTTCATATCAAACATAAATCACTGTTCCTGGTAACATATGACTTTTTAAAATACCATCGGGACCTATTTTCTTAACTGTCCTCCTCGTATGCATATGAGGAGGCTATTGTTGAAGACTGAGGCTGTTCCATCCCTTAAAAAGGAAAATTTCTTTAGGAACCATATCAAAGACTGCTGAACTGTTAGGCACCTTATAACATTTTCTCTTGACTGTGGAAAAAACCTCATTTGCACTCACCAAGATTTGACCTATATCTGTTTATCAAGGAGAAGGCTTTTAAAGAACCTCAATGCAATCATATACAACAATAGAGTTTGTTCATATGTACATAAAGAGGTCTTGTCTATGACTGTGGTATGCCTTGTTTCTTTGAATGTTGTCTTGAATTTGAATCATTTTGTCATACCCTTCCTGTCATTTTGATGAGCCTGTTCCAAGTTTCGGACATTATAGCCTCTGGTTACTCTTCGAAGGAGGCCTCTATAGATAAAGAGAAAAGACTTCTTTTGACACCCTTGTATCACTGCTTTGATGATGTCACAAATGGCTTCAAACCATGAACCTTCAGTTGCTTCCTACTGACTTTCAACCTTGTCTTTTAAATAGTGAACTCCTTTAAACACTACTTGAAACACTACTGTTGTATCAGTTGTTTCATGCTTTGGAGGAAGTGGTGTAAACGAGTCTTTAGGTCATTTGAAACACTATTAGTCTTGTGCTCTTTGAATGAGGCTATACCTCTGTTCCTGACCCTCTGCATGTTAAATGAAGGAGGCCTTTATCATGTTCCTAACCATCTGCTTTTAAATGAAGGAGGTTAACATAATATTTCCAAACCATTTGCTCTTTATACTGGAGGAGGTTTACAACAAGTCACCCAACCATCTGCTCATGTTTGGAGGAGGTTAACACAGTCACCCAACGATCTGTTTTTTCTTGGAGGAGGTTTGTAACAAGTGACCCAACCATCTGCTCATGTTTGGAGGAGGTTAACACAGTCATGACATTTCATCCCTTTCTTAGACTGTGTCATCTTTCCTTGTAATACACATCTCTGCTTGGTATATCACGATAAGTAATAAAGTGAAAATTTGACAATATGCTATAAGAGGCATGTTCTGATATATGTATCTTGTGGTCAGAATATCCTTGTGAATATTTAAACCAGGAGCCACATGACTTGTATTTGTAGGGTATTTGCTGGCTAGTCATTTCTTACTAACCTTTCTTGACTGTGTTTGCAGAGGCTTATTGAATTTTCTCTCTGACTAGTATTCTTATCCTAGGCTCAAAACAACATGAGAAGCAGCTGTCTTCTTATGTTTAGCTTGACAACGTCTTCTGGAATAATTGTACATCTCTTCTTTTGAAAGAGACACTGAAACACTGTAGATCAACATTGTATCACTTTGGTTTTTTAAACATGTACTACTAAGACATCAAGACCTTTTAGTGGCGCGACCTATGGGTATACAAAGCTTTGTTTTTCGCAGATTAAGTGCTAATTCAGGGTTGGCTGGTATTGAACAAAAGATTTTGGCTCAGGATGCTTTTGCCAAGGAAGGATTTCCTAAAGCGCCACTACCTAACTTAGGGGAGATCTTTGACATATTTTTAGTATTCTCTTTGGGATGACTAGATCTTAAGATGACATATGACCAGAGGTAGAGTGGCTGGCATTATTTTCAATAGTTGGATGATGAATGACTTGGGGATGAGGGTAAATGACAACAGATAACCTTTAGCTATGACAACTCATGGACAAGATTATATGACTGAAACTAGATAGGACTTGACAACTAGTTTTTTCTCATCATAGGCTGACTGGAAAGGGTAGGAGGAAAAAAATTGTTTAAGGGTGTTTTCTAGATGAAAGATTTGACGAATTGGAGATCAGCTTCTAGAAAAATTAGCTTTAAAAACTTGTCATCATTAACAGGTGAAAAATATTGATGACTAACAGTGGCTCCATTTGGGGAGGGCAGCTCCCTTTCAGGAGGTGTCCATAATTTTAGATCTCTGGCCTTTTGAAGACCAATGCCTTTATCCATTGGTGCAAATTTATTTCTTCTTCGATGCTATTTCTGAAAATTTACAGCATGATTAGCATCAAAGTCATTTCTACCTACCCAGCTATATTTACTAACATTTTTTTTTCTTCTTTCGGGTGCATTTGGACTAGCAACCCTTTGGCATAATATTTTTGAAAAATGACACTATCTAATTCTACACTTATATCTTTCAGGAGTTCAGATTAAACTGATGAGCTCCTTTGTTTCTCTACCTATGATAGATCGACTGTCAAGGTTAAGCTATTTGACAGGATTTTATTCTCTAATCGAAAAAATGAAATTGAAAAATGACCAAATCATGATTAGACAGTCTGATTTTTCATGTACTTGTGGCATGAAAGACAAGCTTCACACAAATATTATTTTGCATGAACATGAAATTTAGAAAAATCAGGGCTAGGATACATAGTTTGTTGCTTATCCCTGTTTTCCTCTTTGGTTCTGTTTTGGGCATGTGGAACCAGTATCTTTTCCTAATCTATTTTCTTTGACAAGTCAAGCTTACACAATATTGACTATCTCTTCTCTCACTAACTTATCAACAAATAAATTTAAACCATGTTCAGTTATGATTAGGCTAGATAATTGAACAAGGCATTTTGAGCACTAGTAGCGGCATTTAGACTTGCGCGCTTTCAGAATGACTATTTTTTTTGAACATGGGGCTTTCTTTCTATTTTTCAAACTGCCCTCTTTTTCTACTTTTCTATTGTTTTTGAGTTTTCTGTTTTTTGTTTTATTTCTTCAAACAATGATATATACAATGATTGAAAAATATGGAACTAGAAATCCTGAAAATAGTGAAACTTGAGCATCTTATCTTCATAAGGATCTCCTACCACTCTTGGTCCACTCAGCTCTTGAAAAGAAAAGTTTGGAAAATTTTCTCTTTCAAGAATAACATAAGGATTCATGCATGAATCTCTAAACAACCCCGTATCTTCCTGTTGTACTTCTTTATACCTTTGATCTCCACTTTTCCTTTTACTGTACATCTTTTTCAAATAATGCAGATATTCTTTGTCATTTTTGAAGTATATGATGACATCATCAAGGTACATCAGAATGAAGAAATTTAGAACTAGAAACATAGATTTTAGGAGCATGTTTTTGGTGTCTAGCGGTTTTTCAATTCTGGGTTTGAAGATGGAACTACTTCCATCATACTTGAAAAATTCTTTGAGCTCTTCACTTTGCAAAGGAATTATTTGGCAATACCCTGAAACATCATCTTGTAAAGACACATGATTAGAAGCACTTATCATTTGTATAGCATGGTCTTGGGTAGGAAGGATATAATTTTTGTCACAAGGTTGTGTATTTGTGTTTCTAAAATCAAAACAGATCCTATGTCCAACTGTCTTATCTTTGATTACTATTGTTTGGTCAAGATTTTTGTATTTTATTTTGTCAAAGCTGTTTCTTGGAGTGATGGAAGTGTCATAGTGCTTCTCACTTTTTTCCCTACATGTAGTAGTATCTTGATCAATCTTGCAAATTCTAGCAGTTCTAAGTCTTTGGTGGAGTGGAAGAATGTTAGCTAGTTCAAACAACTCAGGTATATTTGGACTGCAGTCATCATATTCTTTCATAAGAAGTTTATCAAACATTTTTTTTGGATTTTGAGCTATTGTGGCTACAGTCAAGGTTTCATTCGAAGGGGTAGAGTTATGAGATGGTAAATCCTTAAGGTATGGTAAGAACATTAAGCTTCCCTGCCCCTGATTTCCAAAGAGGTTTGTGATATGCAAGTCTTCTAATGCCTGTGTTCTGAAAAAGTCTCCTGATGTTACTACTGATGTTTGTCTATGGTTTGAGAAATTTGCTTGATGGTATATAATGTTTTGTGCTTCCTCCTCTACTTCTGTTTCAAGAGGAACAAACTCTCTTCCCTCAAGACAAAACTGCTCATGGTCATGATAATTTTGAGTGTCCAGCTCATCATGGAGAACCTGGGGTGGATGATGTGGTGTATCTAAGTTTGTTTCAAATTCCCCTAATTTTTCCTTAATGTTTTCGTCAGTGTGTAAAATGAAGGAATTCAGAACAAAATGCAAGGAGTACATCGGGATGTTATCTGGCCTTTCTTGGCTTCTGACCATATATTTCATGTGTGATTCCCGATAGAGTATTCTAGTTTGGTTAAACACAAGAATAGTGGCGTAGGACTTATCAAGTTGAATATTTCCCTAAAGCTTGGCTCCCCAAGTTCTGGATAAAAGCATTTCGTACTTGGGAGGGATGTCCGCTACCACTATGTCCATGATCAGGTGTTTTGCAGGTATTTGGGCCAAACTGAAAAAAATATCTTTGATTAAGCCTAGACACTTGACTCTACTTGAATCAAATGAATATAAGTCTTTATAAGGTTTTGTTATTTCTAGGCCTAATCTTTATAGAAATTAGCTGAATAAATCACTTATTCACTGAAGATTAACCCGGTCATATATCAATTTCGAATTGCATACATAACACATAACCTTCTTCTACAATTAATTGTCACATGCGGAAATAATAGAAGCAATCTCACATCAAATCAATCACACATTAACTCAGTATGTATGGGGAAAGCCTATAGCTGAAAACCCCGCAGTTATTGTGTATATTATAATGGAGAAATCATGTAACCAAACAAGTACAATACTCCTCACAAGTACTCAGTACTTTCTCATAAAGTCACACACAATCTAGCTTAGTTTTGAACAAGTCACTGGTTCAAAACTCCCCGCCAATTGCCTTGCCTCTATTGCGCAATCATGGCCTGTATATGAAGAGATCCAAGGTTCAAATCCCCTTGGCTTGACTACGCAATTGTCATGGACAATTCCTCCAAGTGTAATGCAAATCCCATGCAAAACTGATCCTCCAACTGATAGCTTTACTCACCCTTTCATCTACCTCTTCCACTGTTCTCCACTGAACTGATCATGCACTGTAGTGAACTGAAGTGTTCTTGAGTTGACTAATGAGTTAATAATTAGTGAATTAAATATTATTTAATTCACTCCACTCATATCTAGTTGATTAGCTAGTTAACTAATCCCAACTAGTTCAACTAAAACAAACAGAACACAACTCCACTATCTGTCCCGTTAACTCCTCCAAAACTTCTGCCACTGAAGTCTAACTAAAGCCAACCATGCAAGATGCTATCAAACCCTAGGAACCACGTGATTCCTTGTGTCAGTTGCATGAGCCACCTCCATGACTCAAACTGAAGTGCGCCAAGAGAGTAAACTGCTGTTTATAGTCAAAATATTATTAAGGGTAAATAATATTTGACTTCCATATTTTTAGGAGATCAGTCTAAAAATAGCCTGGGTCCTAAAAATTAGGATCTCATCTATTTTTACCGACATGTCGCATCCATCAAGAATCTCCAAGTAGAATTCCCAAATTATGCTCCGTATGTCTAAAAATAGACATAGTCTAAAAATAGACTTTGCGCCAGAATTTGCCTGCGGGCCCACTTAGTGAAGGCGACTTCATTTCACTAAGCTCCATCATCTTGCCGCATTCTCAACACTCCCTCTCAGCAAGATATGGATTATCTGCAACCCCTATCCTGCCTCTGTGGAATTCGAACTTGCTCCTGGTGAGCGCCTTCGTCAGGATGTCGGCATCCCGATCCTCCGTGGGAACATATGAAAGCATCATGATCCTCCGCTGAACACAATCTCTGATGTGATGGTACCTGATGTCGATATGTTTGGACCTATCATGAAATACTGGATTAGCCGAGAGCTTGATGCAGCTCCGGTTATCACAGTAGATCACTGTAGGCTCCAAATGCAACCTGAACAAACCTGCGAGGATCTTCCTCATCCAAATAGCCTCGCATGCAGCCAAGCTAGCTGCCATGTACGCCATTAACCGAAAGCCACGGATCTCGCTCGTCAGACTGTGAAAATGTCAAGCGATCCAATGTCGAAAATCCTCCTGTATGTTCTTCCGGTCTGTGGGACTCCCTCATTCGCATCAAGAAGCTGCAAAGCTTTTTGTACCCAACCTCGTTCGTACCATAGACCATATCCCGATGTGCCTCTGATATAGCGCAATACATGCTTGCCCGCCTTCCAAAAGAGCTTGGTAGGCTTAACCATAGCTTGCGAAAGCTGGTTAACTGCATAGCATATATCGGGTCGAGTATCGACCAGATACATCAACGACCCCACCAACTGTCGATAGACAGTGGCATCCACTACCTCCTCCGAAGTAGCATCTCCCTTCCTCCAACCTCCAGGAAGAGGGGGTATCAACAGCTTGCACCTTGCATGTTGAACCTCTCCGTAATCTCCCGGCATACTTGCCCCGAGAAACAACAAATTCTCCGTCGCGCCGCCAAATCTCCAATCCCGTGAAATAATGAAGGATGCCCGTGTCCTTCATCTCAAACTCGCAAGATCCTCTCGCATGAAAGCATCAACTCGCTCATCGCCACCAAAATCGATCATCTACATACAACATTTAAGGATCGTCGCCTTCCTCCACCACAATCTCGGCATGTGTTTGGATCCGCCCTCACTTCGGGAGAATCCAAGCCCTGAAGTAGTCAGTTTATCCTCGAGTGTACCAAGCACGAGGGTGCTTGCTTCTCACTCTATGCTAAAGGTTTCCTCTTGAGCCCAAGACATGCGACTCACCGCCGAAGATCTCAAAACCTTCAAGCCGTCTATGTACACTTCTTCCTCAATAACCTACCGAGGAACGTTAGCCTCACATCCATCCGATGAATGTGCCACCCCATCCGCGCCCCGAGAGAGCAAGGATCGTCCGTATGGAAGAGTACCTTGCGACTGTGTGCAAAAGTCTCCCTCATAGTCAATCCCCGATCTCGTGAGAAGCCACGGCGACAAATCTCGCCGACTTCTCCACACCCCGTCACCCGCCCGCTCACCCTCAGAGATCCATCGCTAACCCACCACCGATTTTCCACCGGTCTTGGGACAATCTCCCATGCACTGCTCCCCGATGATCGAATCATATTCTTCGATCATGGTATCAACCCATGCAAAGTTCCTCCACGCCTTTCCTCAAAAGAGGATGGCTCAGCCACAACACATTGACTCATAAGAGCCATGTATCCAAGTGTAACGATCCTAAGGACTGCCTCGTCTCGCGCCCGTGCCGTAGGTGGTCCTACAACCTTCTCTCGCATCCCGAGCGCCGCGCCTTCCGGGAGTGCGCATGCGCTCTGGCGTGGTTGGCGCGCCGGGTGGTTTCTTCCACCTCCCGAACCTCCTCTCGTGGCTGATCCACATCCGGAAGCTCCTCCTCAGGAACTACCTCCTCATCTCGCATGCAAGCAGCTCCCTCTCAAGCGAACACCGCATGGCTTTCTCCCTCCCGAAATTTTATATCCCGTCGCACAAGCCGCCTTGCGATCGTCCTATACATACACTTGATAGTTATGAGGTGTATCACAGTACCCTTACAAATATTCCAACCCTAAGACTTGGATCCAAATGCCTTCCTTTCTCGCATCCTTCGTCACATGCATGTGTACAGGAGAACCAAAAATCCGCAAATGGAAATATCAAAGCCTCTTGCCGTAATAAGCCTCTCCTCTCGTGTACTCATGCCAAGAACCTTGTGAGGACAACGGTCTCCGTACATACACCGCCGTATTGCATGCCTCAAACTTACAAGTGTAGCCCTGATCATGCAACATCGCCCGTGCAAGACCCACGATCGTTCTCGTTCTTCCGTCGCCCACCCCGTTCCGTCGTGGGGTTGCGGGGGTGCGATGAGCCTTCGAATCCCTTCTCACAATGTTAGTAACTCCTCGAATTCAAAATTCTGAGATGAATTCACCACCGTTATCACTCCTTAGAGCAATCACCTTCTTCCCCCGACCTTCCTAATGCTGCTTTAAACCTCACGTAACTTCGCGAATACGCTCTTCTTCGGCATGAAGAAGATCCAAAGATTTCTCGAGAGAAATCATCAACAAAGATCACATAATACCCGTGCTTTGGCTTCGTCGGCTAACCGAGAAAGGACCACACACGCCCGTGTGAACTCTCTCAAGGATCGCCGTGGCGCGACTATCCCTTCCCCCGTGAAAGGTGGCTTTCACATACTCCCTAAAGTACACCCTCGCACCGATCCGACCGCGCAAGAGTGCCCTTAGAAGTCCAAGAGGAAACCGTCGCAGAATCTTCAAAGCTCCATGGTGAAGATGGCCCAATCTCCGTGCCATAGTTCGCCCTCATCATCCCGAGCCACCATCCCAAATTTCGTATGCCATAGTCACAAGAAATATCTACCCTCGCAATCGATAAAGGTCTTTCCTGAGTTCGAACTCCCTATCTTCCGGGGTTCCCCTCCTCGTAGGTCTTACCGCGCAGAAAGCTTTTTCCTTCGCTCGAAGACCATCATAACCCTTATCCTCCAACATCGCCATCGAAATCAGTTCTTCTTCAATCCAGTACATGCATGACATCCTTTAAGACAAAGGGTTTACTCGCATCCTCTCCGAAAGGATACTTCGCACCGATACCCGCCGGCACCGTATCTACTGGCCATCGCCCATCTCGATGTGCATACCCAAATCCTTGTCCTCCAGATCTCGAGAACAACTCCCGATCTCCCGTCATATGAAATGACGACCGCCGTCCAAGAACCACACCGATCCCATCACACTTGAAACTAAGCATGCAATCATGAAACTTTGACAACCACCCCCACACTTCCCACTCATCTCTCCACCGAGTGAACTTCGTGGAGGTATTCGGCGTATGTCGTCGCCTCTTCTCCATCTTGATGTTCCTGAGCTTATCTTTTGAGCGCCGCCTTCCTTGGTCACTCTTACTCCGGAATAGATCCGCTGCAAAGCTTTCCACATTAAATATGGAGTAGCCTTACCATGAAGGCCGGATACAATATGATCCTTAACGCCCTCCAACAGATCCTTCGACATTTCGTTGACCTTCTTTTGCCATGCATCGACCAAAGCTTCTACCGTTATTTGGACATCCGTATCCACGAAACTCCTTCGCACCATTATCTTCTAACACGTCTCCATTCGATCCTTCCATGCAACATAGTTCGAATCGCTCTTCAAGAGCATATTCGAGCCGCAAACCATCGAAGAAGACATCTTTCAACACCGGCACCAAGAAGATCAACCTTCTCGCAAAATTCGACCCAAACTCAAAGCTCTATCGCTTCCGATCTATACTTGAAAACAAATTATTTCCAAACGAGATTGACCGCAAAGGGCATTCACCGTATCTTTCACCTTACAAAGAAGGATGAATATTCCGTGAGGCTACCTCGGCCCGCATGCACTCGTCCGGGAGGAAATAAGTTTGCAATCACCGTAATAGACTTCGACAATTAACTTCGCTCTCCGATACCATGTAGAAATTAGCTGAATAAATCACTTATTCACTCGAAGATTAACCTCGGTCATATATCAATTTCGAATTGCATACATAACACATAACCTTCTACGATTAATTGTCACATGCGGGAATAACAAGCAATCTCACATCAATTCAATCACACATTAACTCAAACATGTATGGGGAAAGCTATAGCTGAAAACCCCGCAGCTATTGTGTATATTATAATGGAGAAATCATGTAACAATCATAGTACAAAACTCTTCACAAGCTCTCATGCACTACCTCCCATGCTACACACTATCAAGCCAGAACGAGCAAATCACTTGCTCCAATCCCAGCTACTTGATAGCCACTTGATTGCGTATTTTAATGCTAGGTGATGCCTCCTTATATAGATAAACCACCAGCCTAAACTTTGCAATACTCATAGCTTACTCCACTCCATTCATGTGTTGCAAATAGCAATGTGATAGTTACAACCGATAGCTAACTCTACCCTTTCATCTATCTCTTCTACTCGCCTTTCACCGAATCGATCATGCACTGTAGTGAACTGAAGTATTCTTGAGTTGACTAATGAGTTACTAATTAATGAATTAAATAATATTTAATTCACTCCACTCATATCTAGTTGATTAGTTAGTTTAACTAATCCCAACTAGTTCAACTGAAATAAATAGAACACAACTCCACTATTTGTCCCGTTAACTCCTCCAAAACTCGCCATCAAGTCTAATCAAGTAAACCATGCAAGATGCCATCAAACCCTAGGGAACCACGTGATTCCTTGTGCCGCTTGCATGAGCCACCTCCATGACTCAAATCAAGTGCGCCAAGAGAGTAAACCGTTGTTTATAGTCAAAATATTATTAAGGGTAAATAATATTTGACTTCCATATTTTTAGGGAGATCGCCTAAAATAGCCTCGGGTCCTAAAAAATAGGGTCTCATCTATTTTTACCGACATGTCGCATCCATCAAGAATCTCCAAGTAGAATTCCCAAATTATGCTCCGTATGTCTAAAAATAGACATAGTCTAAAAATAGACTTTGCGCCAGAATTTGCCTGCGGGCCCACTTAGTGAAGGCGACTTCATTTCACTAAGCTCCATCATCTTGCTGCATTCTCAACAGAGAAATGGTCCAAATATTTTTAACATTTTTTACCTTATTTTGATTGGTGGTGTTTTTTATCCATTTCTTACTTTTATCTTACCAGGTTTTCCCTTTTCAATCTTCATTGATTAGCGGTGTTTTTATCAATTTCTTATTTTCAATCTTTATTGATTAGTGCTTTTATCGATTTCCTATTTAATTTTTATATCTTCTCGTTCAGCCTGGTGGTTTTTATCGTTTTTATTATTATCAATCTTCATTGATTAGTGGAGGGCATGTTTATTGATTTCTTATTTAGTTTTTAAGTCTTCCCTTACAGGTGCTTTTATTGATTTCTTATTTAGTTTTTAAATCTTCTCCTTCGTTGGTGGTGCTTTATCAATTTCTTGTTTACTTTTAAATCTTCGTAGTGTATGGCGTTTTATTAATTAATGATGTTTTTCAATATTCATTTATCATATTAATATTAATGTCGCCTTTGTTCCTCGTGGCTTGGTGTTTTTATCGATTTCTTATTTATTTGTTAATCTAACACTATTCATGGTGTTTTATTAATTAATGATGTTTTTTAATATTCATCAACCAATAATTATTGTCTTTTTTTAATATTCATCAACCGACATACTAATTAATCTCTTGTTTTTTAATATTCATCAACCCACGACTAGTTAGTGTCAATATTTTAATATTCATGCATAAAGTTACTTAATTCCATTTTTCAATATGCATGGAATTTCATGCCATTAATGACTACTTGGCTTGACACCACGAGGAAATATGATAAGGGAAATGTGTAAATCCACGACATATTCTTCTTAAAAGCATGTGTTGTGGTTTAATAATCATCGTTTATCACTCTAGTATGCCAAAGATACACCCGCATAAAGGTCCTATCTAGTGGTTTGAGGATGCATTTGGTGCTATATCTTTATAAAATTCATTAGTCAGAGGTGTCATTCATACTACTTGAGCTTGATAAGATTCATTTAGGTTTAACGCCTTGTTGTAACCTTTGATCTTGGCTAGACCTCAACATCCATCTTGCTTTACATATAACCTAGACATGGCGCAAATACCACACTTCAATGTGATTAATGCCCTACAAAGGTGATATGTGATGACTGAAGACAGCCGGACTCATGATGCCCTAACCTAAAACTAATGCTTAGTGCGAGAGGTTCTCGTTTCCCTCCATTCACGTCATGGTCAAGGACCCCGCATAACTTAATGGAACATTTATTCTACTAGGATGAAAAATACTCACTATAGAGGGCATCCCTCATAATCTCTAGGTGTTGTTCATGGTTCATGAGGTCAAGGAGGTTTAATTAGGGCTTAAGGCCATTGTTTTCGCTTAACCATATGTATGCATTGACATTCATTTTTAGTGCCATTAAATGATGATGATGATGGTGATGATGGCAATGAAAATGATGAAAATGGATGACAAGGATGATGCCGATGAAACTAGTCATTTTCACCATCATCATCCTTACCATTTGCATGATCATCGTCATTTTTTATACTTTCATAAACATCCTCATCATCTTTGTCCTGACATCATTTTCATTTTCATTATAACAATCATCATAACTATTCTCATGATGACTTCCATTTTCAGGATGCTCATTAACTGCCTGCATCCTCCTCCTCATCATCTTATATTCATCATCATCAAAAATTTCTTTGGTGTAATCATCAAAATCTTAAAAAGAAACTTTATAAACCATAATATGATGATGATGATAATGATGATGGCGTTGGCGATAACAATGACACAAATCAACACAAAAATGATGACAATGGAATATCAAGGAAAATGATGAAAAACTATCATGGTCATCATCATTCTCATGATGATTTCTCCTTTCATTCATTTGCTATCAACATCATTATCATCATCATTATTCAGACAATTTGAAACTGAAATATACTTCAAACCATGGTTCCCATGGAGTGGTAACCTTCTTCATTACCAATGATGGAATTTTAGCCCCTAAGATCCGGGAGGAATGAATGTTAAAGGAGGAAGAGAGAAAAACATACAAATTTTCCATCGGTCACAAGAACATTAATAAAAGTTAAAGAAATAAATACATCAAAGAGAGAGAGAGAGAGAGAGAGAGAGAGAGAGAGAGAGAGAGAGAGATCCAGTAAGAAGGATTCAATATAAGGTTAGTTGTAATCCTTTTGTAGAATGATTCATATAAGGTTAGTTGAATTTCTTAGTTTTTCAAAGTTCAATGGAGGTTATTGGTTAGTTTTTTCTTAGAACCATTGGACAGAGAAATATTATTTTAACAACCGATGAACAATATTGAAGAAATATTAAAATATTTTCGATTAGGAATCTTGAAGACTTCGTATGGAGGATTTTGAAGATCACCAAGAAGTCAAGTTTAGAGGAAGGATGAAAAATCGTTTTCAGGGAAACCCATGAAAGATAATTAACAATCCAAAGGAGTTTTAAGAAATCAACAAAGTGACAAGTCGAGAACTGGTTGAGTTAGCTTTGTGAAATTGTTGAAATAACAATCGATGAGTTTTTAACAAATTGTCAATGAAGGTTTTTTGGAAAAATCATTGAAAGGGTAAATTGGAAACTTTTTAGAAGTCATTGAAAGGAGTTTTTCTCATAAAATCACCAAACTTACAACTCCAAAAACATCAATGAAAAGGTGATTTGTTGAAATCAACGAAAAGAGAAATTATGGATTTTCTAGAAATTTCAAATGAAGGTATTTCTAAAGAAAAATCGCTGTGCTGGTAAATTCACGACTTTTTAGAAACAATGAAAATTGGAATAAGCTAAGTTTCCTAAAAATCATCAATGAATCATTTTTGTTGACATCTGATCCGAGAATTTCTTTGTGACTATCGATAGAAGTACTCTTTAATTCACTAAGGTATATGATAACATGACACCACCTTAGGGTGTTAAGTGGATCTAGGTGCCATGTGCCACGCTAGATTAGTAGAAAAGTTAGAAAAAAATAAATTTTGTTATGATATATTAGGTCCTAAACTTTAGGGTTATTTTCAGGTCTTCAAATTATGTTATTTGGGAAGCTTCGTGGCTTGGGAACACACCTAATCCATAGTTAAATGGTATATATTAGTTAATTCTTTTCTATTAATGTTAAATGGAGATAGTAATGCAAAATTTATGGCTTGGATAGGTGCAAGAAGAAGGAAAAAACCAATTCATTTACAAGTTCATAGTTTCATGCTCGTAGCTCAAAATTAAGCATGGAAGTTGTCATAAAAAGTCTAGAGAAGAGTAGAATCTAAGCCAAAGGAGTTTGAATGAGTTTTTAAAAAGGTGCCACCAAGGATGTTTTTCTCGCACCTTCAATGAATCACTAAAAGGAGAAATTGATTAATTGGTCCAAATATGTGTTGGTGATGTTTAAAGGGAGAAAAAATGGCTTTTTTAGAACCTTGGAAATGAGTTTCGGTGGAAATACGTAACAACCCCTCGTTAAAAATCCATGTAAAAATGTATATAAGGCCACAATGATGGGACATGTATTCCAAGCTAAGTGTTGGGCAAAACATCTTAGCAAGTGCTCATTTGGTTATTATGGCTAAAGGAAATTGGAAAAGGCAAATGAAAAAGGGCTTTGGAAAAAAATGAGACATTAATTGGCATTTTATTTAAGAAAATAGTGGAAATTAGAGAAAAGGAAGGTGAAAGGTCACAGTGTTGCATGTGAGGAAGAAAATGAAGGAAAATAATGGAAAATCAAGAAAATAAAGACCTAATTAATAAAAAGGTTTTTTAGGATTAGTTAGTAAGCTTTTGTGAGTTCTATGGTTGAGACCTCTTATATTATCTCTCTCTCTCATACTATTGGATACTTAGATTTTTCATGGAGCACCCCTCGGAGAGTGTGGATACTTCAGACGGAGCAAGAAGGAAAAGGAAGAGTAGGAAAGTGAAATTGGTCATCAGGATTCAAAGAGGCTAAAACGGGTTTTGATTGGAGGTACCAAGTTGCATGTATGTTTTCCTCACTAGTTTTTGGCATGCATTGTGTATGCATGTGGATTTTCCTAGCCTTGTCATTTCCTAGATAGCCATGGTGTTGTTGTTTTATTTCCATTGATTATTTTCTCGGGTTCGTTCTCTTGATTTCGTTAGTTGTGGGTTGAGTTATTAGTTCTGGAAGCCTTGGTTGGACAAACGCCAGAAGCCCGACGAACAACAATGGGTTGAGTGATCAGTCCCTGAAGCTCTGCTGGAAATCATCTAGAATCCCTAGGTGTGTTGAGTTACTAGTCTTGGAAGCCTCACAGATAAACGATTTTGAAGCCCCGTAAAAATTGAGTTGAGTTACTATTCCTAGAAGCCCTCATTGGAACAAAAAATCTGGAGCCCTAGGAAAAAGTTGGATAGGATACCAACTCGTTGATGGTTAAGGATGTTGACCGTGGAGGTGGAATCACGGTTGAGGATTGTTGTGGTATGGCTCCGGAAGCCCCTGGGATTGATTGTGAATGATGTTTTTAATGAGATCACACATTCATGCTTGGAATATGGCACAAGATTGATTGGATGAAGTAAGATTTGGCTCAAACAATCTATGGCTCAGTAGAACGTGGAAGTCCCATCTCCAATTGCTTTTTACATTCAATAATAAAGAGCTCATTACTTTGATATTTGGTATGCAAATGTATCGGTTATTATGTGGATTCTATTGTTGTTGTATCCATGGTATTTTTGTTGTTATTATGCGGGTTATAAGCATTTATTTTACTAAGAATGATGAATGGCTCTATCCATGTTTTTACCAGTAAATGAATGCCCAATGTATCTATGGTCAAATATATTGTATTGAAGCTAATGATGTAAGGGATAAATAATTTTAGCGATTCTCAAACAAGTATGAGACCCCTATGCTTAAATATGTTGTTTACACTCGTAGATTCAATATTTGTGACATGTTTGACAAAAATTCCTGCCACAAGGATAGGGTGGTCCGAATGAGTTATTATTGATGTGATTGTTTATGTATCATTTTTATAATGTTATTTATCATCCCCAAGTTTTCATGAAGTTTTGGAAGTGACCAAGGCCACAGCCCAGAAACGTGGCTCACCAGTTGCAGTACTGCATCCTCAAAGATTTAGGCCCTAGCCGTATGAATGCAAGGTCATGACCGGGGCCAATATAGCCCCTAGCCACATGCATACAATCTTATGCCTATGGCTATGGCTCAAAAAGGGTCAAATTGTTAGTGTGACCCAAGGGGTAAGAGGCTCCTCGAAAGGGGTATGCCACGCCAACATATGAGGGAAACCATGTGCATATTCCTTTTCCTTCCTCTATTTCAATATGAAAGGTTGTACACATAGAGATCTAGGGGGAATTTTTTTATCTTTCTAACTACAATCTAGTATATTCTACCTCTCGTGATCTATGTGATTATGATCCCTTTTCTCTTATAAAAACTATGTAAACACTTACATCCGGAGAATAATGCAATTTATAACCAATTAGAAACAATTTTAGTCATATTCAAAAAACCATAAGGTAGTTTCAACCTAGATATAGGGTCAATATATCAACTATCATCTATAAAACTATAACAATGGAACCATGTAATTTTAGACAACATTTAACCTTAACTCCATACATGACACCAAATACTACCTTTCAAAGTTATTATGTCTAAATTATCATTGACTTCTTCTTAGATATGTTTATGAAGATACTAAAGGAGTAGTATTCTACATACAATTATATCAAACCCGATAAACAATGAGTTTAAAATTTGAACTCTAAAATATGCCAAAACAATTTGTAAGGAGATTTTATAATTAATTTTGGTGGTGTTTTCTACCTCTATAATTGAATTATGGCGCACCGTTGGCTACTCAAATTTAGACATCTCGTAGAGGCAACAATGAGATTACGACAAGGGATTCCAATGATTCTAAACCATATTTCATCCTACATTAAATAAAAATGAAACCAAAAAATGTTAAACTGGATAAGGAGTGTCCTGGCTGAGATTTGGCAGTTGGGTTACTAGATTAAGAGTCTAATGTCCCTACCAAGAGAAACATTTCTCACCGGGCCTCGCCTCCCATAGAAAAATTAGCACCGGGCCTCGTGCCCATTGGCGCTCTCTCATTGCCTTAGTGGACCGCCCACGCGGGAAATGTTTTTGGAAAGTTTTTAAAAATAGAAGCGAAGTTTCCACTCCTAACCACTTCGTGAGCGGAGTCGCATTGTTTGTTCCATCGAATAACGTCGAACATCTTCCTTGGCTTCTTGTTTCCTAAGTATTTGCGCAACCTCCCAAAGGATAAGGCCTCCTTCCACCATACGAGGATCCTAACCTCCTCCTTTCTCTCCTATAAATACATCTCTCTCATAGTTGCAAATGAATGAATGGTTGGAATAGTTGAACACCTAATATAGTTCATGTGAGATAGAGCAGAGAGAGACCCATTGTCGAGAGAGAGTCTAGGTTATTTCCTCGCCAAGTCCAATTCCCCGATGAATGCTTGAGAGATGCGTTTGACCGGACTCCGGGTCAAGGAGGTTGCGACGCCAAGGCTCTTTTGGTTGTAAACTCTTTCTCTTCTTATTAATGCGTGATCGATGTTTTGGTTCCCGGCTTCGTGTTTGATATGATTAATCTCAGGCAATACGTTTAGTTCTCCTCGACCAATTAAATAGTTATGAATGCAAGTATTGTTTCGTATGTTGTTATCATGCTTTGATCCTCAGGTAGGCACCCGAGTACCACCGAAGGACCGCGACGTAACGACAAAGATCGGGAGACTATTGCTATACGATGACAACTGTGTTGGAACCAAGGTAGACATCTATCCCAAACCGCTTCATTCATAAACTAGGAATTGACACATTAGCATGTCCCTTCGTCGCTAGACTCACCCAGGGCTAGAGGGATCACCTCTGCTCGCAAAGGGGATTTACTCCAGACAACACTTGTAGATATGTGGAAAATCCAACAGACAAGTGGGTCCTATGTCGAACATCGATTCATCAATAATCGTAGCATCAAAGAAAATGGCAAGTGAAATCCAATTTTAAGGATGTAGTCCCGAAGCGATACATTATTCATCGATTGTACCAAGGATTGTTGTGAAGTGCATCTAATATTCAAGTGACCCAAATATATTAAGATAAAGCAAACTCATGTTCGTGGGAATTGGGCATATGAGAAGCACGAATATTTGTGTCACGGAATTGAAGGGACTTATAATTATCAATATTGAACATTTGAAGAGTTTTGAATGAGTACTAGTGGAGTAAAGAAGATGTTGAGAGCAAGGTTGGATGGAAGGGAGAAAACTTCGTTAAGTCCCCATATGTAGAAGGAGCCAAGGAAAGGATATAGGCATAATATGAGGCTCGCAAGACATTATGAACATAAGGTGATGTGTTGAACTAGTCAAGAATACAAATATGACCCAATAAAGTTGTAATCTATGAGTCATACCATGGATTAATGTCCATGATAAAGAAAGGGGCATAATCTAAAAATTAAAAAAATAAAAATAAAAAATAAAAAAAATAAAAAAATAAAAAATAAAAATAAATAAAAAAATTATTGTAATTGGGGTTGAAAGAGTGCATATGCGAGAGGGTGTAATACATAAATCGAGAGTTCATGTGAAGAAGACAAAGTTGCATGCTTGAGCTAATTTATCGTGGAAAATGTAAAAAGAGGGGTAGAAAAAGTGAGTGGTAAACAAACACATTAGTCGAGTGATTGTAACCAATAGAGTAGGATGTAGAGAAACAAGAGAACAAAGAACAAATATGATTGTAACAAACATTATTCAAATAAAATATTAAGAGGGATTGGTGTTCCCTATTGGTGGGTTCCTATAGAACTATGCAGATTATGTTTCCATGAGGTTGGAGCTCACAAATTAATTAAGATAAATAAGAGGGGGGATATGTGTCTCACAAGAGGGTGCATGTAAAACTCTATAATTGTTGGTTGGTGCTTACAATCATCATCTAGAGCAAGAAATCATTTTTTGGTTTTCTCTCGTATTGATTTTCATGCTAAATATATTATTTTCTATGTGTCTATTTGATTATGCATGTTTTCTCTTTTAGATGATTATTTTATAAATCGTAAAAAGAAATAAGTATTGAAGTGAAATTTTTAAATAGTAATAAGTAATAATAATACCAATTCACCCCCCTCTTAGTATTCAACATGTGTATATACTAAAATACTCGTTAAATAACACAATTATACAATTTTGGAAACTATTTAGGATTTTTTTTCTCTTTAAGGCCACTAATTATGTTCCTTTAATTTTCCAAAACTTTGTGTTGATTAAATAATAATTTTGGGTGTATAATTAGATTCTACTCTTCTCTAGATTTTATGACTACTTCCATGCTCAATTATGAGCTTTGGGCGAAATTATGCACTTGGAAATGAATGGGTTTTTTTCCTTCTTCTTGCACCTATCCAAGCCATAAAATGTTTCATTACCGTCTCCATCTAACATGCATAGAAAAGACTAAACTAAGATATACCATTTAACTATATGGATTAGGTGTGTTCCAAGCCCTTTAGCTTCCCAAATAACATCAAACAACCCTAAAAATTTAGGACCTAAGATATCATAACAAATTTCATTTTGCTAACTTGGCTACTAATGTGGCGTGGGACATGGCACTAGTCCACTTAACACCCGAAGTGGTGTATGTTATCATATACCTTGGTGAATTGAAGAGTACTTGTATCGATAGTCACCAAAATTCTCACATCTGAGCTCAACAAAAATGCTTCATTGATGATCTCAAGAAACTTAGTTGATTTCCATTTTCATTGTTTCTTAAAAAGCCGTGAATTTACCCTTTTCGACGATTTTGCTAAAACACGTTCATTTGCAATTTCTAGAAAAATCATCAATTTCTCACCAAAACCGCTTTACATTGATGTTTTGAATTGTAAGTTCGTGATTTTGTCAAAAAAACTTTTCAATTTACCCTTTCAACGATTTTGCCAAAAAAACCTTCATCGATAATTTATGAAAACCCCACCAATTGTTATTTCAACAATTTCATAGAAAATCCTTTCAACGAATCCTCCGAGCTGTCACTTTGGTGATTTGACCGAAACTCCTTTCCAATATTTCTAAAAAAATCCATTGTTTATCCCTTTCGGGAATTTTTCCAAAACATCTTTCACCAATTCATGAATTTGTCCCTTTTAGTGATATGTTAAGCTCCCAAAAAAATCCTTGTTGGCACCTTTTGAAAAAAAGCACTCGAAACTCCTTTGGCTTCTTCCTTGAAAGCATCTTTAATATGATTAATGAATATTGAAAAACATCATTAATTAATAAAACATCATACATCGTGAAGATTAAAAGTAAATAAGAAATCTGATAGGAAGCACGAGCAACGAAGGAGAAGATTTAAAGAACTAAATAAGAAATCGATAAACACGCCTCGGCCACTAATCAACGAAGATTGAGAATAAGAAATCGATAAAAACACCACCAATGAAGAATGAACGAGAAGATTTAAAAACTAAATAGGGAATCCATAAAGCAATTCCATGAATCAATGAATATTGAAAATAAGAAATCGATAAAAAATCGCTAATCAATGAAGATTGAAAAGAGCAAACCCGGTAAGATTAAGATAAAAATCAATGAAGATTGAAAATAAGAAATCGATGATAAAAACACGGCTAATCAACAACAACGAAGATTGAAAAGAGCAAACCCGATAAGATAAAAATAAGAAATGGATAAAAAACACCACCAATCGATCGTTTGAATCGAAAGGAGGAAAAGAGCAAACCCGATAAGATAAAAAATAAGAAATGGATAAAAAAACACCACCAATCGATAGGTAAAAAAAATGGATAAAACACCACCAATCGATAGGTAAAAAAAATTTGGACCATTTCTCGATTTGTGCGTGTCATCCTGCGCAGGGCCATGCTAATCTTCTGTATCGTTCCAATTTTATCGGATGTCTCCGAAGAGACATGCAAAGCTTCCACGCCACTTCATTATTGAAAGTCTATATGTATTTCGCATTACGCATGTGGGAATAAACTGCAACGTTCCACGCCCTCCGTCTTTGGCTTTGTCTTTGTGTGCGTGTATCGGTTGTGTTACCAATAACAGCAACCCCATGTCCATGTACAATATTCATTGGTTTGGTTTGCGTGAGATTTGAAATGTTAACACTGCAACGAACGAAACCCCATGTCCATGTACAATATTCATTGGTTTTGGTTTGCGTGAGATTTGAATGTTAACACTGCAACGAACGAACGAAAAGAGGAGGGGGATTTAGTATGCGGTCTCACATTTTGTGGTTTGCAAGAGCATTAGTAATAGGCTGCTACCTTCCTCCTGTACAAGCTGTAACGTACCCTTTGCAAAGCGTTTGTAGTCCAACGGCTAGGATAATTGCCTCCAAGCAATAGACCCGGGTTCGACTCCCGGCAGACGCATCCTACACTTTTGTTTATCTTTAGAACAAAGATAAAAACCCTCCACTTTTTGTTTAGAACAGCGAAAAACCTGCAATGTCAAATTCCGTTTCACTTTTGTTTAGAACAAAGAAAAATTCCGTTGCCGGGACTCGAACCCGGGTCTCTCGGGTGAGAGCCGTGAGTATCCTGACCAGCTAGACTACAACGGAACTGTGAGTATCCTGACTCATAATAGGGAACAACGGAACTGTGAGTATCCTGACTGACTACAACGGAACTGTGGGATTGCCCTGAAAACCCAGAGCCACATCCATCACTGAACATGTGCCTCAATCTCAATCTACCAAAAAGGAGAAGGGGAGAAGTATGGATTCTTATTTGATATCGAATTATAAATGTTAATCACAATCACAAGATGGCGTTTGTATGAGTGGATAGCATATATAAGTAGATGTTTTTAGGTAGTTTTCAATCGTTGACTGTGACTGTCAATTCTCATATGGATATGTCTGTCTTGATGGTAATTTTATGAATGTTGTGTTAATTTTATTCAGATTATGAATTCTCATATGGATATGTCTGTGTTGAATGTTGTGTTAATTTTATTCAGATTATTATGTAACGCGATTAAGCCCAAGTTCCAACTTGGCATTTTGAATTTTGTGGCAAGCTACTTCTGCTTCAATTCCCACACACCAGTGGGCGACGGCGAGTTTTTGAACCTGGGGCTTCCATGATGCTAAAATCATATTTCATCCCGCGTTAAAAGAAAATCACAACCAATCCAATCCCGCATTAAAAGAAAAGGTAAAACAAAAATCAGAAAATCACAACCAATCCAATCTCGCATTAAATTAAAAAGAAAAGGTAAAACAAAGTCACAACCAATCCCATCCTGCATTAAATTAAAAGAAAAAGGTGAAACAAAATCACAACCAATCCCATCCCGCATTAAATTAAAAGAAAAGGTAAAACAAAAATCACAACCAATCCAATCCCGCATTAAATCAAAAGAAAATCACAACCAATCCCATCCCGCATTAAATTAAAAGAAAATCACAACCAATCCCGCATTAAAAGAAAAGCTAAAAGTTAATCACAATCAAAGCGAAACTGAGCAACGAGGTTCCACCGAGATTTGAACTCAAGTTACTGGATTCAGAGTCCAATGTCCTCACCACTAGACCATGGAACCACATGAAATGCCATGAATAGATTATCCCCACAATTCCTCTCAACCGAACGAACTATGGTGCTTGGAGTAACCCTATGTAAAGTAACCATTTTGCATTGATATTGATATTGATGGCACCACTTGTCAGATTCAGAAGTATGTTTTGGCCACACATCTTCTCCAAAATTTATTCTTCTCTGTATTCATCATCTCTCGCTTTATACAATGCAAATTTTGAAAATCGTGTGCAACTCAAATCCCATCAATGCCACCCTCTCTAACCCAACCAAACCACTGCCTCTCTCTTTGCAACTTTATTTTTGTAACCATGCACAATATAACTAATAATATTGTTGCAAAATTGTCATCCTTTATGATTTGCAACCTTATTTTTGTAATCATGCACAATATAACTCAATATTGTTGCAAAAATTGTCATCCTTTATGATTTGCAACCTTATTTTTGTAATCATCCACAATATAACTCAATATCGTTTGCAAAATTGTCATCCCCCAGTAATCAATGCCATCTTGCTTTGCATTTAAAACCTGCTTTTTCTATGTTATTTCCTTAATTTCTCATAAACATAACTCTTTGGGTTTCAACACACTTACAAGTTGCAAGGTTATGGGTTGCAAATATTTCTTAATAACTCAATACATAGTGCAATAGATACTTAAAAAATCATTTTTAATGGGACAATTAATTAAATCCCCAGATTAGTTCATTATTATGTTTTCATCCTTGATTCATTAATATGAAAAATTACTTTACTACATGTATTCCTTTAAATCTTCATCCTCTTATCCGACTACTTTCGTCATTCATAGTGACTTCATCGATTTTGCATTCAAAACCATGATGGACAGCCGTTAACTTTGACAACCCCTTTTCGATAGTTCCCTTGCTGATTTACACCCTCTTCTCAACAACCTACTCTGCTTGTCGACAATGCTATTATTGATAGCTCACTTGCTCATGACACTCTCAAGCCGACAACCCGACCATCTATGAAAAGACCACATGTCCACGCCCTCTTACCGATAACTCCCACTTCGATGACAAGTTTTTCATGGCCCTCACATCAACAACTTCCTTTGTCAATGACACACCTGCATGACCCACCCCTCCTCGTTTATAGAGACCTTGCCAATGATTCTCTTCGTCGAAGGTTCCCTATTGGGTGGTTCCTCGTGATGGCTCCCATATCGACGACTTTGCATCGATGATACCGTTGACATTATTTAAATAGAAAAATCCTCTCTAAGAAAATCGTCTCGCCACACATCCACTTACATGTTATGACACAATGGTGCCAACACTCGATGACTCTGATTCTTTCCACCATCTCATCATTCTAAACCGAAGTTGATGGTTTAGTTAGTCCTTCATCGAGTGCCATTGCCAGTCCTGCTAGCGTATTTGCAAATCGTTGTTTGGCTAGTTTCACCGGCTTTAGGGTTTTCAAAAAGTATTTGAGTTAGAAACTAGACCCATAAAAGAATAAGGCTAGTAATCATTGTTGTAAAAGCTACTGCTAGTATAGTAGCGATATCATCCTATTTGAAGGCATCAATAGACATCTTGAGAAGAAGCTTCACCAACAACTTATGAGTTCACATATTGTCCCTCTACAATAGTAGTTTTCTAATATTGATCTCTAGTCCCAAAATTCAACACAATAGGGTCTCTCTCTCTCTCTCTCTCTCTATATATATATATATATATATATATATTATGTAAATCACATGAAAAAAATAGTAGTTCTCTAATACATCTTTAGTCCAAAAAATTAATACAATAAGGACCATTACTCTCCAAGGGGGAATTACACATCCAAACACTCTCTCATTATTGAAAATAACTTCTCAATTGTGCTTTCACCAACATTAACAACCATTGTGGATATTTTCTTTACGCACCAATAATGTTCTTGTCAATGTCTCAATTTGTCAATTAATCCAAGGTTGAGATAAGATATTATGCATCATTTCGTGTTAAATTCCAAATGAAAACTAAATGGTACTTTCATCGTTTCAGTTTTACAACTAAAATTAATAAAATAGGTGGTATTACCGATAATTAGAGTTAGTCATTGAATTTAAATTTTGATTTCGTCGCCATCAACACACAAGCATGAAAATGCATTATACTTTGAGGAATGCATAATTTTTTATTCTCCGATTTTGTTTGTATTTGAAATTTCCTTAGGTCTTGGTTTCTTATAATTTTCATCGATTACTGAACCTCATTTCTTCGACTCTATAGATGACGCTCTTTCGAGAGGTGATGACGAGTTCAACCTAAGACTCCAATGATGTTGAAATCATAGTCATAGAATTACCTCCTGAGACAAGACACCAAATCTACAATTTGAAACTCTTATTGGATTTTTAATAAAATTCACCAAAATATAGATTTATATATAAATTTAAATTACACTTAAAAAAAAGAAGATAATAAACTCTTTAAATTTTATTTTTGTTTTTTCTTTAATTAAAATAACCACTTTAAGAAAAAATAATTATCATAGGGAACACTTAGATGATCATGGACAACTTCGTTTAGATTAAGCAGTCATGATGGAGGACAACGCTAAGATTAAACAAATGTTTCACATTTATTTAGTTAACTCTTAATGAGAGTGTTGCGGAAACTGTAAAATCATGGCCAACATGATATTTGGAGTTAAGAAAGTCACAATCTTTGGATTAAGCTTTA